>OY282560.1:225496508-226096508 GCA_958295665.1 Tipula vernalis
AAAGCCACTGCAGTTGACATCACTTTTTGTGATGACCAATATGCTAATATTGGGGAAATAGTTCTTATATGCATTTGTTGTGGACAACAAATTTCACCACAAACACAATTTGTCCACTTTCATGCGAAAAATTCTACCCGTTCTAATTTATTTAAGGAACTACTCTTATCGCAAAGACCCTATTAGCCAAAAGTAAAAAGTAGATAATGTAAATTACGTTATTTATATTCCAGCCGAAAATAAAAAAACTATAGCGATTATCAGCCAATATATCAGGAATATAACAAGATTTACGTGGAAAACTTTGTTCAACAAACCCATGGAAAATAGCGGAACATCAGAACAATCAAAAAAATGAAAAAATTGGAATAAAATGATAATGTAGAGTTAATTTGTCAAAATCATTAGAAACTTTGTATAAAATCAGCCTCTAGGGTATTATGTCTGAAGATGGGTTGCATTTATGTGATTTGTCGCAGTATCAATGAAAAAAATTCGAAACTGAAACGAAAAAACTGAGTTTTTTTCCCAGCGATTGCTATTAACAAATCACATCAATATTGTCCATCTCAAGATATGAGGCAGATGCGAAATCATGACAGCCCAATCGTCAATAACTTATAAATTATTGTCAAATCACTGAATTGGTTTTGGTTGTGATTTGCCTACACAAGATAAAATTGCACGTCGACGATAAAAGTTGATTGAGTAAAATCAAGTTTTTTTAGTGAAACCTAGGGTTTTTACACTTTCAACAATTATTATTAGCATTGTTATTTTAACTCTATAGTTTAGCTTTTAAGGTACATCCTACCTTAAAATCAAGAGAAATTACGCTGTTCGGATTTTTATAAATTCCGTCAAACGGAAAAGAGGGAAGATCCCATTGGAAGAAAACGTCGGAAGGCTTGTGAGCGTAAGAAAACGTGGTTTGCTAGGTAAAGCCAAGGGTCTCTTGACACAATTCGTGCTACAAATGCTAAATCTTAGCTACAGTCAGTCAAGTAAGAGCGTGGTCGGGTTAATTTATAAAAAAATTTATTTGGTGAAACTTTCATATTTATAAATATATTGTACACATTACAAACGATGATTCAATTCGGTTAATATTGTGTCCAGTCACCATCGGCGTCGATAATTGCCCGACATCTCCGAGGCCTGCTTTCTACTAATTTGACGGCGTATTCTAGTGGCAACGATCTCCAGATCGCAAGATAGCTGCTTCAAAGTGTGTGTGCGTCTTCCACGAAGTTTCTGTTTAATATATGCCCACACATTTTCAATAGGGTTTGCATCAGGCGACTACGACGGCCAATCCAATGTAACGATGCCAGATTGAGTCTTCCACTCAGTACAGAGCTTGCTGAGGTGTTTAGGATCGTTGTCCTCTTGCAGAATCCAATCTTCATTTTTGCTGATGAACCAACGTTTGGCAGATGGCAGTAAAGCCTTTTTGTAGATTTTAATCATTTTTTCGGCATTTAGGTTGTCGGTAAAGAGGTACAAAGTGCCGAATCCCTGCTTTGAGAAGCAGCCCCTGAACAAGCCTATTGGTGGAAGTTGGCCAGGCTCGCGTGAGGACACAACGTGCCCATACAGAACATTCATCAGTAAAAATGACATTTTCAAAATCTCTATCGATATTCTCATGCGCCCAAGCGAGTCGCTTTTTCACATGTTTTCCAGTCAACAGAGGCTTCTTCATTGTGTTGCGCCATTTCAGGTCATGAGTACGGAGATGGGTTCGGATAGTTTCGTAGGATATATCTAAACCTTTTTAATTTTGCTTGTCCTTGCCGCAGTGTTAAACCAGGATTCCGCGAAAACAGATTCACTATTCTTTTTTCATCTTTTTTGTCCACTTTTCCTATCGAGCCACGTTCTGGTAAATCATCGACATTTTTAGCCACTTTATATCGCTGTACCCACTTATGTACAAATGCCTTCGACTTTCTCATATATTTAGCAGCCGCTGATTGCGACATTTTGGGACCTTTCGGGTGGGTGCAAAGGAACACAGCCTCGTAGCGCGACGCGTATTTAGCACTCATGGCGCTTAACGTGATTCTCTTTCAAAAGATCAACGACAACTGAATCTTTGTTGACAATGCATCAAGGACAAAGCTTCCCTCTATCGGCTCGCAAAGGAATTAGAGCGAAATCTTTCATTACCTGTCGGTAATGACGACCACGCTCTTACTTGACTGACTGTAAGTCATATTGCTCAATTAGCACCGAACCAACTATGGAAGTCGTCAAATTGTACATGCTCCTAATCGCGGCGCCGAACACATTTAAAGGCTTAAAATGGAGCAATATTGTTATTTCGTCGCATGGACAACCTGAGGTACGTGTCGTTATGAAAGTGCTGCCACATGTAGCGAGTGGCCATGCACAGATAAAAAAAGTTAAAACAGTGGACAGAAATATAAATATTTATATGTATACAGCCTTAATGAAATACTTTCCCAGGACTCCATTTCTCCTTAGTTCACCGTTGGAAACAGATTGAGTTTTAAAAATTGAGATTGATCTAAAGGCAACAGTTTTTTGGTTACGTCGAAATTAATAAATTCGACTTTTGAAACAAACAAAAAAATCGAATTGTACGAAAACGAACAGAGAATTCCTGCCAACATAGGAATCTTCGCCTTTAGTATGTAACTATCTTAGAAGGACCCTATTTAAATTCCAGCTTCGGTAGATATTTAAGTCGACCTTCATTTATGGAAAAGACGAACATTTTGACTACAAGTTATCCTGTGGCATCTTTTATTTATATGCTGTGATTAGATTATATCTGCACTATTGTAAAATGCATTAGAATATATAATGTTGGCCTATGAATAATTAGTTGATTAGTAAAAGAATTTTCATTGCAATTCAAAGAACAAAACTGGTTACGAAAATCCCCAGGTCAAATGGTTTTTATCGATTAATCATAGAATGCGCTAGATGTAGAAAATATGAAATGGTCGGTCCTTGGGGTCGATCAAATAACAAGCAACTTTTACATGAAATGTTGCTCGAAGTCTCGCCGATCGATTTCGTTTGTTCAACAAAAATTAAAAATTCCCAAACCAAATGCTTTTTCTCGAATGTCCGTGGTAAGCACTTGATTTAAAAATTGCCGGTCTCTGGGTCGATCATATAAATATGAAGCAATATTTGCATCAACGTATGACGCTGCGCCCAGGGACCGGCTATTTGATAATTTTTACGTTTTAGTGCATATTACGGACATTTGATATATTTACATTTAAGGTATGTAGGTTACATTTTTGACCAAATTTTGTCATTAAATTGTACTATAATCTATTAATTCGGTTCAAAATGGCCAAAGTATTAAAATCCTGTCAAAAATCTGTCTGTCTGTACCGACGGTATCTCGAGAACGGCTTATCAGATTTGCAATTTTGTATCGCCAATCTGTATCTGTTTGTGTTTCACATCAACAAAAAATTAAAGAGCAAAAAGTGAATTTTTAAGGGGTTGTC
The DNA here is from genome assembly GCA_958295665.1 of Tipula vernalis. NCBI lineage: Eukaryota > Metazoa > Arthropoda > Insecta > Diptera > Tipulidae > Tipula > Tipula vernalis. The sequence goes on from OY282560.1 coordinate 225,500,006, forward strand.
TTGAGGGTTGAGTTGGAAGTTAGCTTGCGTTGTTTTGGGTTCAGTTCATGTACGCATATAACTTTTCGAGTTGCGTTTCGAGTAGAAGTTGAGTTAGGCACACGTAATTCTCAGACTGTGTAGCTTTAGGGATTGAGTTTTGGGTTGAATTGAGGGTTGAGTTGGGATTTGAGTTGAGTTAGCTTGAGTTCAATTAATTTACGCATGACACACACATTCGGACCATGTTGTTTCGGCGATTTAGTAGAACTTTGAGTTTGGGGTATACTTGAGGGTTGAATTTGTGGTAGGGTTGGGGTTGACTAGGGTTGCATTGGGGTTCATTCAGTGGAGATTTGAGTTGAAAGTTACCTTGACTTCTTCTAAGTTGAGTTCATGTATTAGTAAGCAGTTGAGCGAGTAAGGAGTTGAGCGAGTAAGGAGTTGAGTAGATGGTTGAGATTTGGGGGTTGAATGAAGGTTAGGGGTGTGAGGATTGATTGGATGGGTTGATTTGAGGTTAGGTTAACGGTTAATTTAAAAGTGGATTTAGGGTTGTCGTTCGTTTGATTTAATAATTGCGTTTAGGATTGCGTTGAGATTGAGTTTGAGGTTGAGTTCTAAATTGAGGTCGAGGTTGAGCTGACGATTGAGTTAAGAGATTCAGTTAAGGATTGATTTGGGAGTTCAGTTAATTTTCAGGACCAAAGTGAGTTTTCAGCCGTTTATACATCGCGTTATAGCGGCTTTCTTATTTTCTATGTTTTTCATAAACATAAAAACCGAATTAAATATTTCTGAAAGGTTTACGTTTACAGATAACAACTTCAGGTCTATTTTAAACTAATTGAATAAAGAGCAAAATTAAAGTTGTCTCCTTTATTTTGAAATAGCAAATCTGACATTAAAATCACAATCCAGTGAATAAAGACGGTTTCATTTAAAAATATGGAGACAGTTATTGTGATGTCCTCTCTATTTTGGTACGAAAAACATTCAAATGGAATTTGTAATTACCAACACTTGCATCAGGTCAAATAGTTTTTTGTTTCGGGCTCAAATTTTTTTCTTTTTTGTTTTTATGGATTAACGTTATGTTTAGGATTTGTACTCTTACAGTCCAATTCTGACAAAAAAACTCCTAAGACTCCCTTAGCTAAGACCCAGTTTGTAAGTTATTTTTAAAAAGTTTTACAGGCCTATTCTGACGCACAGTCACAGACTAAAAATCGTCTTATGTAAGACTTTTACTTTATTTTAGTACTCGAGTCTTAGCTAAGACTATTTCGAATTCTGCACGTAGTCATGGCTGTCATTGGTCTTAAAACACGGGCTTACGTAGCATCGACAGATCAATGAAATATTGGATGGGTTTAATTTTTAATGTATACATATATTAAAATTATTATTTATTATTATTAAATTTCTTATTTAAATTTCTTTATTTAAATCTAAATTATAATTATTTAAATTTTTTCAAAATTTAAATATGTCAGTATAGTTTAAATTTATAAAATTGAATTTATTGGAATTATTAATAAAAAAAAAATATTTTTTATATCAAAGAAAATTTCAGTGTACAAACAGAACACATACACAAATAAAAAAACAAAATGAAAGGATTACAAAATAGAGAAGAAATACCATTTGACAGCTCTACACAATCTTTGAAGGGTTTTTAGTACATAATATTAAGACTATCACCAACAGAATACCGATTAAGACTTTCGTCTCAAAAAAAATAATTTACAAACTGGGTCTTAGCTAAGAGAGTCTTAAGAGCCTTATCGTCAGAATTTGAATGTTAATCGGTATTCTGTTGGTGATAGTCTTAATATTATGTGCTAAAAATTCTCCAAAGATTGTGTAGAGTTGTTAAATGGTATTTGACGAAGTAGTTACGCATTTAATTAACGAAAGAAGGATTTTAGTTTAAAAAATTCTAATAGATGGCTCTATACCAATTTTAGTTGTGTGAAACGTCATTTTTTAACCCTAATCCAACCAAGCTGTGCCTTTTTGGGTCGTTTGATAAATGCATCGATTTTCAAAATAATGTGAATTTTGTTATAAACTTCTATGTATTTTATTTTGAAACATTTCCATATAACGTCCTTGACATCTACTCATTATCTGCAAACATTTTCGTAAATTATTTGATTAGAATTTGAATTTATTGAAATAACAAAAATATGTTGATTCGATTAGGGTTAAAAACAAAAAAAAATGTTTATTTTTGGGATACGACGCGAAATTGTTAAATCGTAAAAATATTTTAATTATTTTGTTGTTTAATGTTTTATTACTTATTAATTATAATTATTATTAATAGAACAACGTATTTTTTATTAAAATCTAGCAGTTTTATTTAAATTGAGGTTATGTTTTACTACTGTCACAAAAATTTGCGTTCCATTGAACATCTACTCACAAGTACTTGGCAGTAGCAAATTGTTTCCAATGGAACACAGTGACTACGTGCAGAATACGAAATAGTCTTAGCTAAGGCTCGAGTACTAAAATAAAGTAAAAGTCTTACATAAGACGATTTTTGGTCTGTGGCTGTGCGTCAGAATAGGCCTATTAATGTGCATGCTCTAACAAAATTAAAAAGCAAACACTCATCATTACTTTTAATGGGTAGGAAGAAGTGAGGAAAGACTATGTGATGTGAGGCTCGAACGCACTCGCAATACAATACTATAGAGAACGATAATACGATAAATTTATTTGCTCAGTAAAAGTTTCACCGGCCTGATCGTACCGCTTTCAAATAGCTCTAATATTGTGCATAATAGTCAATTATTTACGATTCTAAATTACAGCTTTCAAAAGGTCAATAGAATATCATCGTTTTGAATTTTTTTCGGTGATTGGTACAAAATCAAAAAACTTGACAAACTCAGATGAGTACTTACTATATGCTGTGTGCCTCAGAAGACTTTTCAAACTAAACTTTTCAAATTCTGAAGCTTTCGCTATTTCCTTATATAGATGCTTGTTGAAAAGGCAATTTGTATGACATACAGTTTAAAATACGTAGTAAGTAATGGAAAGTTGGAGGAGGCTCAAATCACCACAGAAGACTGTCGAAAATTAAAAAAAAAAAAAAATGTAGCAACTTAATGATTATACACTCCGCTTCACTTAATTAAGACACCTATTATATTGATTTCAAATGTCATTAACTTCCACATTTCTGCAATTAGAATATTACTTTTTACATGCATTTGAGAGTACATTGTTGCTTTTTGAAATAACTGTAAAACAGATAACAACAATAAAACCGTTACCTCTATTTTGTTCGTTATTCGTAGTCTAGTAAAAAACCGTGCAATTAATACGACTAGTAGTGAATAGTTGTAGCTTATCAAAGCGACGGTAAAATACTTTGTTAATTAGTCTTGATTTATTATTTTTAATTAAATTTATCAATAAAAATTCCCGACGAAAAAAACAATTTTTCAATGATTCTGACGGGCATCAGTTTCATTTCCATGAGTCCGAAAACACAAACCGGTTCCATTCTTGCTTCCATGACATGTGGTTTTTGGCAGATTCCAATCGGTTTGCTTTGCATGATGCATTGGAGTTAGATTATTTTGGAGTTTTTTTCAATTTAAGATGCGTAGCATTGTTAATCACACGTCGAACCGTTGATAAGCTTGCTTTGACTCCGGTTTTCGCCTTAATTTTTTACGCAGATAAGCATGAATTTCAAGCTGATCGAATAACCGCCCGTTTATCCGTGGCCAGTGTAGCCTCCGCAATGCGTTCTTTTCTATTTTTACCATAATTTTTAATATTATTGATAAATGATCCTAAAACGGTTTTCCCTCTATCAATTTTTTCCGCTATTTGACGATTTGAAAATCCTCCTTCATTTAAATCCATCGTCACCTAATAGAAAAAAATCCATGAGGTGGGAATGTTTGTTTGCGATATAATTGACTATTCCGTATGACCTTTTGGTCATGTACGGAACCAGGGGGCATAACAAATATCAATAAATTTACCAGAATTATCGCATACTGCCATTAAATTAATAATGTAATCAAGTTTACGATTTATATATTGACAGTGTAACGCAGTCGGTACAACAATTTTTATGTGGCATCAATCGATAGCACCTAACGCTTTCGAAAATATTGATGTGCCCATTTTATTAGCTTTGGCAATTTTATTACCTTTGCTGCAAGCTTCACAAGCATATCAAGAATTTTGTGAACAATTGTTCTCACAGTATATCAATATATCAATTTAAACTTGTACCAGTGACTCTCTAGCTCGGTGCACTGGTCACACGGCTCGTCTGAACGCGGCTCAACCCAAAAGTGCTTGCACTTCTGTTTTTTATGGCATCATGTTCCCTAAGGTCTAATGAATAAGATAAAAGTTTTTTTGAAATCATCCACCGACCAGTTTTCATTTTCGCGCCAAAATTCAAAAATTGGAACCAAAAAAATGATTTTTTGGTCTGAAAAAGTGAAATATCTTATGTTTTATGACCAGTCTCAGGAAGAGAATGCAGTAGGCAGGTTACAAGAAAAGAATGCAGTAGGCTGGTTACAAGAAAAGCAGAAAAATTGTATTTCCTCGATCAGTTCATTTCAGTTTTCCATAATGTCGAAAATTGTTAATCCTCCAAAAGTTGCCCGCGTACTTTCACACGAAGAGAACCGTAGTAAAATTTGTTTGTTATGCTTAAAAAAGAATATTGTCATGTTCAAGATAGAAGCCTCGCTGCAATCGAATCTAGAAAAATTACTGAAACATCGTGTGGACAATATCTTGTGTGAAGAAAGACTGCGAATGTTCTTTGTGCCGGATGCAAACGGAACGTCTACCGACAACTTCCCAGTGCCGATCCAGGAATCGTTCCCTCCAAGACTGTCGAGCTACCTGATTATTCTAAGTTTTTGAGTGTAAGTTTAACTACCAGATCTAGGACTCAAAATCCATGTCAGTGCTATTTGTGCCAGATTGCTCGATGTAATGTAATATCCATGCAACTTCTTAACAAAAAAAAATTGGCTGACGGGAAATGCATCAAACGTTGTTCCAAATGTTTTATCGATCCCAAACGAGAAACATCTCATAAATGAACCAAAACTGCCCAAGTTGGTAATGTATGCAATTATATACATACAATGGGGGGAGAAAGTAATGGAACAAGTGGCGTCAACATTAATCAGTAAAATTGCAATTCAACAACATGACATTGATGGCAAAGTAAACAAAAAAGATTCGACGGTCTCCCTTACTCAGACACGTGGAGGAAACTCCATGAAATTATTCATAAATCCCCCCGAGAAAAATGAAGAGGAACCAGCTTCGAATGTATCCACAGCCGATTTCTTGAAAATCAAAACAAAATTTAATCTTAGTACAAAGACTACTCTTGATATAGCGACCGCTTTGAGAGTTGCTACCAGAAAGCGGGCGATAATTGAGGCAGGATTAAAAAAAAGGCTGGAAAAGAAGAATGGCGAGGTAAAATGTTTCTTTTGTGCTAAGACAATAGATTTTGTAACCATCAAAGTTCGAATGAGCACACCAATCCAATGTTCCATAGTTTACTGCCATACTCTTGAAGATTTTCTTTCTCATATCGAGAAACAGCGGGATATTAGAAATCAGCACTTAAAATTTGGAATTGACGGTGGCGGTGGTTTTTTGAAGGTGTGCCTGTCTGTTGAAGATGATTTAACTGAAATTTGTCAACAGGAGAAAAAACGTCAAAAGTATGATGATGGCGTATTTGCTAAAGCTTTTGCTAACTCAGGCGTTAAGAAAATCTTTATTCTTGCTATTGTGAAATCGGCTCAAGAGAATTATGAAAACGTGTCAGCAATATGGAAAATATTGAAAATTGAGGATTTTTCTGGTACGATAGCGACTGATCTCAAATTAGCCAATATTCTGACAGAGATTATGCCTCATTCATCGACGTACCCTTGTACATGGTGCCTTTGTGAAAGCACAAATTTGAAGCACGTCGGACCTCGGCAAACTGTGGAAAACTCAACCTCATATTTTGAAGCTTGGAGAAACGCTGGCGGATCGATAATGAAAAATGCGAAAAATTTCAAAAGCTGTATCAATCCTTCAGTTTTTCCAGCTGCCTCCAGAAATACATCTAATGCTTGGTGTGTTTAATAAAATAGTCAGCCATATGCAAGATGAATTTGTTACTGAAACAACAGAATGGATCAACCTATGCAATGTTCAACGAGAATTTACTCAAGGATGTACCACATTCAATGGCAATTCATGTAGAATATTATTGAAAAAAGTGGATAGTCTCCGATCGTTTTGCTCCATTGGTTGTTTGAAATATGTGGAAACACTGAAGGATTTTGATCGTGTAGCTCACAATTGTTTTGAAATCGAATTAAATGATTGTTACAAAGAATCTATCGCTCAATTCAAAACTAGCTATTTGGTCCTAGGGCTATCAGTCACACCAAAAGTAAATGAAGTATTTTATCATATAGAAGATTTTTGTGAAGGCCATAGAAGAGGGTTGGCGTTTTACAGTGAACAGGCCATGGAGACAGTGCATTCTGATTTCAAGACAATGTGGAACAAATATCAAGTTTCTGAAAACCACCCAGATTATAATGATAAATTAATGAGAGATTACCAAATATAGAGGTTACCAAATACCAAATATAATTAATTGAATCAAACTTGAATTAATGTTACTGAAATAAAGGTTTTTGTTCTTCTCGACTTTCATGAGTTTTGATTTGTTTGAAATAATTCATTATATCCCCACGTATGTGTTTAGAAGACATCTGTCGACAAAGAGAGAAATAATTCGCAAATTAGCAACCTTTTGACCTGTACTTTTCTCCATTCTCTTCCTGAGACTGCTGGAATCCTCCGTAAGGGCATACAAAATAAGATATTTCACTTTTTCAGACCAAAAAACCGTTTTGTTGGTTCCAATTTTCGAATTTTGGCGCGAAAATGTAAACTGGTCGGTGGATGATTTCAAAAAAACTTTTATCTTATTTGTTAGACCTTAGGGAACATGATGCCATAAAAAAACAGAAGTGCAAGCACTTTTGGGTTGAGCCGTGGTCAGTCAATATAGAAACATAAAAACACGGAATTGTATTGAAAATTTGAAACATTTAAAAGATTTCTGTTGGGCGAATATATAGCATATTTTATTAAGTGAATGAACAGAAAGTCTTAAGTGTTTGCGGATATAAGCATTATCAAATTCCAGGTCTCTTTTTAAATATGTACCACATATTATTTGGCAGATGACAAGTACAAACATTTCGGTTAGTTAAAATGAATCGCTACACGAGTGAACAACGTGCTTTCATTATTAAAACTTATTTTAAATATGGTGAAAATTATTCAGAAGTTGGAAGTAAATTTCCACAAACCGTACTATTAAACTTATGATTGATAATTTTGAAGAAACTGGTTCAGTTCTAGATCAGAGAAGCAGAATTTATTATCGTAGTGGTCGTTCAAGTAAAAATATGCCAGCTGTTAAAACAAGTGTTGCTGAAGAGCCAAGGACATCAATTCGTCGTCGTCCACAGCAATTAAGCCTCAAACCAACAACTTTTGTGGTGCAGAATATGTGGTTTCAACAGGATGGTGCAACATACCGCACACCAATGCAATCAATCGATCTTTTGAAAGAAAAATTTAATAATCGAATAATTTCTCGAAGAACAGACGTCAAGCAACCGTCGACAACCACCAAGATCATGCGCTTTAACGCCATTGAACTTCTTCTTATACGACTCGGTTTATTTTTTATTAGACGTCGTTTATTTAAACGAGACATTGAAAAATTTAGTTGGCTATAAGGCACAATTGAATACTTTTAACCTAGTGGCATACAAAAGTTTAGTTTGAAAAGTCTTCTGAGACACACAGCAATAGAAAATAGAAATCGTAAAAAGTTTCAGATTTGCAAAATGAAATCTTAATCCTAAATATTAAGATATTTTTAATTTCAAAGTTATAATTTGAAGGAGACAACTTATAAATTTTAAATTTTAATTAAGATTTAAAAAAAAAATTGAAGAAAGATATGAAAATAAAAAATTAAATATATATGAATTAAAATCCATTCCTTATTTTAAAAATATTATAAAATTTCTAGAATCCTAATTCGAAATTTTTAAGTAGAAGTGGGAATATAAAAGAAACAAAATTCAGAATTAGTATTCCAAACGACAAAACGTTTAGCAAAATTGAACACAAGAAGATTCCATCATAAGATTAAAGCTAGTTAAATCAGTATAATTACTAAAATTTCTCTTAATTTAGAAAGCTGTCAGGAATATGACTACTATCAGAGCATTCTAGAGTATAGAGCCATAACCATATGTCATAATTTTTTAGAAGCTTTTTTAGTAGTATATTTGTTCGATGTTCGCCATAGGAATCCATAGTGACAACAAATGTCTATGATTGTAACTTTGAAACTAAAATATGAACCCCTATTTTTTATTGCAGATTCGGATTCTATGGCTAAAAATACGTAGAATTTGACTGAAACATTTTTTTCGATTCATGATAGATGGCGCTGTAATTGACGATATTCAATTTTTTTCGATTTCTCCTACTGAGAACCTACGCAAACGATTCTGCAATACGTCTGCAATAAAAATACCAAATCCCTAAGTTAGTCTTAAACAATTTGTATTTCTTAAATTTTCAATTATTGAAAATGGCTTCTCCTTATCGTAACCCAGGAACATGCGATTAAATCGGCTTTCAAATTAATGTAATTGTTTGTATTTGGTTTTAAAAATACCGATTCAGTTCGAAGATTATTTCGAAAACAACAATACATGTGTAAAGCTATCAATACTACTTAAGAATAGTGTATTGAAATGTACAAAAGAAATTTGAAATGATTCTGGTTTATGGAGAAGCTGGCCGGAGTCTTGATAATGCGGTCACTCTCATGTATAAAAAGTTAGCCCAGGATTTTCATCCCAGGAAATCGAAATTGTTAACACTTAAACTATCGCGATACTACCCCAGGAAATCACTATCATTCTATTATTTTGTACCATCCCAAAAAATCATTGAAATGCTAGTATGTATTTTTAATCATCCCAGGATATAAACATATATACATATATCGTTATATGTATATATCGCAATTAAATATAAGTAAACTTGTACATAATTTTTAAAGCAGTAATTAAAATAAAATATATTTAATCATTCTAATTATGGATCCACGTAACAATAAAAATTGGGTATATTCACAATTAATTTCAGATAAATTAATACATTGAATTAAGCTCAATTTAAAAATATATTCTAAAAATTAATAAACAGGGAAAAATTCATATAACATAAGTATGCATGGACAGGACATGACACAGTATATTAAGCCAACAATAAAGAATGATTAAGTTACCTAGAAAGGGGACTTCAAAGCATCTAATATCGATAAAAATGAGTTGGGATCTGGTTACAATTTATCAAAACGTACGAAATTTTTCAATATTTGTAATGAGGTGCTACTACACTAAGCCAAATCACACGAATCTCAGAGATGTTCTCAGGTAGTGACTATATTAGCTTGAAATGTAATATAATTACCCTTCAAATTAGGTACGCTTCATTCTATAAAAAAGACTTGGGCTCTGGTTACAATTTATCAAAACGTACCAAATTTTTCAATATCTGTATGGAGGTGCTACTACACTAAGCCAAATCACACGAATCTCAGAGATGTTCTCAGGTAGTGACTATATTAGCTTGAAAGATAATATAATTACCCTTCAAATTAGGTACGCTTCATTCTATAAAAAAGACTTGGGCTCTGGTTACAATTTATCAAAACGTACCAAATTTTTCAATATCTGTATGGAGGTGCTACTACACTAAGCCAAATCACACGAATCTCAGAGATGTTCTCAGGTAGTGACTATATTAGCTTGAAATGTAATATAATTACCCTTCAAATTAGGTACGCTTCATTCTATAAAAAAGACTTGGGCTCTGGTTACAATTTATCAAAACGTACCAAATTTTTCAATATTTGTATGGAGGTGCTACTACACTAAGCCAAATCACACGAATCTCAGAGATGTTCTCAGGTAGTGACTATATTAGCTTGAAAGGTAATATAATTACCCTTCAAATTAGGTACGCTTCATTCTATAAACATACCAAATACCAAACATCTCTGAGATTCGTGTGATTTGGCTTAGTGTAGTACCACCTCATTACAAATATTGAAAAATTTCGTACGATTTGATAAATTGTAACCAGATCCCAACTCATTTTTATCGATATTAGATGCTTTGAAGTCCCCTTTCTAGGTAACTTAATCATTCTTTATTGTTGGCTTAATATACTGTGTCATGTCCTGTCCATGCATACTTATGTTATATGAATTTTTCCCTGTTTATTAATTTTTAGAATATATTTTTAAATTGAGCTTAATTCAATGTATTAATTTATCTGAAATTAATTGTGAATATACCCAATTTTTATTGTTACGTGGATCCATAATTAGAATGATTAAATATATTTTATTTTAATTACTGCTTTAAAAATTATGTACAAGTTTACTTATATTTAATTGCGATATATACATAACGATATATGTATATATGTTTATATCCTGGGATGATTAAAAATACATACTAGCATTTCAATGATTTTTTGGGATGGTACAAAATAATAGAATGATAGTGATTTCCTGGGGTAGTATCGCGATAGTTTAAGTGTTAACAATTTCGATTTCCTGGGATGAAAATCCTGGGCTAACTTTTTATACATGTCACTCTCTACGCTTCGCGTCATTTCAGCGTACTGTCAAACAAATTATTACTGTCCAGCAACAGTCACTGGAGAAAATAATGAAATTGATGTGTTAGCTGCAGTAGCTCATAATCCTAATATTAGTACACGAGAAATAGCTAGCGATTCCGAATTGTCCCAGACCAGTGTTTGGAAAATTTTAAAAAGTCATAAGTATCATCCGTATCATGTGTCTTTACACCAAAATCTTCATGTCGTTGATTTCCAAAATTGGGTAACTTTTTGTTAGTGGGCACGTGAACAAATACAGCAAAACCCAAATTTTGTTGCGTTACGTATAGTTCTCGACGAGTCGTCTGTTACAAACCATGGAACGGTTAATCGCCACAACATGCATTACTGGAGTGTTGTAAACCCGCACTGGCTTCGCCAAGTTGAACATCAGCGTCCTTGGACTGTCAATGTGTGGTGTGGAATAATTGGCAACAAACTCATCGGCCCGCACATTATTGAGGGCAACTTGAATGGTCAAATGTACCGAGATATTTTGGAAAATGAACTGCCAACATTATTTGAAGACTTGAGCTTAGAAGTGCAACGGAACATGTGGTTTCAACATGATGTTTGTCCCGCACACTATTCGTTGGTAGCACATGCAGTACTTGATCGTTATTTCAATGGTCGCTGGATCGGGAGAGAAGGTCCGGTAAATTTTCCTGCCAGATCACCAGATCTTACTTCGCCAGATTTTTTTTGTGGGGCTATCTCAAAGACCAGGTTTACAAACAAAAACCAACAATACGTGAGAATATGATTGAGCAAATCAGAAATGCTTGTGCTGAAATTCAAGCAGACACACTTCTCAGTTGTGTACAGTCAATTGAAATGCGGATTAATAAGTGCATTGAAGTCGAAGGCCATCATTTTGAGCACTTAATTTATTTGAAAGATGGACTCATGTTAAATTTCTTAAGAATTTAATTTGTCTGTCTGTAATAAGTTGATTTTTCGGCATTTTTTATAGACAAATATATTAATTGTTCATGGCAATCCCAATATTTTCGATTTGGTAAATCAGAAAAATACAGAGGCCAATCTGGGATTGCCATGAACAATTAATATATTTGTCTATAAAAAATGCCGAAAAATCAACTTATGTTAAATTTCGAATATTTACAATGAAACCGTGGTATTTTTATTGCAAGAATCGTTTGCGTAGGTTCTCAGTAGGAGAAATAGAAAAAAATTGAATATCGTCAATTACAGCGCCATCTATCATGAATCGAAAAAAATGTTTCAGTCAAATCCTACGTATTTTTAGCCGTAGAATCCGAATCTGCAAAAAAGGAATTCATATTTTAATTTCAAGTTACCCCCGCCCCACCTACAAGGAGAAGGGGGAAAGGGAGTACTAATTTTAACACTAATGTATTTCCCCACGGAAGAATTAAATTTTGATCTTAACCATTTTTTTCGTAGATTGCTTATTTTCCGAGATATTTGAGGGTATCAGGTAAAAAAATCACCCGGTATGTTGAAATTTAAATATTTATGAAAATATCTCAGAGATCTTAATTAGGAATTTGTATCGATTTCATTTAAAAATTTGGCTTAGAAGATGCCGTACCTTTCACGCTTAGGGGAGAGTAGGTATAAGTGCGTGGGGGACTTTTCTAAACCATGTACGCAACCCTGAAATATTTCAATCTGTCATAAATTCAAACGGCATGTTATTGAATCTGAGCCTCAGTTAAATGAATTATGTCTTAATGAGTGAACGCACGCAACACATTTTATATTATTTTATTGTAAAAAAGTAAATCATTTAATTAACGATAAGTGATATAAATATCAATTTTACACCAATATTTTTTATGTATATTATTGTGAATATTTTTCAGAAGAATTACGAACAAACAATTAGTGCGGGTAGATTTATGTGAGGTTAGTTTTCATTATATTTGTATTCTTTTGCCATTAAGGGGAAATACCGATGGATTTGTCGGTGTAAAACCGTGACTACATGGAGTTACCCCTTATAAAAACCTGTCTTGCCTGCTCAACCGAATAAAATGAAGGATATAAACAACCCTTGGAAAAAAAGTAAAAGGCATGCAGCTTTTCTGGATGAGAGCTGATTGAAGAATTTAAATTTGAGAACTGGTATCCGGCAAATTTTCGAGGTTTATTGAGTTTTCAAAATTTTATTGATTTGTGGAATTTTAATCAAAAGTCGAAGATGTACTCCAATATTTTTATATTTACGAGCTAATTTGCAGCCGATTAAGAAAATCAGCCGATTAATAAAATTTTCTTTGTGTGAATGATGTTTTCTGGTGATTTTGGGCTTCTGAAGGAGAATCAGGTGAATGGTGATGTTCCAGAATTGGCGTTAACCAAAATTGCTGAACCAATAAGCCAATTTTTTAATTATTTCAAATACCCACCACTTTTGGTACACTTTATTGTGAATGAGATCATTCGCTCAAAATATATGTAAATTAATAAGTTAATAAGTCAATATAAATAAACAGGCTATATTATGTTGAACAAAATGCTATTCCAAATCGATTTAACAAATTGATTCGGTTGGCTGGTAGCGATTTTTACGAACAGTTCCTAAAAAGGAATCCTGAATTAAGTTTACGTAAACCCGAAGCAAGAATCATTGATTGCATAACAGCTTTTAATGAAACTGATGTGAAGCTTTCTTACTCAAACCTAGAGAATATTTTCAAGAAATTCCGATTTAAAGCAGGACGAATTTTTAACATAGATGAAACTGGAATTTCAAACTGTACAAAATCACACTTCAAACTACATATTGGATTAATTCAATTGTGCAATCATTACTATTTTCATAAATAAAAATGTAATTTAAATAGACGCTATTTCCATATAACTTCATGTAGCTGCTTATAGTTAAAATGTTTGCCGCTCTTTTTTAAGGCAGTACCATGGGTGACATGTTATAACCATCACTTTTTTCGCTTCGATGCATTTTCGATAGAATAACTGTATTCCTTTGTTAAAAATAAAAATGTTTAAAACCATTTAGTTGTAAGATACCGTTACTCTGCCGAAAATGCATCGAAGCGAAAAAAGTGATGGTTATAACATGTCACCCCTGGTTATATATAAGTTGACACTACTTTTACGTATTTTAAAAATGTTGCGTTTTGCCATCCCATATCGTTTCCTTCTTAATTTATCAATTATGTTAATGTTATTTGTAAATTAATTTTAGTGTTTAGGTTTTACAACAAAATGTCAACTCAAGATTTAACAAAAGTTATTAGGTGCAAAAACTGCATTATTAGGTGCAAAAACAGACGTGGAACCATTTTGATGGTATTTTTCCCAGTCTTAATTTAATAATCCATTTTCTTTTTATTGATGATTGGCTAGGAAACCGATGAAATTTTAAAGAATCATTTCTTGTAAATTTATTATTGCAGTTTGACACACAGCAAGTTGTCACCATTTCGCTTGGTATAAATATTAACTATTAAAATAATCACACAAAAGTTTGACAAAGTTGTATGTTTTTTTGTTTATCTTAAAAACCAAAATTCGTTTTTTTTTTATTTCGCCCTAGTGCTCGTATTCACTTTAATTTTTACTATTTAAAAATGGGTATAATTTACTAGACTATTTTATTTTACCATACGTTTCAGTATAATTGTCTTATGTCAAATTTCATTCTATCATTGACCTATGGTATCGCCATCTGGTAGATGAAAATAAAAATAATTGCATTTTGCATGCCCCATTGTGATTAAATAATTTTTTTTTCGTTTTTACTGTAAACAATCATAGACATCTGACGTACACTAGTAAAATTAGAGATAAATTTAACAAGTATTATTTTAATTCGGCAGAACCAACTTTGATGCAATTTTCAAAATGAAAGTTCGAAAAATATATTTTAGAGAGAATATAATTCATACCTAAAAATCATCTATTTCACTATGCAATTTTTTTGTTATTTTTGTTATTAATAAGTGATAATACAACACTGTTGTATTGTCGCTGTGGGAAAAACGTTGTTATGGCAATAGCCTACTATTTATTATTTTTGGCGATTTTTATTAATAAAAATAAATTCATTAGAATCAAAGTAACACACAACAAAAACAAAATTCTTATATAACTATCTGTCAACTTATGCAATTACAAAATATTTGTGAATCAGTATTGATTACTGCTTGATACAAAGATGGATAATTGTGATAATCAAAGATGGGGAGAGTGTACAAATAAAAAAATCGAAGAGTTAATACTCAATAGTGTTCCTTTAAACACGGAACGAAATAAGAAAAGTATTTGGAAACAGTTTATGGATTTTTGTGCAACACGTCAATACACAATTGAGCGAGACACATCAATTGATATGCTCGCGTCATATTTAAAAGATTATGCATGCAATATGCGTAAGTCTAACGGAGAAAATTACAAGGAAACTGTAATTAAAACTATTTGGAATACGCTAGCGAAAATGCTTCAAGAAAAATATTATGCAGAATTTAAAATAAAATTTGATCCATTTCGTGATATTGAGTTTAAACAGGCAAGATGTGCCAGAGATTCAAAACGGAAACAACTTCAAAGTGAACCGAACAAACGGAAATTAAGTGCTGTAGCTTTTACGTCAAATGAATCTACTTGTATGCAAACGTATTGGGATGAAGATAACCCTTATGGACTTCAAAAGAAATTCTTCAACATTGTTGCGACAGAATTAGCGTGGCGTGGTAACGAAGCCGCGTTTGCTTTAACTCATTATTTTAAGAGAATTACAGACCATTTCGGTAATGATACGGGACGAATTGAATATAACCCTATATTCACCAAAACTACACAAGGAGGTGCAAGCCGTTGTGCTAATAGTAAGTGGCTCACGCAAAATGTGAATAATATCAACGTTTGTCCCGTACGATTATTCAATAAATTAATGAATAAACGGCCAAATCATGTAACCTCCGAAAGATT
Source organism: Tipula vernalis (assembly GCA_958295665.1). Lineage (NCBI taxonomy): Eukaryota > Metazoa > Arthropoda > Insecta > Diptera > Tipulidae > Tipula > Tipula vernalis. Next base: position 225,515,747 of record OY282560.1, read on the forward strand.
GTTTCTTACACCCAATCCTTTCTGGAAAAATTCAACTGGAAGGTGGTATAAAAATCTTCCTGTAGGTGTCAATGAATTATCAAAATGGACCAAACAAACGGCCCAGGCAATTGGAATTGATGTGCAAAATAATAAAATCACCAATCATAGTCATAGATCAACTGCGGTTACTATAATGGCAAATGCGGGTATTTCAGATCAACAATTGATTAAAATAACCGGTCATAGCAGTGCTAATTCAATTCAGCCATATTTAAATATGCAGCCAGAGCAACACAACAATATTCTAGAAAAGATGCTAGGAAGTTCTGCTGAGCCGTCAAAAGCTGTAAACCCAATCGTTTCATCTAAAATTAACAACAAAAATGAAGGACAATTCCGATTTGAAAATTGTACCTTCAACAACTGTCAGTTCTAAATATAATATGTTTCAATGGTATTCTTGCATAATAAATAATTGTTATTACAAATATAATCTTTCATGTTGTGAATTTAAGTTTTATCTTTCACACCAATTCATTATATTCTCCACCCAAATATAACTCGTGGTCCTCTTAAGAATCGATAATTTTTTCCAAATGTCACTCATGCGTATCCCAAGCTTTAGAAAAAGCAACTCGTGCTGCGCACTCGTTGCATTTTCGTCGCTGGGATACGCATTCGTGACATTTGAAAAAAATTATCGATAATAAGCGGACCACTAGTTATATTACGTCTGATAATTTAATTTTAGTATTTCTGCAATTAATATTTCTTAAATACCAATATGCTGTGACGGTGACACCTAGTGTGTAATAGAATAAGTAAAACTAATAGCTCAATGTTTTACTGTACTAAATGGAATTTTCCATGATAAAAATTGTTACGTAATGTTTCTACGCTATTCCAACTGGAAAAGTCGTGAACTTTCGAGAAGCTTGGTTTGTGTATATAAAAAGGCGAACAAGATCGAATTGGATTATTAGTATTTGGAACGCGATAGAGTAAACTTGTAAGATTATTAGTAATATTTGGTAAGCGATAGTATAAAGTTTAAAAAGGAATTAAAAAGTGATTTAAAAAGTGTTTTTGTGCGAAATAAAAAGTAAAAGTGATCAGTAAAATTTGAGAATAATTTATATAAAGTGATTTTGTGAATTTTGATTGATAAACTGTGTTGTAATAAATTTTGTGAAATAAATAAATTCGTTGGAGATAAATTAAATTGATTTTGTATTATTCACAATCCAGTGATACGAACCTTGATTGACAAGGCAAAAACGTAACAATACTACCTTGATCAACAAGTTCCCGGAATAACCACCGTGTGGCGCTCCCATCATTCCGATTTGAGTTCTGTTTTTGTTAAGTTGGTACATCTGTTGTTGATATTCCCTCTAAATCTTAGCATCCTAGCTTGACATTTGCAAAAGTTACGTAGTCAAGAGTACATCTATCTCTGTGTGTGTTTGCGATTTTTCCATTATTTCCTCTCGGCGGCTGAAACGCGTTCCCCGTAATGGTTTTTTAACTCGATTGAACAGAAATAAGTCACAGGGAGCCAAATCAGGTGAGTTCGGTGGCTGTTGGATGGTATTTGTTGCATTTTTCGTCAAAAAATTACGAATAATGATGGCACTGTGCGACGGTGCGTTATCATTGTGCAAAATCCACGAGTTTTCTGCCCACAATTCTGGTCTCTTTCGGCTAATTGCTTCACGCAAACGTCTCATAACGCCCAAATAATACTCTTTGTTTACGGTCTGGCCTTCTGGCAAAAATGCATGATGCACTACACCGTTATAATCCATGAAAACCGTGAGCATTGCCTTCTTTTTTGACTGAAAACGACGTGGTTTTTTTTGGTGAACGCCATTCACTTGCCTGGGGGCCTATTCTCGAATTCCACATCCATTTTCCACATGTGGACATCTGTCAAAGTTCACACAAAAACGTTCGAAAAATGTAATTCACATGCGGCATGGTCATTTTCCTATATGGGGAATTTTTTCCACCTGCTTATACCCATTCGGAAATGTTCCCTTAGTACCGAAAAAATTCAATTTTTATGAATTTTGACAGATGTCCACATGTGGAAAATGGATATGGAATTCGAGAATAGGCCCCCTGATGTCTGGATTGCGTGTCGTACTCATAAACCCACGTCCCGTCTCCAGTAATGATCCTTTTGATGAATGTGGGATCGGGGGGCCTATTATGAAATTTTTCGAATTCGATTTTTTTCGATATCGAAAAAATTCGCCCTATTATGAAGCTAAAACAAAAAAAAATCGCGGCGAATTTTTTCGAACGCACATGTTTATCGAAAAAATCCGCCCTATTATGAAACAAAAAAGAAAAAATGGAATCGAATTTTTCCGAATTCACCGACAAAATTCGACTGCTATTTAGTTAACGAATTTTGTATACGACTGATCACATTTATCAAACTGTTTAATAATTATTAGTTTTTGTGTAAAAAAATATATTTTAAATTATTTTTAAAAATAATAATTAGATGTTCAAATAATAATTATTGAATCTAGTTTATTCAAACAATTTTTTGAGAATTTATTTAAGAAATACAGAAATTATGTTTCTTATATTGACTTTATAATAAAAATTTCGAAGTAAGTTTTATTCTAATTATTTATGTTTAAATTGATTACGAAATATACCTAGAACACAACTAATAATTTTTTTTAATTCAAATATGTTTATCAGGACGACGAACGCCAACCAATTTAATATGCTAGTCTCTTTCATGGAGAAAAATGAGGGGATATCATAAAATTATTTAAATTCTTGTAACAAATTATGGGAAGATTTGACAAAAGAGCTAAATGACGAACGCCCTCCAACAAAAACAGTAATTGGTTGGAAAAAGTATGAATTTTATGAATTGTTCAAATTGTTCCACACAAACCAGAGAATATTTTTTTTATTTTAATTAACTTTATTAATCACAAACTTTAGCGCAAAAACTTTCTATTATGGTTAATATGGGACCTATCGAATTTTTTCGATATCGAAAAAATTCGAAAACTAACTTTCATAATAGGACAAATTAGAATCGAATCGAATTTTTACGATATCGAAAATATCGAAATCGAAAAATTTCATAATAGGCCCCCGGATTCAGCCTCGCAAATCATGTCTAAAATTGTAAATAATCGCCAACACACACAGAGATAGATGTACTCTTGACTACGTAACTTTTGCAAATGTCAAGCTATGACGCGAAGATTTAGAGCGAATATCAACAACAGATGTACCAACTTAACAAAATAAACAGAACTCAAATCGGAATGATGGGAGCGCCACACGGTGGTTATTCCGGGAACTTGTTGATCAAGGTAGTATCCTTCCTCTATTTTATTGTCAAAGATACGTAGAAAACATTTATATAAACGTTTTAAAATACTTTTGTTGTTTTCATTGAAAATGTTGAAGCTAAAAAATATCAATTTTAGTATGGATTTCTATGGCGAACAATGACAAGTTACCACTAAAAAGGCTTTTAAAAAAGTATGACATATGATTATGGCTCAATACTCTAGAAGGAGGCTCTGGCAGAACTCAATTTTAACAAATACGGCAGGTGGTATCCCATCGAGTCTAAAGACTTAAATATTGCCAATCCCAAAGGAGAATATATCACAACCTCTCAACTCATTTCAAAATGATTGCTAAAATGCATTTGACCGTAACTAGCCCTACCAACTTGTGTACTCATCAAACAGTTTCAATGGAAGGTTAAAGAAATTACTCCTATTTTGAAAGCAGGGCTAACAATAACTATATACATTTCGTCATCAATATCAAATTAATTAAATTGGTTTGTAAGACAATTACAATGTGTCTCTCAGGCATTGTAAAATACCCAGTCGCGCTGCCAAATTATATACAACGTAAAATTCTTATGTAAATATTTTAATAATTGAAAATCTTTAACCTTTAAACAACATTTGTTTTAACAGTTCAATGACAATTCACTTGAAAATTATGACTTAATTAATGTAAAGTTTAAGGTAACACTTATAAGACTATTTTGATTCAATATGCCAGAGACCATAGTCGCCTCGGGTAAACTGAAGTCAAAATACAAAACTAAGTTAATATGAAAGTAATTAGGGAAGGGGTTAGTGTCGGTATCGAAATCAGAAAAGTTCTTTAGTGGGGAAAACCTAATATTTAGTGTGATATTTAAAATAAGTGTACAAGAGAAATTTGAAAGGATAAGTAATTTTAATTTTTCAAAGTTTAATATTGGTCAAAGCTCACGTTAAACCAGTTAAAGAACTTCCAAATTAAAAGTAAAAAGGATCAGAGCTTTTAAAATGTGAATGATGAAACCTATTAAGATCATTATAATTTGACGCTAAAATTATTACGCTTAAGATCCAGTTTAGGCATCCAGTTCCGATTTTTATCAAACTAATTGACCGAAAAAAAAATCCAATATGCAAATTAAAATCCTAATAATTAATCCAATTAAAACATATTGCAAATGTTAAAAACAGAATAATATTATAGCTGGGGTCTCCCACAAAAACAAAACACACGCCGAAATTTTTCAAATTTAAACTAATTAATTATCATCGTAAATCACTTGTATTAATATGATATTAATATGGATTAATATGGCATCAGCAAACAACAATTTTGCTTCCTTAGACGTTTCACAAAATTTTAAACTTATAACACATAAATTTCACAAGATGTTCTTATCACTCGTTTTATAGTGGTAAATTATTGATTATTTGTGCGATTCATCAAACCGGCCGTTTTAAGAACTCGTTTCATACGAATCACAGCATATTATTAAAATAAATCGTTTTAACATTAACAACATTTTAAAGTTCATATTCCATCATATTTTTTTCCCAAAAAATTTTATATTTTGTATATATATTGTGCTTGAGCATAGACGTGTACTTAATATATTCCGAAATATGTACAAATGTCATCACAACAAATTAATATTCTGTACACAGGCGAACAATTTTGGTTTATAAAAATTTTGATCACACATTTTATTGCAAAAAATTCCAAAAATTTATACTCCGCACTTTAATCTTAAATAATAATGTACGACAGTAAAATCAGCTCACCGAAATTAGAATTATCCTTAGCATTTTTTTTTTTTGGTATGTTTATCTATGTTCGATTTGTTGCTATATTAACATAATCCAAATATATTTTCACTTAAATTATTTTTCACTCAAAATATTAGGAAAATAATTTTTTTGTTTAGTTTTTCTCGTTATACAAATTTCTTCTAACACTAGATAGTCCGATCTGATCATAAGCGTATTGATTACTAAACATATAAATTTTCATTATTATCATTCAAACCACCAAAAAATACTAAAAGTAAATAAAACAACAACAAAATAAAATTGAATATTAAAATTTATGTTTGATATCGAAATACATACATCTGTACGTTTTATTTTATTTTTTTTTATCTATCTTCCAAACAAGTTGGATCAATAACATTATAACTCTTGCTAATAATAATTTACGTTAGTTTTTGTTTTCTTAAGTTTAAAACAAAAAATAAAAACAAAAGAAAATAAACCAAGAATTAAATCCAAGATCATTCATTCGTTCATTCATATTCATTCAAACTTGATGATTTTAATTTTTTGTTTTTTTAATTAAAATCAATAAATCAAATAATGAGTTATTATCATCAACGTGCAAATCAAATAATGATGGAATACATTCTATATATCAACATTACATAGTTTTGAAAAATATCATCGACATTATCGTGTACGATCGCATGAATGGCGTTTTACAGGGTGTTACGTAATTCGCCCTAAATGTTTTAACGGATGATGCCCATTTTCATATTCTAAATTCATATTTTGCTTTATTTTATTTATAGATCATCAACCATTTTACGTTGTAGGATCACTATTATCTTCATTTTGGTGTATCATACTCCTATGTAGTGATTACACACTTAGAAATTTGTTTGATATACGATTCTATTAGCATCGCATATATGTACGTCCGACATATACTTGCACCGAAATTCGATGTAAAGTTTGTATCGAATACATTTTCGAAGTTACTTGCTTCAGTAAGCGAAATATGAAGTAAGATGCATCCATTGCAGTTTCGACGTAACTTACGTTATAAAATAATGAAAGATTCAATATTACGTCGAAAATCTGTTCAATGTATTTTGCACTGGAAACACCAATTCAATGTTAATTGTGTTAAAAACAATTTCGATGGAAATAGCGTCCAATTACCTTGATAGGTGCAACATAGCCTCAAAACTGATTTCACTGTCCAAACCGGCGTTGTATAAAGAATTGTACTGTACGAACCGATTTGGTTACCGAATAATATACACAATTACAAAATAATTATGATAATTATATTTATTTTAAATATAAATGAAAATTACAATTATAAGTAAGTACTCCTACTATTAAGAAATTACAAATTAAAACATCTTATACATTAAATTTTATGAATATTATAACTTAAAATATATGAATTATTCGTATTATAACAACAATGTGCTTCATAACTTTTTTTGTATTTTAAATTTTTATATAATATACATATATACAGGATCTTCGTTTTTTTTAATAAGCATAAAACTGCAGTAAAATTGATCAACAATTCCTATATATTCATTAAGATGAAAAAAAATTTCGTTTTTGTTTTCCAATATTTCCTCAATCATATATAAATGTATGGTTTCACGAATGATAAATTTTTCTTTGAGGATAAAAAACCCCTTTTTGTGGGGCCTGAAAATTTCTGTAATTTGAGTCTGGTAATGTTATCTGACTTTTTTTCCCCGTTTTGTAATTTAATTCGGTGCCAAATTGTAACCAACAGGTTGCTAACATTTGTTGATGTCTATGAGCAAATGTATGACATATATTTATAAAATTTGGATTCACGTTTTTGGTGAAATAACGATGTTTACCCTCGTAACGCATTGTTCACATATTAATTATAGGCCCCATTTGTCTGATAATTATCGGATAGTGTATTAAAAAATGTTGTTTTGGAGTCAGGGTTTTATTAAAAACATTTAAAATAATATGTAAATGTTGGGAAATAAGGTCTTGTAAATTCTTAATATCACCTTCGGTGATTTCATATGAAAATAAAATAGTTAAAATTTGGAGCATTGTAATTATACTTCTCCAATAGTCGTCATGACTTGAATGATGAAATCGATCAAATATAAATGGAAAATGAACCGCTAAACATAAAATTTGAGAAGCATTTTGCCCTAAATTACTTCTATCAAAATTTATATTGGATGGTTTAGATTTTCTATCAATAAAACCAAAATTATAGGACGATACACAATCATTTAAATGTTGCACATTTAATAAGATTTTTTTGGATATGAGAAACTCGAACAAATATTTCAGAGTAAGGGGAACAAAGCCCTCTAGACCATCATGCATGAGATCTACGCTATAGTTTTTGATGGTATCAAAAAATAAAAGTTCGTTTAGAATAGATGTTCGATTAATGCCTTTCGTTTCAATCAAATTTATGCCATGTTCTGGTGGCCAATTTTTTAAAACATCGTAACAGTTTGACGTTCGTAATAGTTCAGGATCTTCTGTGGGTGTTACCTTCGTTATACTTTTGGTCATTGTGCATATACGACAAAAATAATTCGCGGAGAACGATTTAGTAAATCCTAACATATCATTAGCTGCTGCTTATCGTGTGCTAATGATATTAATGCGCAATTTATTAATCCTATGTTTTCTACGATAATTCCGTCGACCTCCAAAAGCTTAATGTCATCAATTATAGGTTTTAATACCGTATTTAAATTAAAATCTCCGTGCAAATCATTAACAAAAAACAGAGAAACTAAAAAAATGTTCTGTAATTTAGATTTTAAGTGTAGTGGGCAGTTGACTATTGTAAAATAAATAGCGCCAATTTTGTGAATTAAGGTTTTGCTCCCCAGAACTTTAGCAACCTCAAAATCGTCATAATATAACTGAATAAGCACAACATTTTTAAATTTATATTTGGAATAGTGCTTGAAATACGGCCCCGCAACACATATTTGTATATAATCCTTCTGTACATGAATGAGATTTATTAAAATCTTTAAATGAAGTAGCAAAATGGTTGTTTTTAAAAATGGTTTTAATAGTCATGGAAATAGGAATAAATTGAAACAAATTTTGAACTAGCACCTTTTTATATGAACGTGATTGCTGATTAAATCGTAACTCCCAACGGAAACCGATCGGTATTTGAGTTGGCTTCGTAAAATACTGATTTTTTACTGAAAAGCTTTTGCCTTCTATATTTCGAAGTAAAATTATTTAAAGTATTATTTATCTTAGCTTCAGCACTGTGATTATGTGTCGAAGGGGTTACAACTTTAACAGCATTTTTCACAACAGTTCGAGCTTCGGTGAAAATGGTTGAAATAGTTTCCTCGGGCAAACCCAATTTATTCATTGTAGTGTACATTTGATGTACACTATTTTCAAATATATCCCAAATAACATTTTCTTTAGATTTGGAACTATCGTCATTCAAGTAGTGTGTATCAATGCATCTCAGACTATTTAATGTCGTTTCAGACTGTTCTGTTAAGAGTGGTTGCTCAGTTTTGAGAGTTTCATTTTCACTTATTTCATTATGTTTTTCTATGTGTTTTTTTAAAGAGAGATATCTTATAAACAACCTTTGGCAGTTTTTATTTACGACACATTTTAATTTCATTAACGAATTTTCTTTTATAAATTCTACATATTTTAAATGAATTTCTAAACTTTTAAAGCTGTTAAATTCCTTACTACAAACAAAGCAAAATAAAATCATATTTTTAAACTTAACTTAAACTCTTAAACTTCAAATTATTGTTTCTTATAATAGGGTCTTATAGTTAATTATGATTACTTATCTCTAGTTCTAATTTACTATAAATTTCTTTTATTCTTAGAATTTTGGAATCTGTCGATTCTATTTTATAAAAATAAGAAGCTACAAAATTAAAAAAGGTTTTTGTTGAATAATCAAAATCTTGGTTAAATATGTAATGAGCTTAAAAAAGGTAGTCAAAAGCCTCAATTGCTGAAATATTTGGAGGTAATATTATAATTTCGTCTTCCACGCATAAATAGTAGGATGATATTGCTAATCTGTTTTCACCCACCACTATTATATATGGATGAATTGCATTAAATTCCTTTAATTGGTCAATGGTTAGGTTAATCTGAAATGAAAAGATAAACAATTATTTCCACATTCTAAGGGTTAATGAATTATTATTTTACATTTTTGAACACAACAATTTTTTTAATTACTGTAGAAAAACCGGCTCTTGATTTTTTGGAAGAAGAAACTCCACCTATATTTTGTGGCAATAAATTTAATAAATAGAGTATAGGCTTCAATGATTCAGTCCACTCTTAAAATATAAAAAAAATTTAGAATTAGTGTTCAGTTTAAGAGTTGCTGTAAATTTAAATAAAAACCTCTAAAAATTAGTTAAAAGAAAAGTTTTAATTGATGATGAAAAATCAATCAATTTGATTTCATTTATATTATTTTACAATTACTATTGATGCGGATTATATACCTTCTATTTCGGGAATTTTTCGATAAGTTTCTCCCTTTAGGTCCAAATACACTTTGAAGACATGGGGATGAACAGTAGTCCACTTCGACATAAAATTTTGTGCATCAGGATAACACAGTTCAAAATCAAATGATATCTGTTAACAAAGTTTTTAATCAAAATTATGTTTATGTTAAAATTTTTAAAATTTATTTACCAGATCAGGTGCAGTAAAATAAAATGGGAAGCTTATTGAATATTTTATATCCTTATTATATTTTAGTGTTTGGATACGTAATTTTAAAGTTGATTGTAATTTAGATTTAATCAATTCCTTTTGAGTTACCACATTTGCATTTTTCAATATAATGAAATCCTCGCTATCTTCAAAACTAATGCACGAATTTGTAGTTGATTCTTCAAGTACGATGGAATATTTCGATTTCCGTTTTCTAGTGGTTGTGTCTTCGTCCTCTACTGAATAAATTTTTCTACGAAGTCGTTGCAGCCTTGATAGTATATATCCTCGGTTCTGTTTTCTATTACACTCCCCGACAATGAAATACGTTCATTTTAAATTATCACTGTATTTGATAGTGCCTACTGTAAAAATATTTTGTCTGTGTAAAAACGGTACTTTAACAAAACATAATTATGTGTAGCATAATTATGTTATATTTGAAAGCGAAATTGGAAGGAAAACAGAAACAGACAAAAAATATTTCAAATAGAGCGCGACAAAAGAATACGTTCATTATTATTTTGTTGTTTTAACTATTGAAATTTACTTTTTTATTAAAAAGTTGTTCTACTATAATTTCAAGTAAGTATTTTAAAAACGTTTCTATTAACTGCAATAACAAACATTAATTCAATCTTAGGAAATGGGTCGTGGAAAAAAAGTTGAGCGTCATGAAGTTCAGACGGTATTAGCTTTACATAGAAATGGGCTTAGCAATAGAAAAATTGCTTCAGAAGTCAATCGAAGCTTAGATGTGATCAACAAAATTGTAAAAAACCCCAACTATGGAGTAAAATCTAATTATAAAGGTCGAAAATCCGCATTAACTGAACGAGAAAAACGTAAAATTACTCGAATTGCTAGAAATTCCAGCAAAACCGCGCGTCAGATAGCAGCTTCAGCCAATGTTACATCATCGGTACGAACCGTACAACGATTTTTAAAACAAAATACATTCCTGAAACGACAAAAAATGCAGCGTAAACCTTCATTAAGTAAAAGCAACATTCAAGCCAGAATGGTATTTGCTGAGAAACACATGAGCTGGACAAATGAATGGAATAATGTTTTATTCTCTGATGAAAAACGGTTTTGCCTCGATGGCCCGGATTGTTATAATTATTATTTTCATGATATTAGAACTCCTGAACTAACACAAATAAGACGGCAACAAGGTGGGGGTGGTATCATGGTGTGGGGTATTATATCTTCATTCGGCAAATGGAAATTTGAATTTATTGCGGGATCGCTTACTAGTGAAAAATATAAAGAATTATTAAACAATAAGTTTTTACCATTTTATCGACAACTTCGACGAAAAAAATTGATTTTTCAACAGGATAATGCACCAGCGCATAGTTCCAGAAATGTACAAAATTGGTTTGAAGCAAACAAAATCAAAATTATGGAATGGTCAGCAAAGTCGCCGGATCTTAATATCATAGAAAATTGTTGGGCAGAATTATCGAGAACAGTTTATGGCCAAGGAAGGCAATATTTTTCATTGAACGAGTTACAAATAGCAATAGAACAAGCAAGTCTCCAACTTAACAAGAATTATATCAAAAAGTTGTATAAGTCATTACCAAAACGAATTTTGGAAATTATCAAAAATAAAGGCAAGAGTATTCATTACTAAAATATGCAAAAGTAGTTTTATTTGTTATTATTCTTAAATGAACGTATTTCATTGACGCACCACGAAAACCATTTTCTGTTGTTACACGAGATTACGAAAGAGAAGGACACCAATATATATCTCTAATCATTTAGCAATTCGAATATGTAAATAACCGTTGTAGAAATTTTTTCGATAATTGTTTGATTTCAGTAAAATCTAAAAAAAATTGGTGAACGTATTTCATTGTCGGGGAGTGTATAGAGCAGCTCCTAATAAGAGGAATTAATTTAGGTTAAAAATAATCTGTTACTTATTTAATAGGTTGTTTATTGTTTTGAAATCTTGACCAATTGTTAGATTAAATATAAAAAATGGTTTAAAATGAATTGGTTAGTTTCTTAAGATTTCATTTTCATGTATTGATTTTAGTTGTGGGAACAATTCGATCATTGCTTGGGCTAAAGACTCAATATAAATGGGTTCTGGATGGTGGCTATATTTTTTCACCAGTAAATCCACACTTTCCCTTACGATAGCTCTCCTTTCCATATCAGAAAGACCTTGCTATTTTATAGATGTACACAATTTTTTACCCAAAGTAAACCCGCTTTGGGATTCCAAGATGTATGTTTCCAGTTCCTGCAGATTGAAGTCGGCAAAGTTGAAATTATGTTTTACTTTTTAACTTCTTTTATTTCAAAAAATTAATTTTTGACGAATTATTACAATTAATTCATGCACCAAATGAAGTGAAACTTTTGTACTTCAGTTTAAAATAAAGTAAGCACAGCATAAAGCATGCTCAGATACTATATAACACACTAATCAAATTAACATAAAGTGGCATTATCCCAATAAAATGTTTGGTATACTAAATATACTAATGTTTGGTGACAAATCCAGTAATCAAATACATAATATTATATAATATATAAAAAACATAGTTACATTTGAAGATATATAAATGCTACTTCCAATTATACAATTCTGTTTCACTACTGGTGTCCCAATTTCCGAATTCTTTTTAATATTTATTTTGATGAAGAATTTACTTTGTTGATAAAATTGTTCCACAATCTCGACGAAACTTTCTTTAGGAATTATAATATCTTGGGAATCCGAAAGCGATTCTATTTCGAATGCCGAAATATTTAGATGAATGGCAACTATAATTATAAAATAATTTTTTCACTGAATATGTTTTTGATGTAAGTTACATTAAATTATTCCATTTTAGGTACAAATTGCATCGCATAAGAAAAAATTTACCACGTTTTTGGCATCGTCAATTTTCATGGTTGTTAAATAAAATAACAATTAAATTATTTGATATGGACCATAATTATATTTACCTGACACTACAAAATCGTCGTAGGCCCACAACTCGCCATGTTTAATAATTTTCATGTAACTGATCTTATTATTATAAAACATTTTAGTATAAATGTACTCTTTGGCTTCCATTTTTTTGACGAAAATATTATTCACTTAAAGTCTGTACCACTTTTACACTTATTCTTAATCCTATATTACAAAAATTAGTCAAAAATTACACCACAATACTAAATACTATATTATATTATTTTTCATTATTAATTTCACACTAAATGTACCACAATGATTTGTTCCAACAATTTCACTTGTTCACAATACGACGACACCAACTAGAATAAAAATCTCAACTAAACTAAAAAAATGATTAAACATTATTAACCCCTCAATTGCCGGGATTAGTAAATGTTTCAGAAAAATTTACTATATGTTTACACATTCATATGTATGCATAAGGAGAACGAAGTTATGTATAGGGTTAATTTATCTCATATTTTATTTTTATTTTTTATAAATGGGGAAACCCCATATACTACCGCAGTTTAGGCTATTAATTCGATGTATTTTAAAATTAATTCGATGTATTTTTGCATTGGTTTTAAATGGAGTTACATCGTAAATATGAACGATGTTAGCTTTGTATCTAAATTCGATTCAGGACTGGATCGTATATGGCTCGATACAAAAGTTGCATCGAAAATCGACGCAAAATTTCTAAGTGTGTAGGATCGGGAATTCCTGTCTCGAGAATTCTCGAGTAAAAGCGTATTTGTCTCGAGATTTTAAAAAACACTAACTCGAGTCACTTTTAGTTTTTTTTTTTTGGAGACATTTTGTATATAATAGTTTTTCTGTTAACCTTATACTTTTTGAGATATTTGCAAAATAAATGTTCTGGCCCAACGGAGTGGCCACTTCCGATTGACCGTTTTTGAACAAAATTCGCTGGGACCTCCCAATTTATGAAAAAAGCTTAAATATGAGTTTCAGTTCAATTGGTTAAACCATCTAGACTATAGAGAGGATACAGGCAAACTGACAGACTGACAGACAGACAGACTTCGAAACCCTAGGAGACCTCAAAACAGATAAATGTCAAAAATGTCAAGGTCGAAAATTTTCATGATCTAAAGTTTATTTTACTTATATAAAAGAAAGTAATAAACCCATACAGTCCATCATTTCTCCCCTCAACTATAGATTTATCTGTTGTCTGAGGTCTGTCTGTCGGTCCGTCTATGCCCTCTCTACAGCCAAGATGCTTTAACCAATCGAACTGAACGATTGGGAAGCTTTTCCAGAATAGCAGGATAATTTTCGAAAATCGATATACAAAAACATAGTGGAAGTGAATTCAGAAATGTTCAATCCTAACTACCTGTTCCCATGATTTCGGGAAATCATGGTATTCCTATAGAGTAGGTCTATACTAACTGATATAGGTTTCCCTTAGATTGCGCACTTTTCAGAAACAGCAGGATAATTTTGGAAATACGATATCCAACCATATTGAAAGCGAATTCAGAAATGTTCAATCGATCCTATGCTTATTCCCCAAGATTTCAGATTTACCTTAACTCAAGCAGGGAAAGCAGGAAACTATACATTTGTAAGAATAGTAAACGTATAACGAATTTTGTATGATATTTACACTAAAGCCTGATTTCCATTATGAAATATTTACTGGCAGTATAAACAAAATGGGATAGAAATATATATTCGCGTGCTGTGTGAGAGAAAAAAAGCACTTTTTCAGTTTTACAGTACTGAAAAAATTATTATAGTATACTGACATTTTTATAGTAGACTGACAAAATTTACTGAACAATATATGAAGCGAAGTATATTTTTTCAGTACTGGAAAAATATTTCAATTTTTCAATGCAATTTTTCAAAAAAATTAAAAACAAAGACCATTTCTCTGTCACTTTAATGACATTTTCGATTTTTATGTTTTTATTCAGTAAAAAATACTCTCAGTAAATATTTCGTAATGGAAATCAGGCTTAATACACATATTATTTACGTAAATGTCGATTAAGTTATATTTATATTTTGTACTGGGCTTGCGCAGCCCATCATATGTTTTGATTAATAAATAAACCATATCAAAATGTATGAATGTGTGTAGGAGTGCCAATAGATGTGAAAAACAGACTATTGTTAATGATTTTAATTTACAAATTATGAAATTAATTTGACTACAATTAATTTGAAAATCCAAAAAACAAAAACACTGTTGGTCGCCAATGATTGCCTATTTTTTTTTTTTTTT
Organism: Tipula vernalis; assembly: GCA_958295665.1. NCBI lineage: Eukaryota > Metazoa > Arthropoda > Insecta > Diptera > Tipulidae > Tipula > Tipula vernalis. The sequence continues at coordinate 225,530,781 of OY282560.1, forward strand.
TTTTTGGGATCATTCATTTTGTATACAATAGTTTTTTTGTACCCGAGTCAAATGTGTAATTCTCCCGTTACGATGTTCATGTAAAACAAACATAATCAGCTTGCTTAGAAAATACGACTATTCAGAAAAAAAAACTTTAAAAGTTAATAACCTAAACAAAAGGCGTATTCGGTTGGACTGAAGAGTACAACTCTTCACTTCAGCTAATTGAGTTACTCTTCACTTAATGGAGCTACTGAAGAGAAGAGACTGTTCGATTGGTATTCTTCACTTCAGATAAATGTCAAAAATAGAATCATTTTGAAATTGGCTTGTGTTGAAGAAGTGTCACACAATTTTGAACCGAATAAAATATTTTTAATACATACTCGCATAATGGCAAATTTTGCTGGAAAAAGAAGATTATTAAGTGAAGTTTTAAAGGTAATTTGTAAATTGTATATTATTATATTTTGTTCCTATTATAATAGAATTTGTCTAATTCAGGTTCTACAAGATACCAGTTCATTCTGGTTGTTACTTTCGAATCGAAAGGGTGTATAAAAATAACTAGGAATAAGCAGACATTTGCAAATAAAATAAAAGTGTAAAGTTTATTAAGTAAAGTAAAGTGATAAACTAATCAATCTAATTGATTATAATTAATACAGGTGAGTCCAATTCAAACAATCTTGTAAAACCACAATATTCAGGGCGATAAATCGCCAAATACTGAGGCTAACGGGATTTCCCGCGTGCCTCAATTTTATAAATGTGTGAAAAATAGTGAAAGTCATGATGATTCGATATCTAGCTCGGATTCTTATATTGAAGAAGGGAGTAGTAGAGAATTAAGAATGACAAAAAATGCTTGCAAACGGAAAAAGCAAATCACGAAATACGAAAAAGCAAACAGTAAGAAAATACTAATTAAGGTTGATTCATATGGAAAAAATGACGCACTAAAAAACTTTTCATTAGTAAGTGACGCCAAAAATTCTTATAAGAATAATCCACATAATAAAAATATTCTAGAAAGTGCGAATCCAAACGTGAAATCCCTTATTAGAACAGATTCAAAAGAAAATATAATGTCAAAATATCTCGAAATTAGTGTAGATAGTGCAAATCAAAATAATCCAACAATGGAAAATAAGAATAATTCATCGCAAAAAATAATTCAACAGAATAAAACAAACAAAGAAATGGAAGAAAATAATAACACAAAAATTGAACTAAATACATACAGTATACAGGACAAAGGCCCGTTTAAGGTTATTATTAAAAAGGAAAACTTAATACTGTTTAATCTCGGAAAAGCGATTAAAACAAACGGATTTAGAAATATTCTATCGGTCGAACAATTTAGTAAGAACACGGCGAGAATAACCTTTAAGAACTACAAAGATGCCAATGAATGTATTAAATCAATCAATTTCAGACATTTTGATCAATACGAAGCGTTCATACCAAACAACTTTATCCAAACTATAGGAATTGTAAGGGATATACCACTAGATGTGACCATGAACAAAATAAAGGAAAACATCAAATCACCGATAAATACAGCAAAAATTGAAAGAATGACCAGGTGGGACAACATAAAACAGGAAAAACAAGAAATGGAAATAGTAAAAATCACCTTCATATCAGACACAATTCCAGATAAAATTACAATGTATGAAAACATACTATTAAAAGTGAGTCATTTCATTCCGAACCCAATGTTCTGTAAAAATTGTCAAAATTACGGACATACAGTTACCAGATGTAAATCCAGCCAAATTAAACCATGCGAGATTTGCTCAAGAAGAGAGGAGAACCACCTGTGTGACAAGAAAGAAAAGTGCAAGTATTTCGGGATAGGTCACAGCACCAATAGCAAAGTATGTGCCGAAAAAAGAAGACAAAAAACATAACGGAATGCATGACAATAAGCAAAATATCATTCAGAGAAGCCAAAGAGAAATTATTTGGGCCAACACAAAAAAAAATAAATTTCACGGATTTCAATCATACAATAAACGAGAATCATATGGAGGAAAGAAGGAAGTTAAACAGAAGCTTAATGGTCAACGAGGCGAAAATAAATGAACTAGTTAAAACAATAGCGGTAATGTCGAAGAGAATGAAAAAGAAAGAAGGGCTACTAACAATAATAGAAGGCAAAATAAATAAGGCAATCTCAAACAAAGACAATCCAGCATATCTGGATTCAATACTAATTGATTTAGAGGAAGCTAAAGTTAGTCGAAATTAAATAAATAAATGTCAAATTAAATAAGTATCTAATTTAATAAAATGGTGATGGGTAAAATTAAATTAATGTATATAAATATAAGAAGCCTTAAAAGCAACAAAAACCTGCTGGAACAATATATTAAACATAATAATATTCATATAATAATACTTACAGAAACCTGGACGAAACAAAACGAAACAATAACACTTAATAATTACAACTTAGTAACAAAAGATAGAAATGACGGTTACGGAGGAGTAGGATTCCTAATAAACAAAAAATTTTCGTACAAAGTAATTAATAACAAATATACGTATATTAAATTAGAAATATTAAAAATAAATATAAAAATTAAAAACATAAACATAAATTTAATTACTTTTTATAATAATAACAAAAATGAAATAAATTTAATAACATCTGAATTCTCAAAGCTATTAACAGAATTTACAGAGGGGGAAGTGATAATAGCAGGAGATATAAACGCCCATAACACATTATGGGATAACAATTGCAGAACAGATAGACTAGGTATAAAAATAGCGGAAATCATAACAGAGAGCCAAATGATCATATTAAACAACGGTAATCCCACAAGACAGGACACTTACAGACATAGTAAAGCAGCTCCAGACATAATGATGTGTAATAATAGGATTAGAGGAAAAGTAGACTGGACATCAACAGAAGAGAATCTTGGTAGTGACCATTTCCCATGTATAGTCTCATACAACACAAACTTACAAATAAGAAAACAAATAACGAATTGGAAAAAAATCATTACAGAATTTAACAATACAAATGATAACCAAATTGAAGACATTGAGGACAAATTAGAAGAAATTATAAACAAAAATACACACGTAATAAAATGTGGCAACAATTACAAGACAAATCCATGGTGGAATGAAAAAGTACAAAAATATTGGAACATTAAGAAAGCAAAACAAAATATATACAATAATAACAGAACATTATTCACAGCAATTGAACTAAGGAGAGCAATATAGAAACTAAAACAGATTATTAAGAAAGAAAAGAAATTAAGCTGGTTAGAATTCCTGAATGAAATAAATCCGAGTACAAATAACAAAGAAATATGGAAAAGGATAAATAAAATATGTAGCGTTTTTTTTTCTCTGGTGTACACTACTCACCAAGTTTACCACAAAAAAAATATTTTAGCGACCCCTCAAAAATCCATAAATATTTTAGAAGAAGGAAAAAACAAAAAAAAATAAAAAAATATTACTCAAAAAAATTAGTTTAAGAAAATAATAGAACAATTTATTTACATAAATCAATTTAAAGAATAAAACTAATTTCCAAAAATTATCCAAGCCAAACTATGTACATATACTTATGAAATTAAAATTTTATAAATTTCACTGGAAAATTATTAAACATTTTTTCTCCTTTTTTTAATAATAAAAAGAAATTAAATTTTCAATCATTTTTCGAATATTGGAAAATTAATCCAACCATTTCTCAGACTGAATTTATTTTTTTTTTTTTTTGTTATGTTTGAAAGTGCATATAATCTAAACCAATGAAAGAAAATAATTAATACCTGTAATAAGTGTATCCTCGATGAAGCGCTTCGTCGACGACTCTCTGAAAATATAAAACAACGCACCGCACTCCGATATACTCGATAAACTATATGCACCTACATAATATACAGCCAGACGCGGCTCAAAAAAAAAATTAATTATAATAACTAAATCTATGTATAAAAAAAATATATATGATTGAAAAAAAAACTTTTTTAATAAACTGAATAATATTATTAACCGTATAGAATTTAATCGGCCATCAGAAAAACAATGTTAAAAAAAACATAAAAAAAAAAATTACTTTAAATTACTTTACTACTGAGAATTAACATAAAATACTATAATTCAATATTTTTATTATTATTATAATTATTTTTTTAAATTAAAGAATGCAACGAAATTTGCAAAAGGCAAAAAAAACACAAATATAAATTTTTCCAAAATGGATGAAAGAAAACCATGTGGTATGTTAATTAAACAAAATCCCGGAATGTATCCAATTCGTTGATAAGTCAAAACTCGAAATTCTGGTACCGTAATAGAATGATACGTTGAAAGCAGCCCATAAATGTATGTATATATGTATTTTAATTCCGGATTTCCAATTATACGGCATATACAAAATTATCATATCTCGATTGTGTTCCCGAATTTTATGGCCGTTTGTAGGCGATTATAATCGTATCACCAGTTCTCCAATATTGAATATTATCAAAGTCGACAACACACGTACAAATTGACTGGTGCTATAAATAAGCGATCCAAACAGTTGCCTCAAAATTTATTTTGCTGCAAACTCGCGTATTGTTCTCCGCGCACTTTGATGGTAAAATTCAATAATTTTCTAATTCCGCTTCCTTATGTTTGTAATTCTTTTTAACCACTTTACTGCTGTTTTTTTAACACCACCGTCCTCTATTTTAAATTCTTCTATCTTTCTTTTTTTATTTTTTTTATTTTTTTGTTTTGACGTGTGCACGTCCCAAAATCTCGTTTTCCACTCCCTCCTTCTACAAAAAAAACCAAAAAAAACAAGTTCGACAAAACCGAACATATCTAAAAAATCAAGTTCATCATAACCGAAAACAATAGACCTAAAAAAAACGGAAATCAAATACCTATTACCTACACCAACCCATAAAACAATTAATCTATCACTATAAACAAATCAGTAGAAAAAAAATCCAAGAAACCAAATTTAGTATGTTCCAAAAAAAAACAATTTAAACACTTTGCCAACGCAAAGTGTGTACCACATATCCCTCAACCTAAAAAAAATTTAAAATTTACAGGAAAACTAAGTAGAAAAGCTTTCAAAATTACAATAATCTATAGTTTGATTATCGAAAAAATATTATTGAAAGATAAATTGCTCAACTTAAAATTTATACCGATTTGAGTCATGGGATGTTACGATCGGATTTGTCTCCTTATTCAAAACTACTATTCCTAATGTTCCCAATTGGCTTTAGTAAATTATGTATGCTTACACAATCTAGAATTTGGATCAATTGGAAGACTGGTGTCCTTCCCCAACAAAAGAAATATTACTGACTTTATGAATTTATCAATAATCATAAATTATTTCGTAATTTGAAGAAAATTTATCAAATCAAAATAATACGAAAATAGTAAATATAAAATAAAATTAATAAAATCCAATACAACACAAACAGGTAACTTGAAGTTAACCCTTAAAAAATGAATGATGTTTGGACTTATCTAGATAACCACACCGAATCTAGAACCAAAAAAAAACAAAAAAAAAAGACCAGTAAAAACTGGCAGAAATGAGGAACCAGATCAATGTTGATTATAAGATGTGTAAACGAAAACAGATTGCGCGCCAATCCTGAAAACGAAACAAAAAAAATAAAAAAAATAAAAAATGACCAGAAGATCTGGAATATCAAAATCAGTAATTTAATTATGGGGAAATAGAATCCAATTGATCTTTTTTAAGGAATCCGACAGGAAAAATAATCGAATTTATTTGTTTTAAATCTTCAACAATTTTATTTTACTATTTGACACAAAAAAAATCACAAAAATGATAAGGGGGCAAAAAAAATTTAAACACAAAACAGAAAAAAATGAGATTTTCAGCAATCATGAAAGTTCTTTAAGGGATTTTACAGATATACACGTATTGATCGTTTAATTTAACGCTTCAGAGCCTCTGATATTTGCATAATAAAAATGATAAAAGGGAAGGAAAAAAAATTAGATTGCTTACTGCAGTTTTGAGGAGCAACACTTTATATTGAGCTCAACTCGATAGAGATAATTATATCCACAGCAAAAAAAAAATCGTAAAATCTCAATGACCAAATTAATTTCGCTTTAAATCTTTGGCATGGAAAACACCAATAAACTTGCCATTCATATCTTGTAACGCATAAGAACTGGACCCCTTACATTCCATTATTTGGCATTTTATAAATTTCGGAGCGAGCTTGGAACTGAATTTATTTAAAGCATTTGACTGTACAAAATTCCTTTTCCAAACAATATCCCCCTTAGCAAAACAATGTGAAGTTCTCGGCCGTAAATTATATTGAGTAGACTGTTTTACGTGTGCTTCCTTTAGTCGCTTTTGTATGATGTCGTGTATGTCTTTCAGATGAGCAGCCTTATCCACCGGTTTGGATTCCAAATTGTTATGTGTTTTTGCAATTTCGTGACCACTAAGATGCATATTAAATCCAAAGTTGGCAAAATATGGTGAGCATGAAATTGACTCATGTTTCGAGTTTCGAATCGCACAACCAATTTTCTGTAGATGCGAGTCCCAATCTCTATGATCATCACGAATATAAGCACGCAAGGCAGTAACTATCACTTGGTTAACTCTTTCAGTTGGGTTACTTTGCGGATGATACCTAGGCGTAAGCCAGTGACTAATCGAATATTGTTTTAAAAAGTCCTGAAAATTACTACTTATGAATTGACTTCCATTGTCCGAAATGAATATGGATGGTACACCGAATTGCAAAAAAACATTTTCTTCAAGAAATTTTATTAGATTTTTATGGTTAGCCTCTCTCATTGGATGCAACATCGGATATTTTGTGAAATGATCAGTGACTACCAGAAGCATTGTGTTCCCTTTCTTTGATCTGGGAAATGGTCCCATAAAATCAGCCGATATTATTTCCCAAGGTCTCGTTGCAGTTCTTTGTTGACCCATAATAGGAGACGTGGTGTAATTCGTTGGTTTAATAGCCTTGCAAATTTCACAATTATTAATATATTTGCGTATTTCAAATCCCATTTTTGGCCAATAAAAGTCTCTTTGAACGCGATCGAATGTCTTTGTGTAACCAAAGTGACTGGCCAAAGGGTCATCATGACATTTCTTTAACACAATCTCTCTGTCATTATTAGCTACCACTAATTTCCATTTATATGTTATAGTTCCCAATTCATCCTTATGCCGACATTTCTTATAAACCTTCCCGTCCTCAATTTTAAAATCTGGATAGTTTTCTGGTATCCGCGAAATGTTTTCATGAAGTTTTGAAAACCATTTATCGAGGTTTAAACTTAACGTCTCAATCTCAATTAATGCCCGTGATAACGCATCCGCAACAACATTATCCTTTCCTTTTCGATGTATGAGATCGAAATCAAAATGTTGCAGTCTTAATGTCCACCTACCCAGCCTTCCAATGGGATCTTTTAATTTTAATAACCATAAAAGAGCTGAATGGTCAGTGATTACCGTAAATTTCACACCTTCTATGTAATGACGAAACTTTTCAACGGCATAAAGCACAGCTAAACATTCTCGTTCAGTGGCACTATATTTCCTTTCACTGGATGTTAGTTTTTTTGACATAAATGCTATGACTTGATCTTCTTGAGTTAATATAGCGCCCACACCGTAGTCTGAAGCATCACACTGCACAGTAAATTTTTTGGTAAAATCAGGATTATTCAAAATCGGTGCCGAGATCAATCGAGATTTAAGAATTAAAAATGCGTTATCCGCATCTTTAGTCCATTCAAATTTCTTGTGAGGATTCCGTAGAAGATCACTAATAGGTGCAACTATCGTAGAAAAGTCCGTGATGAATCGGCGGTACCAGCCTGCCATGCCGATAAATTGTCGAACTTCACGGACGCTTTTAGGCGCGGGATAATTTATGATACATTCTACTTTATCAGGATCTGTCCTTAAGCCATTTCGATCCAAAATGTATCCCAAATATTTGACTTCTGGGCGACAAAAATGCGATTTTTCTTGACTAATGGTTAGGTTGGCCATTGCAAGTCGTTTAGAAACTTCTTTTAACATTTTAATGTGATCTTGGAAAGTATTAGTGGCTACCACAACATCATCCAAATAGGTGAAGACCATTGGTTGTAAATCGACTCCAAGAACTAAATCCATTAACCGTGCTTGTGTTTGAGGCGCATTGGTTAGCCCAAAAGGCATAACTTTAAATTGAAATAACCCTCTTCCAGGTATAGTAAATGCAGTTTTTTCCTTAGACTTTTCTTCCAAAGGAATTTGCCAAAAGGCGTCGGATAAATCAATAGTAGACAGGTATTTAGTTCCACTAAATCGCCCAAGTATTCCAGCAATAGATGGTAATGGATATGCATCCCGTTTAGTTATATCATTAAGTTTCCTTGAGTCTAAGCAAAGTCGTATGCGACCGGTTTTTTTAGGAACAACCACAATAGGACTCGACCATGGACTATTTGACGGCTCAATCACATCTAACGACAACATTCGGTCCAATTCATTATTGATTTTTAATTGTATGTAAGGCAAGACCGGGTAATGCCTTTGCTTTATTGGAGCAAATCCACTAGTGTCAACTTCATGCTTCAATAATTGTGTTCTACCAAAATTTTCTGGAGTAGTGTAAGAAAATTGACTCACCGTCTCTGCAAGTGTGGTACGTTCCAATTCACTTAAGCTATGAGTCTCAATCTCACATATTTCCATATTAATTTTGTTGTTAATTGACTCAAGTTTGTCAAATGCTGGGGAAACTTTAAATTTTTTCCAAAAATCCATTCCTAAAATTAATGATTTAGCCAATGTTGGTACAAATAATGTTGGAACTATATGGCAACTCTCCTGGAATACATAAGGTATATCAGCATAATAACGAGCGATATGGTTTGCACCATCTGCTGTTTTTATTATGGACCCAATTTCCCTTAACTCGAGCCCCAACGATTTAATTAAAGAATCTCCTCCTTTACCTAAAACAGTACAGTTTGCACCTGAATCTAGGAGGCCTATAATGGGTTTGCCGCATATAGCTACTTTGATATAAGGCCGGTTATCACCAGGTCGAGAGAAAGTTATAGAATTTATAATCGTAAACGTATTAAAAATGGAAGGCGGAATTTGTTCTACCAAGTTTTTTGGAGCAATTATTCTTGTGAAATCAACGCAGCTCCCGTTCCTATTGATTTCACCTCTGCGTTTCCCGTTGGTTTACATTTAGGGCAATCCGAGAGATACACATTCTTAGTACCACAACGATAACAAAATATTTTCCTGGTTGACTTGCAATCTCTGAAATGATGTCCCTTTGTATCATAAAATTGTATCATAAAAGAATAAAAAAACATCACAATATAAGATAATGGAAGACAGAAGCAATGCAGTAAAGTTCCTAAATATTAACTTCCCTCACTATATTGAGGAAGAAATAACACCAAAAGAAACTAACCAACTAAGCATAAATGATAATTTTACTACCCAAGAAATTGAAGATATAATAAAAAAAGCAAAAAATTCGGCGCCCGGAATAAATAAGATAAGTTACAGATTAATAAAAGAACTAATAATAAACAATAAAGCATTCCTAAACGAAATAGTTAAGTACTTTAATAAAATCTGGAAAGCCAAAAAATATCCAATAAGCTGGAAAATTACCAATGTGATTCCAATACTAAAACCCAATAAGGACGAAAGAGACATAACTAATTATAGACCAATTTGCTTACTTCCAGTCTTCTCGAAAATATTTAATAGAATGATCCTAAATAGGAGAAATAATCACCTTGAAGAAAGGAAAATAATAAACGATAACCATTACGGATTCAGAAAAAACAAAAACATAATGAATTATATGACCAATCTTATAAAACATATACAACTAGAAAAATCGGATAATAAAAAAATAATTCTAATAAACGCGGACATACATAAAGCATTTGACAATGTGGACAAAAAAGTGTTAATTCAAATAATGGAGAAAATGGAATTGGAGCAAAACATAATAAATTGGATACACTTTTTCCTAACGAACAGAGAAGTTAAAATACAAACAATAGGTCATTCAATAACAAACATAACAAATACCGGAATACCACAAGGAAGTTGCCTAAGCCCCACATTATTTAATATATACACTACAAACGTACACAAGCTTAACAACGAAAACACGGTATTACAACAATTCGCGGACGATATTTGTATTATAATAAGTGGAAAGGATGATGAATCGTTAATAAATAATACAAACACAACAATACTAAAACTTAAAAACAAATTAGAAGAAATTAAATTAAAAATTAACACGGAGAAAACGCATTACATTAGATTATATAAAAATAGAAATAACAAAAAAATAATAACGATTAAAATAGAGAACAAAATAATTAAAGAACAATATGACACTAAAATACTGGGAATTACTTTAACAAACAGAATGTCACTAACAAAACACTACAAATTATTAAAAGAAAAAATACAAAAAACAATTAACATCATAAAAATATTCACACATAAAGAAGGAGGTACTCATCCGGAAACATTACTGAGAATATATAAAGCTATAATAAAATCAAGAATGGAATTTGCATATATTATAACGGAAGAAGACAACAAAAATATAAACAATATATGTCAATGTATCAAAAACATTTGCATGAGAATATGCCTAGGTCTACTAAAATCAACACCTATACCAGCACTATTAGCGGAATCAATGGAACTACCAGTGGAACTCGACAATAAGAAGAAAACATTAAACTACATGGCGAAAAACATACTCAACGACACGAAAATTGGAAAAGAAATCACACAGCTAGAATCACTACAAAAATACAACAAACTATATGTAAAATACCAACACCTAGCTGATATAAAAAAAATACATAATAAAAAAACATCACCATCAAATCTAAAAATTATTTCAAAATTCAAATCAAATTTAATAAAAAGCAATACAAATACCGAAATAATGAAAATAATGACAAACGAAGAATTAAACGAATATAACAACTATAACAAAATATATACCGACGGAACCCTAAAAGAGGAAAAAGCGGGAATAGGAATATACGCAGAATACAACAACGAAAAGCTATCAATTAAATTAAAAAATAAAACGGACATAAAAACAGTGGAAACAATAGCTATCAAAATAGCAATAACTATATCTTTAGCAAACAAAAACAACAATGTAATAATTCTCACAGACTCACAAAGCGCCTGTAAATCAATCAAGACAGCACTAATTAAAAACACTGACAAACACTTCGAAAACCAAATAATAGACACGGCTGGACATAATAAAGAGCAAAATATAATAATAAAATGGATACCAGGACATACCGGTAATAGAGGAAATGATATGGCGGACCACCTAGCAAAAAAAGCACTTACAACTCCCACACATACACTGGACAATGATTTCACTATAGCAGACATCAAAAAACAAACGGAACAAACTATCTATCGAGAATGGATAAACATATACAACCGATGCACCCAAAATAAAGGAAAATTTTATAAACAATCACACGAAAATCCACCTAATAAACTATGGTTCAAGAACATTAAATTTAAAACTAAAGAGATAAAAACATTAAACAGAATAAGGGTAAACCACTCGACAAATAAGAAATATAAATATATGATAGGGCAGGAAAACTCCCCAAATTGTGACATATGCGACAGAGTAGAGGATAATACACACATAATAAGTACATGCCTAAAATACACTAACATTAGGAATAATTTTCCCTCACTAGTAAATAAAACCCTGAATAAAATACTAGAAGAAGGAAAAGAGAGCGATTACAAAGAAATAATTGAATTTCTAAAGGAGATAAAGTATGACATATAATAACAAATAGATCAAAAGAGACGTGGTTTTGCAAGATTGTTTGAGTTGGACTCACGAAAATATTTCGACTTGATAACCATTCGATTAACAAAAAGAAAGTGACAGCCAGTATACGACTAATAAGACTAATAATATTAACTGTACATAAATATACTAACATGGGGTACTAACAAACTAACAAAGGTGATGGGAAATAAAAGTAGAAAATAGTAAACTCAAAATAAAGCATAGGTGGTGGGTAAATTTTTAAAATATTAGGTTGAAAAATTTATTAAATTAGAAAAATTGAATTTAAAATTATAAAAAAAAAGAAAAAGAATAGGTGAAAAAAAAAAAAAAATATTATTAAATTAAAGTAAAATTGAAAAGCAAATTTAAAATCTAATAATAATACAAATTAATGAGAAAAAAAAATAACACCTACTTGAATATAAAATTAAAGTAAAAAGGAAATAGTAAATCTAAATGTAAAATCAAAATATAAAAGTAAAATAAGAATAGGGGTGGGTAAAAAAAAAAAAAGAATTAAAATTATTAATTAAAGTAAAATCAAAAGTCAAATATAAAAAAACTAACGAACAATGTAAATTAATGTAAAAAAAAAAAAAATTTTATAAACCTAATTTGAATTATATAAATAAAATAAAATATAGAGACATAAAATTGAACACAACAAAAAAAAAATAAAATAGGAATAACAATTTAACGAAGACTTACTCTCTTTAGGGATAAAGAGAAATTAAGTCATAAACAACAAGTCCACTGCTGCAGCCCTTCGGAGAAGAAGGAACTGATAGCATACGGTGGAACAGGACAAGTAGGTCATTTGGCTGACACCACAGCTGACCACAACAAAGTTAAAAACAAACAAACAAACAAACAAGATACCAGTTACTGGAAACTTACGGGAGCTTCATCGTCCAACCTCTAGTGATAGTGAAGAAGAAATTACACCACTTCACAGGATGATAGATTATTATGAAAAATCCGTACAGGCATATACTCGTCTATGACGAATTTAAATCAAATTTTCGTTTAGAAAAATCTTCGTTTAATAATCTAATGGGTAAGACATGTTTGTTAAGGCAGTCCATAGAAACGCAACTTTGTATGTTTTTATTTTGTATATAGAGTTTTTGCTGCCTATATTAATTCAAATTGGTACAACACACACTGGAGGAAAACAGGCGATTCCCGCTGAAAAAAAAAGTCCTAATTTCAATGGGATTCAACATCGGTGAGTATGGAGAAAGAAAAATTAATGTATGAGTTGTTTCACTAACTTTATCACGCACTGCCCGAGTTTTGTGGATTGAACAATTATCCAGAACCAGCCATGCCTCTGTGATGTTAGCTTCAGCCAGTTTACCAAATAATTCTTCAAGGAATGTAATAAAAATATTAGCATTAACAGATGAGTTTGATATTATTTTGCTATGTACTATTCCATGTAAGTTCATGGCCGCAATGAGCGAAACATTTCGTCCTCTCACAGTTGGTACTATTATATGAGCACCAGTATTTATCTTCGATCTAGCCTTCGTTCTGCGAAGATGGCAGTTAAAACCAGATTCATCAAGAAACACTATTTTATGCCGTGTTTGTGGAGCATTTCCTGAAAAGTGGATTGCATATTGCTTACGTTGTTCAATTGTGCTTACACTATTCATACGATCCAAATTTATTGTAGCATTTTTAGTGATATTCTTAATTTTTTCAATGCGTTAAAAATACTGCCTGTACATAGGTTGACGTTTTTGGTTTCGAATATTTTAATCTTTATTTTTTTCAGCGTAATGCATGGATTATCTTCTATTATTTTTTCAATTTCATTTAATATTTCACTTGACAATTTCATTATTCTTCTACCACCGCGATTTCTTTTAACAATTGTACATTCTTTTAACAATTGTACATTTTTTTTGTAGCGATTTATTATAGACATGGCAGTATTTTTATTTATTCCTGCTATTTCACTTGATTCAAGTATTGTCTTACCTTCTTCAAAGCATTTTATTAGAATCTGCTTTTTGTCTAAGCTAGTTTTCTTGTATGGTTCCCTATTGTATCCTCTGCGACGAACAACCAAGTTAGATGTAGTTTCTGCAGTGCTGTCATCTGAAGATTCGATTGGTCGGCGAATTCGCCGATAATTCCGTCCATTGGTATTCGTAATAGGATTTGGTTCACTCGAAGAAGTATCCGTATTCATTTTTTAAATTTAAATGGATGAAGTGAAAATATATAATGGATAATGACAAAATTTGTTTTAAGAAACCACACTACTGCGATTGTCAACTATATATGCAATATATCAACTATGTGCGATATATCAACTATGCTATAGTTATTTTAAATAAAAAAATTGAATTTGAAATGAAAAAAATTGAATTTGAATTAAATATATTTGAATTTGAAATAAAAAAAAATTGAATTTGAAATAAAAAAAATTGAATTTGAAATGAAAAAAATTGAATTTGAAATAAAAAAAATTGAATTTAAAATGAAAAAACTTGAATTTGAAGTGAAAAACCTATACCAGGCTGTCCGAGAAAATCCTTCCTGCATGTACGGATATTTTCTGCTCGGTGACTCGGCAAATATGTGCCAGGATTGGCTAGTACCGCCTTTCAAAGACAATGGCACTTTAACATCAGAACAACTTCGGTTTAATTATATCCACTCATCACTAAGAGTAAAAGTGGAAAACGCGTTTGGCATGCTAAAGGGAAGGTTTCGCAGATTACGAGAATTCCAGAATGTAAGCCGATCATTTATAATAAAGGCCACAGTGAGCGCAATTGTCCTCCATAATATATGTATGGCGACACACGATGAAATCGAGTTTCCAAACGAGAACGAAAATCAGGCGCACCATATTGAAACTGCTGAACTCGATAAATACTATTTAAAATGAATGTTTATTGATCCAAATACATAAAATTTTTAAATAAAACTTGGTTTCAAATATATTTCAATAAAATTTTAAAAACTAGAAACCACCTTAAAACTAGTTAACACTAAACTAGTTAATACTTAAAATTATATTTTATTAACCAACTCCTTAATAATTTCAACTTTTTGTCTTTCAATACTAATAATTTCCTCCTCCCTCTTCTCCTTCTTTTTCAGACGTTCGATTTTTAATTTATAATATTGATCTTTCGCACTTAGTCGCTTTCTTTTTGTGGTTTTTTTAGGGATGGGTTCCGAATTTTCCGCTAAATTTAAATCAGGAATCGTTTCGACTGAAGAGACCAATGGACACACTTTTCCCACTGTCAGCGTTACTGTCCTTTTGCCCTAATATTTCATCCATTGGGTTGAAAAATTCAAAACGAATTGGCCCACGTCCCGATTTATGTTTATTATCTTTTACCGCTTTGTAAGTGCGTTGCAAATTGTTCCATTTATTTGAGCACTCCGTAGTTGATTTCTGAAAATACCAAAATTTATAATTATGTTATTTTATAGTTAAAAATCAAATGCATTTTTACTCACCATCACATTTAGCACCTGTAATTGAGTAGATATCATGGCCCTGGCATGCTTCCGCTGTTTCACATTATTGAAAGTTTCCTTAAATTGAGCTGTAACGTTTCATTTTTGGTCCAAGTGGAAGATTTTGCTGTAAAAATTATCTGCCTATGATCCGGAATAATCTAATATGCATTTTATATCTAAATATATATAAGATAAATAAAAGCAAATTTACCTGGGACATCTGCGTTTGATAGATCGGTTTCTCCTCCGACGTACTCAATTAAATTATCATAATCATCAAAATTATTATTATTATTATCCATTTTAGAAAAAATATTATAGATTTATTATTAATAATTATTTTTTGAGTTCGCAAATTCACAACCAAAAAAAGTCGCACAAATCACAACACGAAAATAAAAACAAACGAAAACAAAGAAATTCAAAAAAGAAAAACAAATAACTCATCTGAAATTCTGAAGTAACAGACGAGCAAAATATCTCTTCAGTTAATTCAGTTGCTCAATTTTTAACTGAAGTGAAGAGTTGTCAATCGAAAAGTCTCTTCACTTCTGTTACTTCAGATAAAGCTACTACTTCAGTTAATTCACCAATCGAATACGCTTAAAGTCGAATCACAGGAACAAAGACGAAAAATTTATTTCATTAAAAATAAATAAAATCTTAGCAAGCTAACATTAAAATTATTTGATAAACAGACGTAGTCGAAGGAACACATTTAGTAGGCACAGAAAGAATGAAAATATTTTATTGCACTAGTGTTTAATTGTGTGTGTGTTTGGTCGAAAAATATCAATAAAAAAATAAATGGCGAAACCAAATGTAAATTTAGAAGATTACAATTTGGTGTTTGATATCGAGGGTTGTGTTATAATTAGTGGGGCTTGGCGGTGTTGGAATAATTTAACGGCCAAATTCCAAATGCCACCATTCAAATCACAAAATGTCATGAATAATAGCCGCCGAAAATCAAAATGTCATCACGACAAATCACAAAATGTCATAAATCAAGTAGCCGCCTAAAATCAAAATGTCATCACGACAAATCAAAATGTCATTACGACCAAATATCATTGTCATATTCGTTGGTGTGTGTGTAAAAAGAGGGGTTACTCGACCAAAAAAGCTAGAGTAGCAAAAATTGCACTAGTGCAAAACAAAAAAGTTTTACCCCCAATGTATCTTTTTTTTCGATGGGACGGTTTGACAGTCAATAGAGTACTATTTTTACCCTTCGAGTGAAAAAATTTCTACAATCGAATTCGACATAAGCGTATTGCTTTCAACCAAAATGAGTTAGGTATTTTTTTTTTGGTTAACGCCTGGTCAAAGCAACAGCAAAAATTAACTAAATTTTGGTTTAATTTTTTTTCGTTTATTTTCTTGTTAATTCCACTTTTTTGGCGGGTATTAAAACTAAAAATTTAGTTAAGATTTGCTTAACCGCTCATTTTTTTGGGTTAGCTAAACTATTTTTTGGTCTATTTGGTTTTTTTGGTGAAAGCAATACAACTATTAAAAGAGAGTAATACCCTAGAGACACCGCGATTTAGTGAAATTTTCGCGATTAGTTGCAGTGTGTTAACCTCGATTTAGCTATTTCCTTTGTTTTGCATAGAATACTTAAATTAGTTTAGCTAAATTTCGGAGGAATCCTTAGCAGAGCCTCCACAAGGTCGTTCCTCTGGAATTACTAGTAGAGAACCTAAATTTCGGTCCAAAGGATGTCAAATCCACAAATGGAAACTTTTCTTTATAGGTGATTTCTAAGGAATGGCACTTAATGCTTTCTTGCAACAAGCGAGCGTGTTTCTGATCATGAATCTGCTAGCCTCAATATTTCATTTATTAGATGGCCCAGCTAAAATATGGTATAAAGCATCATATGGAAAATATAAAAATTGTGATGAGTTAGTACATGGATTGAAAGTGTTTTTACCCGAAGACCATGATTATTGGTTGATGCAAGATATGAACCGACGATTTCAAAAAGAAGCAAAAAATTTTAATATTTATTTGGCTGAAATGGAATTACTATTTCAAAATTTTCTGGAGCCAGTCAGTGAAAGGGAAAAGTTAAAATGCATAATTCGCAATCTTTTATAATTTTATTTGGAAAAACTGCCAGTAGCACAAATAAAATCAATAAACGAACTTAGTCGTTACTGTAAAAGTATTGAAGACATTCTCTAAACCCTGTCTTTTTGAAATAAACAGTAAATCGACCGGCCCGAACACATTTACCCAAACGGTTTGCAGCGTGTTCGAGTGAAACAACTGAAAAACAGGCAAGCACATATAACAATAGTGCACCAACAGAAACTTCTGCAAGAATTTCAAGAGTTGAGAAGCCAATGAATAAAACTGTTACTTGTTGGGATTGTCAGATAAAAGCAAGCTGTCTTGCTATAAGTGTGGTATTACTGGTTTTACTTGTAGAGATTGTCCTAAATGTTCCAAAATGACTACGGGAAACGGCCGGTAGAAGTTAGAAGTCGGCGTCCTTCTAAATTCTGTAACAACGACTCTAAACAAACCTAATTCGTCTTCTTACTCTTACTTTGATAATGTATTAAATTGTATCATTCATTACTCCAACGATAGCAGGCCTACAATTGAAGTGTCTATATTAGACGTAAAAATTCAAGGCCTACTTGATTCTGGGGCAAGCTGCACAACTTTTGGGAAAAAGTCCGGCAGAATTTTAAAATCCTTAAATTTGACGGTGTATCCAATAAATTCTTCCGTGTCAACTGCTGATGGAATAAATACACTGATTGTTCCTTCCATAACAAACACTTTAATACTAGGCATTGAGTTTTGGAAAATGTTTAAGCTAAAACCAATTGTTGAACACGTAAACAAAGATCTAATAGCCCATAAAATCTCTGAAATTCCACACAAGCTTTCTGAAACAGAAGTTAATCAATTATCGTACGAACTTACCCGGCTTCCGTTGTCAGACCTTGATAACATTGGTAGAACATCAATGTTAACCCACTGGATCGACACCGGTGACGTCAGGCCTATTAAACAGAGGAACTACCCCATGTCCCCCTTTATTCAGGAAAATATGGACAAAGAAATAGATCGAATGTTATGATTGGATGTGATTGAAAATTCAATCAGTCCGTGGAGCAACCCTCGAACAAATGGAAAATTACTTATTTGTTTAGATTCTAGAAAACTAAATTTGGTTGCGAAACCGGACGCTTACCTTTTGCCGATTATCTGTAGTGTAGATTTGTCCGATGCCTTTTGGCAAATTCCTTTAGAAGAAGCTTCTAAAGGAAAGACAGCCTTTTCTATCTCACCAAGAGGGCACTTTCAGTTTACTGTGATGCCTTTTAGTCTACATAATACTCCTCAAACCCAAGCCCGCCTCATGGATCGTGTGCGCTTGGGTTTGATCTCGAACTCCAAGTTTTCGTCTATTTGCACGATATAATCATTTCGACGGAGACGTTGAATGAGCATATTCGGCTTTTGGGATTAGTGCCTGATACATTGAAACTTGCGGGACTGACAATCAATCTGGAAAAATCCAAATTTCTGCAGTTTCAAATGAAATACTTAGGATATTTAATATCTCGAGAGGGGCTGCGAACTGACCCAGGAAAGGTATCTTCAATTTTAAATTATCCGCTAGCAACGGTACAGGAGGTTTATCAACAATTTTTCCACCATTACCTCCCCAATTTCCGATATCCTTAAAAAGAGTAAACGATTTAAATGGACCGAAGTCGCAAACATAGCTTTCTTAAACTTAAAAACAATTTTAGTATCTCCATCAATTCTCGCCAATCCCGATTTCGCTAAAGAATTTATTATCCAAACTGATGCTTCAGATGTTGTAGTTGGAGCTGTCCTCACTCAAGGAGAAGGGGATGCTGAAAAAGTTATTTCATTTTATAGCCATAAACTGGCGAGGTTTCGCCCTTATATTGAAGGAAGTCATTTTATATGGTCATTACGGATCATGCTTCTTTGCTTTGGTTGAATAATCTTAACGATCCGAGTGGACGGTTAGGTCGGTGGGCATTCAGACTGCAACAATATAAATTTACATTGAAGCACCGAAAGGGAAAATTTAATGTGGTTCCTGATGCCTTATCGAGATCAACGGTATGCAACGTAATTGAGAGGAATAATTAGAACCCGTGGTACGACGAGATAAAGAGCGGTATATTGAATTGTCCCGAAAAGTTTCCTGATTATTCTTTTATTGATAATGAAATATTTAGGCGTTATCCTGGTTCTACGTTAAAAATGGTAATACCTGAGTATAGAAGAGACGACATTTTGAAGAAACTCTCTGATGAACCACTCGCAGCTCATTTAGGTTCGGCAAAAACCGCTTTCAGAGTAAATAAAGTAACACTATTACTGGCCTAGTATATCAAACATTGTGAAATTTGCAAAGCTTCAAAAGATGTTGCCATGCCCAAGTAACCAATGGGAGCAGCTAAAGTTGCTAAAGAACCTTGGTATTCTATTGCTGTAGATTATTTAGGGCCTTTGGTTCGATCTATGGCGGGGAATGCATATGTGTTAGTGGTGGTTGATGTATTTTCCAAATATCTGTTATTATTTCCTGTCCGTTGCGCTGATACTATGCTAACAATGCAGTTATTAGAACAACAAGTATTTCTGATGTCTCGATCGCTTTTCAGAACTTTCTGAAAGAAAATGGTGTTTAACATTTCAGAAATGCACACTATCATCCTCAGAACAATCCTGCAGAACGTAGTAATAGGGTTATTTTATCTGCAATAAGATCATACGTTCAAAACAATCATAAAGATTGGGATAAACACATACACAAAATTGTCTGCGCTCTTAGAACCGCACAACACGAGTTCACCGGTTACACTCCATAATATCTAAATTTTGGCAGAGAAATATACCATTACGGATATGACCCGACAGTGAGTATAGAGTTGAAGGAGAGTTATTTTCTTTTATTAGTAATGCCGAACCACCCCTTGCTCTTTTCGCTGTATGAATGGATTGATATAATTAGTTATAATCCCGGATTTTAACAAATGAAGATTTAACAAAATGGATTTCGGATATTAGGAAAATGTCGATTTTTTCTGTATTTAAAAATATTTCTATTTCTGGAATATGTTGCATAAGCCCATTCCTATTCCAGATTGCTATTCTGAAAGTTGTGTTGTTACTTAGCATTTTTCGTCGGATTGCGTTGTGGGAGTTGCATTTTCTTCAGCTGATAAAATATCATGCTGTTCAGATTACTTTGGTCATCTAACCGCTTTGTAATAGCTTCGATGCTGTTCATAATGTTTTCCGTAATTTGGTTATTTTCAGACCCCATATATTTCGTAATTTCGTATTTGGTTGAACCCGAACCTTTCACTACCTGAGCAAATGTTCTGCTTTGCCCTGCGTTGCTTGGTTATGGATTTGGATTCATCTGATTTGAAGTTTGAATCCTTCGAATTTTGTGATTTTGCGGTTGATTTCGTGTTATATCTCTTAATTTTTGTAATTGTTTATTAGCAACCTAACAGAGACTCTTACAATTTATACACTTAGCTGGCACATCTCTCCCTATATTGTACATACCTGGGTAATATGTTTACCTGAGCATTTTACACATCTCGGATCCCGGCTGCAATATCTTTGAGAGTAATTAAATCCCTGACATTTCTTGCATTAGAGTATGCGGTTAGTGGTTCGCCTCAGTGGTTCAATTTTTACCTTCATGTGAAGAATTCCTTTTATACACCTTTTGCCTTTTTAACTTTTTCGCTTTGTACTATTTTAAAACCTCGCAGTCGAGTGTGGAACGCATTGCCTTGGCTTTGTAGATAACGTCATTGTAATATATTTTGTTTTTTTTTAAATTATCACTTAAAAATAAATTATGTTTCAACAAATTGAATTTATTACTATAAAATTAAACGGTATCAATCGAATAAAACTAATTTGCATAGTTAAAAAACGAAATAAAAAATTTTTATTTACGAAGCTCAAAGCCGAGGCGCCTGGTATGAAAAGTACTTAAATCTGCTGTGCTCTTTAGTTTCTATTATTTTCCTGTGTGCTTATTTGTTTAAAAAAAAAATATTTTGAAAAATAAACGTTTTTCACAAAATATAGTATTAAAGTCTCATATCATATGTACATACAGTGTGGATTGTTTGGAACATGCTGCGCTGCTTTTAGTGTGTTTCAGCCTTTAAAATTACAAGTGATAATTTAATAGTACCATAAATACGAGTGAATATAATCCGGTGGTCGAAACTTCGTTGATAGATAAGACAAAAATGTAACAGTATTATTAAATGTAAAAATCGAGCAGGAAAGAAAACGAGAAGTATAGATAAATTCACGAGACCCTACATAAATGTCATTGAAATAGTAGAACTTTAAGAAAATTCCGTTTTCTTCTGAACTTTGTATTAGTAAGCTAGAACCAAGAAGGAACCGTGAAAATTTCATGATAAATCTAATTTTTTTTTTTTCTATAGATTTGGAGTAACCTCCACGAATCCGAATGACCATCATTTCTTTTATGTATTTACACGAATAATAAATTAATCTGTTTAGCTAAATTTTATTAGGAAAGTGTTTAAAGTTGAATAAATGTAGTTTAAATTTATTTAAGTATGATATTTCGCTTTTGTCATGTATATTAATTTTGTTTTGATAATTATAGGTTTTGTTTAAAATTAAAACATTTTAAAAAATTTGCATAACCACCAATACATTTTTTTGTTAATCAGTATTAATTATTCATTATTTTATTTTAGATTACCCCCATGGAGGTAACTAGATTGGGTGCCAAATCAATTTATTTATTGATACTGCGTTTACTATCCAGTTTTCTCTGGTATAATTATCGTGTCCGAACATATTATTGGTTTGGGAGAGACCTCTTTGTTGATTATCTGTTTGACAAAAAATTAAAAGTATTTTATTGACTGAATAACTATTTAAAAATCAAAACCAACATAACTATTCGAGCATTCAGTCATATTATACAAACTCTACAAGTAGAAAAAAAAATCTTGTTATTGAGTAATTCACCATATACGTATGTATACATAATATAAACAAAACACATTACTAAGTTAACGTAAAATCTCGTAAATCATTGAATAACGAAAAGAAGATAAAGAATAAAAGTAGAATATTCACATTTATCAATTGTGTATATTGCAGTAATCACACATCCAAACATACAATGAAACTATTAATGAATTGTTATTATCAAGGTACGAGTATATATGAGGTATCATCATAATTTTCAAAATGTTTGCAATCAAAGGTGATGAGGAAAAGTTCATCTTGTTCAACTATGTACATACCATATATACATGTTTGATAGTCGCATAAACAAAATATTTCAACATTAAAAAATATAAGGTTGTTAGCATTGGACAATTCGGAACATGACGACTTTCATGTAATTGTTGTTTGCCAACTGGTGATCAATTCACTATATTTTATAAATATTATTTATTTCCTTATTTCAATATTTAATACAATTGCAGAATGCCGCGAAATGTCGTTTGAGAGTAGCCCATCGCAAAGCAATTGCATAAATTGATAAATTTTCAATAGGACTTCAAATTTATTTCGACACTGTAGATGGTACATGTGTGGCGATATCAACTAAATTTCACTTAAATTTCATTTCTACCAATGTCAAATATTTTGAGTATAGTATGTAACCAGTGGCCTGAATAATAAATAAAAAAAATTAAAATAAAGGGGGCCAGTTGAATACATAAAAAAAGATTCATTTGATACACAAAGAGAAAAAAAATATACCATAGCACTCCCGACTCAGTCGCTTTTTTCGTCATGGGTTAAATGACGCACCACAGCTGTGAAATTGTTATTATCTTATTACAAATTATCTTTATCTCACGAAACCCTCACTCAACTCACCTTCCATGGTCCAATGTGTTGTTTAAGCTCTCATTGGGAAAATAATAATAATGACCAGATAATTATGTTAAAATACAATATTTTACCGTTTAATTATAATAGAGAGAGAAAGAGAAACAAAACAATAAATTAAAAATTACCGACAGTAAATTGAAATTTTGTATTAAGAGACTACTCACACCAAACGCGAATAGCGAATTGCGAATAAATCCCACACGCGAATTCGCAAGTTCGATTCACACCAAGCACGAGCGAATTTTTATGTCAAATTCAATATTTTATTTTGAATTAAATTTAGTTTGCAAACTAACAATGGCAGTAATCAAGAATAAAATTGTTGTATAACAAGTATAAGTATTGGGTCCGGTCCATCCGTACTTAAAAAAAAAAAAAACTTCTGGATGTTATACCCGAATAGCGCTGGAATTAGAAAAATTTCCAGATTTATACTTCGTATATTTCAGGATGAATAAAGCGCAATTCCTCTATATTTCAAAGATGATATCACAGTCGATACAACCGATTGGTACGAATTAGCGAGAATCAATTATACCAAAAGAAAAATTGGTAAATACATTAAGGTAAGCTGACCTAAATGCCACTTTTGTAGAAGACGGCCCTCTTAATATATCTTATTTTAAAAATAATAAATTTTTAGATTTCTGGCATCGAGATGGTCTTTTAAAGATTTGGCAATCCATTTTTTACTCGGTCATTCGACCGTAAATAAAATAGTTGTCCAGACTCTAAAGAGCATTCAACAAATTTTAATGCTTATTGCACTTCCAAACATAGAAAAAAATTGTTGGATTACAGTTAGGCAACAATTCCTAAAAAAATGGAATTTTCCTAACTGCTTGGGTGCTTTAGATGGAAAACACGTCGATGCTTTCGCTTTTGACAAATCCGGGAGTCAAAATTTTAATTATAAAAAAAGATTTTCTATGATATTGATGGCATTGGTGGTTGCGGATTATCGTTTTTTAATGGTTGACATCGAGGGGTATGGAAGCATGTCTGATTCCACAATATTTTCAGAGAGTACTTTTGGGAAATTATGGCTTAGGAATGACGCAAAATTAAATTTGCCTGATGCAATTCCTTTACCAAGCCAAACCAATCCAATGCCGAATGTCATAATTGCCGATGAGGCATTTGGCTTAAAGGAAACAATTGTTCGACCGTTTCCTGGAAAAAATTTAAATTATTCAAGGAAAATTTTTAATTATTTCAAATGAGGGGAATGTACCGTGGCAACATAAAATTGTTGGCGAAAATTAAAAATAAATACATTTTTCAAAAATTTGTACATTTATTATTATTCAAAATAAACAAATTATTCATAAGAATTAAAAAAAAAAAAATTATAAAAATTATCACTTTATTATTTTCAACATTTATCACAGACTTAAATAAAGAGATAAGATATATTTTAAATTTAGGTGCCGATAGAAAATTTTTGAAAAAAATGAGGGGATTGACGTCCTGTCTTTTGTATTATTGAATAATTGAGTGTTCATATAAATTTAATGCACAACTTGAAACTGAGCAACATATTTAAATAGATAATCACCCCTATTATGATTGTCGAGTCGATCGACAATCGACACGACTCTCTGTTGCCTTTTCCTTTTCCGTATTGTTTTTATCAAATGAAAAAACGAAAACGCAATACTGAGTCGTGTCGATTGTCGATCGACTCTTGAGTCATAATAGGGGTGATTAATTTGCTAACACAATGATAAAATACCAAAGTTTGACTAAAACTTAAAGCATTTTTTTATCAAAATACAAAAAATTTCTAGTTTCAATAGAAATATTTCTAAAATAGGAACTTGACATGGACATTTTCTAATAAAATTAGGATATTTTTGTAT
Organism: Tipula vernalis; assembly: GCA_958295665.1. Taxonomy (NCBI): domain Eukaryota; kingdom Metazoa; phylum Arthropoda; class Insecta; order Diptera; family Tipulidae; genus Tipula; species Tipula vernalis. Next base: position 225,555,967 of record OY282560.1, read on the forward strand.
CTTTATATAAAAATTCTTATAGTTTTGGTCAAACTATGATTATCATCATTATGTAAGCAAATTAATATCTATTTAAATATTTTGCTCGTTGCCAATGCTTGAGTGTTTCACGGCTTAAACGTTTATTTGCGTAATTTTGGTTAATTCGAATTTATAGTAAAGCTAAATTATTCAACAACGGCATAAGATAGGACATTAATCCCCACAACAATTTTTTTGCTTAAAATTATTCTATCGGCACCGAGCCGTTGCTTAGTACTTCGGACAACACCCTGTATATATTGCTGATGTGTCATAACGCAAACCAATTAAAATTTCAAAAAATTCATAATTTCTATAATATAACTCATCACTTGATAGGATATACGATCGATTATGTTTCGATAACCGTTCAAATCGTGGAATCAGACTGTCGAAGAACAATTTTGACTCAGATGGTGGCTCTTCTCTGGTGTCTAAGTTTTGGATAGCCTCCAAAATAACTTCACCAACGTCAGACCTATTTTTGGCCTTTGAAGAATTTGGTTCTTTTTGGGGTACTTCAACTTGTGTTGCCACATCTGCACTACCTTCCGAAGAACAGTTTGAGATGGTACTAAAATAAAAATCATGAATAAATATTAATTATGAATGAATATTTAAAATACATTTCAAAAATGCATACCTTGGTGAATCTAAACACGGTAATAAAAATTGAAGGGTATCCATATGCACCCATTTTGATTTTTTGCCAGCACTACTTCCACTGGGTGTATTTTTGTCGAGCCGAATGTAGTGGAAAAATGTATCTTTTCCATTTTTACATTTTGATTTACATTCTAAAACTAAGTAAATCAAATCAAATTTAATGTTAAACCGTTAAAATGTATACGATTCGTATTTGATTTATATAATTAATTTATTTACAAAATTTTATTAATAAGAAGCGAACGAATCTGAATCTGATTCAATTATGATTCAAATCATATCGTATTTAGGAATGACCCCTCTGAGGAATAAAGTTTATTATTTAATAACAATTATTTAATTACCTGTGGAATTTACCATCTGGGCAATCTCTTGCCATATTTGGTTGCGCTTATTGCGATTGCTGTAATCGCTGTGTTTTTTACTGAAGAGCAAAGGATGAGCGCTCACCTCTAAAAAGAGTAGTTCTTCGTAGTCAAATTTATTCATTTAAATTTTTTATTAATATAATTGTTTATTGGATAATTATAATTAATCAAAATATTAATTTATAGATTATAATTAATTTATAATTATATAATGAATTAATTTATATAACTTATTATTATTTTTTTTTTGGTTAAACAAATATTGCACGCGGCGTCACACTACAACTACAGAACTTTATGGATTGAATGTACAAGTTGAGGTTAGGTAAAAAAATATGCTCGTACGAATATTAGTACTCGTACGTACTAATAAAAATTATGTGGAACGCGAGTGGATCATATGTTTGTTTTTTTGCGAATGTGTGAGTACTTCGTATTTATACGGATTTACTATTTCTTCCTATTTAAAATATTTTTAATGTACAATTTCATTTATTTTGATTGAAATCATTATGATAATATCGAAAATAGAGAAATATTTTGTATTTTCGTTTATTTTCTGTTATTATTTTTTAAAAAAAGTTTACTCGCAATTCGCTATTCGCGTTTGGTGTGAGTAGTCTCTAACTGTTAAAATTTTATATTTTATTTTAAGAAAATGCCATTTACTACCACTCTAGTTATGTACATACATATATAGCTAGTTAATAACAAATATAATAAATGCAAATAAATTATAATTACTATAAGGGAAATGAGGTTATACTACCTTGATCAACAAGTTCCCGGAATAACCACCGTGTGACGCTCCCATCGTTTCGATTTGAGTTCTGTTTTTTTTGTTAAGTTGGTACATCTGTTGTTGATATTCCCTCTAAATTTTAGCGTCATAGCTTGACATTTTCAAAAGTTACGTAGTCAAGAGTACATCTATCTCTATGTGTGTTGGCGATTTTTCCATTATTTCCTCTCGGCTGCTGAAACGCGTTCCCCGTAATAGTTTTTTAACTCGATTCAACAGAAAGAAGTCACAGGGAGCCAAATCAGGTGAATTCGGTGGCTGTTGGATGGTATTTGTTGCATTTCTCGTCAAAAAATTACGAATAATGATGGCACTGTGCGACGGTGCGTTATCATGGTGCAAAATCCACGAGTTTTCTGCCCACAATTCTGGTCTCTTTCGGCGAATTGCTTCACGCAAACGTCTCATAACACCCAAATAATACTCGTTGTCTACGGTCTGGCCTTCTGGCAAAAATTCATGATGCACTACACCGTTGTAATCCATGAAAACCGTGAGCATTGCCTTCTTTTTTGACTGAAAACGACGTGGTTTTTTTTGGTGAACGTCATTCACTTGCCTGATGTCTGGATTGCGTGTCGTACTCATAAACCCACGTCTCGTCTCCAGTAATGATCCTTTTGATGAATGTGGGATCGGATTCAGCCTCGCAAATCATGTCTAAAATTGTAAATAATTTCTAAAATTGTAAATAATCGCCAACACACACAGAGATAGATGTACTCTTGACTACGTAACTTTTGGAAATGTCAAGCTATGACGCTAAGATTTAGAGGGAATATCAACAACAGATGTACCAACTTAACAAAAAAAAACACAGCTCAAATCGAAACGATGGGAGCGCCACACGGTGGTTATTCCGGGAACTTGTTGATAAAGGTAGTATTTCCATATTTTTATTTTGGAGGCTCTCACAAGCGTCGCGCTAATCGTTTTAACGAAACATTTGTTGTTGTAGTTGTTTCAAATTAAATATTAAAGGGTCACATTGTTATGAATGAAAATTTGTTGTCTAACTTTTAAGTTTTGTTTGATTAACAGTGTCACGTTTTATAGAAATATTTTAAAATTGTTATAAAATAAAAATATTTTTTAAGTGATAATTGTTAAAAATAAGAAGTAATTTTTTTAAAGTCCAAAGTCAATGCAGCCAGTACGAAAAAGCACAAAATTTACTTTTTACTTTTAATATTTATCACTTAAAAATAATTTTTTTTATAACAATTTCAAAATATTTCTTTAAAACGTGACACTGTTAATGAAACAAAACTTAAAAGTTACAAAACGAATTTTCATTTTTGAAGTTCAAACTCAACGCAAATGGTGTTACTTTCTCCTGTGCAGTCTCCTTTATCACTCCCAGAAAAAATTGAAGAAGTATTGTGTTTTACTAAATTTTAAAGGTGCTCCCATTATTTATTAACCACAACCTCTAGATTCACAAGCTGAACCTGCTGATAGTAAAGAACGTTCGAAAGAAAGAAAGAAAAATGTTGAACCGAATAAAACTGATGATTAACGTAGTAATGCTATGGCACTCTTAAAAGCTTGGCGAGAAGGTAAACAGAAATGCGAAGAAGAAGAGGCAAAACGGTAGGCCGAGAAAGAACGCGAAGAAGAGAACCCCGATGATGTGGATGTGGTCGGTAGCAAATCTATCGTCAAATTGAAAAGCTAGTGATATATTTTCTGACGATTCTGGAAGCAGTAGTAAAGATGAGAAAGGAAAAGAAAGAAGCTATTCAGTAAGCAGCCATTCATCCAGTGATTCTGAAGATGAAAAAGAGTAAGGTCATGTGGCTGCACCATCGTGGAAGTACCCAACATCGAAACGAGCAACGGGTAACACTAATTAAAAAAGGTACGACAGACAACACAAAAACGTTTTGACAGATATACAAAAAAAGTCTCTTGTGTGCGTCCGCACGATTAACACGTCTAATAGATCGACGAACAAATACAATTTCAATTCTTAATACATGTTAAACTACGAATAAATAAAACATATTATACTGTGAATAATTACGCGTTTTAAGTGGAATATAAATATTCGAACATACTACACTGAAAAAAAAAGAGCTGCCTCGATTCTATGAAACGCTGGTTTTGTATTGAGACATCGCCAATTTCCTAAAAATAAGTCAAAAAGGCAAGACTTTCCAGAATTCAATGTAAAAATTAATTAAATTAAGACAAAACAAAACATTGACAGCCATAATGATTTTCATAAATATAATGTTTTAGAGATTCCTTACGTTAAGGAAGAAATTTTAAATATTTGTGTAATATTAAGGAATTATGCATAATTTCAATTAAAATGTACATAAAAATAAGGTAGACGGCGGAACATTATTTTAATGAAGTTTTTTGATAATATCTTAAACCAAAATTATGCATTAATTTTATGATTGTATCAACACAAAACCAAATCAAACACTAAAACTAATATAATGAAATTATTTTCACGCAAAAGTACTTTCAGAATTATTGGTAAATAAGAAAAAAAAATTGTCTACGTAATATCATAATAAAAATGCTATAAAGATTGCAATAGATTAGCTATTATTGATGAAACATCAAGTTGTTGTTATTATTAAATTATTAAATGAAAAATTTGATACTGTATTGAATATGCAAACTTTAATCTGATCTTGATTATTAGAAACACCGCTGAAACAGTCAATTTTAGAATGTACATCGGAAACTGGTATCGAGAAAATAAATAAAGATAGTACATGGACATGCGTATTTGCAGTAAATGAAATGGTTACTGATCCTAATTGAATTAATTAGGACCCATAGACTTAAAACCAATTGATGGTGCATTTTTTTGTTTTTAGATCGAATTAAATTAAAATAAACACGGTTTATAAATAATTTTGTAAATTTGCTATACAAGTTATTATTTCTAGTTATACCAAACTAAAATCCGATTGATAAAGCGAAACGAAGATTATAGTTCGGTAACTGATTGGTGCTATAATGTTTCCGAAAAAATGAATGCAGTTTCATTGTTGCTTTTGCTTATTTTGAAACTAGAATATATATATAGCTCATTTTCCTCAGATTAAGGAATTGTTATCATAATTTGAATGTTATTGTAAATCAATATACTTTAATATTGTATTTTTTTCCTTCTTTCAAGGAATTTTTTAAATATTTATTTTTTGTAACGGTAAAATATAGGCACGAAGTAGTTTTTTTTAGAAATTTGATCATTCGTTGTGCGACCGCTGTATATTAAAAACGTGTACTATGTCATGTCAAAGTAAAGTTATTCATTAAAAATCAAAAGTGTTTAAAAGTGAATTAAGGTAATATTTTTATTTATTAAAAACATCACAATAATTAATTACTATAGTAAGTAAAACCTAAAATAATTTAACTGTGTTTTTTAAGTTTTTGTCTTAAGTGCTTTGTCTATGTATAACACGTTGTTCTTTAACGCCATTGCATGGCATGTGGAATTATAAGTTTATGGTTAAAGTTTATTTTTAAATTATATTAATATTTTTAATAGTAATGATTTTATTTCTATAAATTTACTAATGCGCGTACTACATTTTATAAGTAAAAATAATATATTTTAGTGTTAATTTACGTGGCTTAGTTACTAACATACTAAATCCTTTTCAAATCCAGAAATTTAAAGAAAGAGTGTTGAGTATTGTGAGTAGTAGTAGTGTAGTTTTAGAGGTGTTTCTTGTCGGGGTGGTCGGGGCTAATAATACTTGAACATAAATTTAGTGTGATTTCAAAAAACCTTAATTGTCGTATTTGCTTTAGATTTAAAAATATTTCAGATAAGCTTTTATGGTCAGTTATTTAATTATTCAAGTCTAATATAGAAAGTGTTGTATTAAAAAAAATTAAGATAAAATGGGTGCAAGTATCTCAGATGATAAATTAATTTCTTTGCTTTACTCGATCTCCAAGTGCTCAGAGGCATTTGAGATTTATTTCATCATACATTTTATCCACACGAATTTCACTATATTTTCAATTTTATATTAGAAACAACATATGTAAATGTTACAAATGATCAAAATCAAGTAACGGATTTGGATAATAACCGTGTAATACTTATTCAGAATAACGAAATGGATTCCTCAACAACAGACCAATTGATAATATTAAATATACCAAGTCATTCACCCGAGATGAACGAAGTAGAGCAGCTCTTGTATGAATGGAATCTTTATTATTTACGTGACAAATTCAGAGGTAATTCTAATCATTATCAATTATTAAAAGGACATTAATTTTGAAAACCATTTATTTACTATTTTATGTTACAGAAGCTGGATACGACCAGCTATTGGATTTGGAGGCTATACCAGAAGTGGAATTAGATGTGATGTTCCCGTCTTACAGTGATCAATGTCATAAAATAAGGCTTCGCAAAAAAATTGTTGATTGGCGGAAAAAAATGTAAATAACAATTTTAATACAATCGTATTCCGAAGTTTTAAATTCATTTCTTATTAATCTTGTTTAGGGATACAAAGTCGAAGTGGAACTACTTAGTGCGACGACGAAAACAGGCAGCAGTTTTGTGAGTAGTTGGATTGAGAATCAATATGATCAGAGTGATAGATCAACACCATCCATACCAAATTGTTTAGCATCTAATGAAAATACATCTTCACATTTTGTAATTTAATTTATATATCTAAATTTAGCAGTTTATATAATAGCTTAATTTATTACAGGATTTAAAAAAGTTTTTAAAGACCGATAAAGGACGAAAAATATTAAAGTGATATACTTCGACAAATCCTCCAAAACTAGATAACATACATAGAAAAATTCTAGTGGACAGCATTCTAGAATATCACTATACATCAAATATTACCCTAAACTATAACGATTTTGATAAAATTTCTTGTGATATCGCAAACACTTTTGTTGGAGAAAAAAAAGTAAAATTATCTACCACCTACCTTACCTATTATGCTCGATATAATATACATTAATTTATTTTCTATAACTGATTTTCTCGATTTATGGGATTGGTATTATCACAAAGTTGACAAAAAACGGCCTTCCGGGAAACTATATAACAAATATCGGAACGAGTCCCCCAAGTTGAACAAAATTGGTTACTTTGGTACGGCAAAGAGAACTAAACCAAATTCATCGGAATCAAGTAATTTACAAGTTTATGATTTAATTATTATGGTATTCCATAATTTCTATTTTTTTTTTCAAGTAAACGAAAACAATGGCTTTAGCAACAACATCCCAGAGTATGTGAAGGATGCGGAGTACTATAAGGACAAAGAATGGCTGCAGTGCATGGACGTTCCTTGGAGCACGGTTGAAATGAAATTTCAAAGTACATTCAGTGGGCGCCGACAGGAACTCTCAGCAAAAAATTTTAACATTCAAACATTTTATGAAGAATGGTTAATATTTAGGAATCCAGATGCATTTAGACTAATAATAATTTGGTAATAAAAAATTAATTCTACTCACTATTGTTTTTTATTCATAGATTGACCTTGAATTTCAAATGTTGTACCCCGGCAAAGAACATTGCATTAAAAAAAAATTGGAGGTTTTTGTTAATAAAATCATTCCAATAATGACAAAAAACATCAAAGACAAAATATTTATTGAAAAACTTACTAGCACAGAACAAAATGATGGTAAAGTTCAACAAAATGTTTAAAATTTAATTATTACTAAAGTTTCTGTATTTTTTTATTTCCAGATTCTTTCAGTTTGTTGGTATTTAAAGGACTACATTATATATTGAAACCATCAGCTCGGCTTACCCGTAAAACTGATAAAAAAATTTGGAAAATTTCAATCCGAGACTCAATCTGCTCATTTATTTTGGAGTTAAACAACGACGTTTCCAGTTTACAAGAGGAAATTAACAAAAAACGAGACATTTGCAACGAGTATGGGTTTAATCTACAGCCTTTCATCGTAGTATTGGGAAAATCCCAAGATAAAAAGTACGCCATTTGTTATGACCAAATATTCTACGTGTTTAAAAATTTGCTAGAATGCATTTCAGTGGCATTCAAAATTCATTTTGTACTGAATTTAAACTATTCTACAGAATGTTACAAGGTTTGGTTATTTAACCAACATTTTTTTTTTTGATTTAAAAACCTCTTCTGATAAAACAGATATTGAAGTTGCGTCCTTGATTTTGGACTTAAATTCTTAAATGTATTGTTAATTAAATATATTATTAGCTTAGTTTACACAATAAAAATGAAATGTGAAATTTGTAACTATAATTGCAGTGAAATTGATTCGTACATTTTACATTTGAAATTAGTGCATAAATTCAAACCATCTGAAAATGATTACAAATGCCCAAACGCTAAATGTTTATCAGTATTCTCCAATTCAAGTAAATTAAAGCGTCACTACGCTTATTGTAAACAATTTAATGCTGTTGATAACATAATTTGTGATGTGACTCCGCAATTACCGAATTATAATTTAAATAGAAATTCTATTCAATCAAAGTGTTCTGAAAATGTTTTTGTAAACGACTGTAGCAGTAAAACAAAAGATTTGAATTTCGACGTTCATAGCGTCTCAAAGTTTCAACGAAAGATATATGATAATTCACTAAAGTTTGTTTGTAAATTAAATGGCATGAATAATGTTACAACTACTTTGTTGACAACTATTATAAGGGATGTTTCCAATATCATAATTCAAAATATGATAAACGAATTAAAAAGCAGCATTTTTCCTTTTATTATCGATGAAATGAAAAATAAATGTGAGGTTTTATTCGAAATATGCCAAAAACCCTTTAGTGAATTAAACAGTATCTGCTGTTGAAACATCTAAAAAGTTTAGACCTCTACAAACCAGCTGAAAAATTTACTATCAATGCGGAAAATGAAAAAAGGTGTTGCCCATTTAGGCAAACAAACATCTATCGGTATTTTAATGCCTATACAATTCCAAATTCGTAAGTTTTTTGAGTTACCAGGAGTATTAGAAAAAACTTTGGAAAATAATAAAGTACTAGAAAATAATATATCGCTGAACATTTCTAGTATTGTACATGGCCCAAATTGTAAATTAAAAACAAAACATCTCAAAAATAGAAATGTAATTCCATTTAATTTATACTACGATGACTTTGAAACGGGTAATGCATTAGGAAGTCATGCTGGAAATCAGTCTATCGCGGCTTTTTATTTCAATTTTCCAACACTCCCTCAAAACTGCTCTAGCTTATCAACAATTTTCCCCGCAATGTTTGTTAAAACAACTGTTATTAAAAAATACGCGGGTACAATAAAAGTGTATCTAGACTGATACACGTTTTACAAAATCTTGGAGAGGATGGCGTGGTTCTAAATATTAAAGGCAAAGAGTTCCTGGTTTTCTTTATTCTAGGAAATATAGTTGGCGATAATCTAGGTTTAAATTGCCTATTAGGGTTTAGCCCTTCATTCAATCATAAATATTTCTGCCGATTTTGCAAAGTAATGAGAGACGAGATAAATAATTTTAAATACGAAGATAGTACTAAACTAAGGACAATTCAAAATTATAATGATGATATGGACCAAAACGATTACAAGTTGACAGGCAAAAAATTTGAATCAGATTTTAATAAATTGCAAGGGTTTCATGTAACTGAAAACTTTTGCGTTGACATTATGCATGATTGTTTTGAAGGAATAATTAAATATGGTTTATCAAATGCAATTAGTTATTTTATCAAAGATAAACAATACTTTTCTTTGGACGAATTAAATAATAGAATAAAGTATTTTGAATATGGAGAACTACAATGTACAAACCGAATACCTTTGATAAAAGAAGAACACTTGAAAAATAAAAAGCTTCATATGTCGGCCCGTGAAAGTTTAAAATTTTTACAATTCTTTTCGTTGCTGATTGGTGATAAAGTAACACAAAATGATAGAGTTTGGAAATATGTTTGCCTGTTGGATGAGGTTGTTGAACTATTACTTTACGATAGTTTTACAGAGACTATAATTAATTTGTTAAGAGGAAAAATATCACTTCATAACGAAATGTATTTAAATGTATTTAACGATCAGTTGAAACCTAAACACCACATTTTATTACATTATCCAACCATTATAATGAAATCAGGTCCACCCATTTATTTTTGGTGTATGAGATTTGAGTCCAAACATCGAGAGATGAAATGTTACACCAACGTAACTTCTACTAGAAAAAATTTACCATTGTCAATAGCTAAGAAATGTTTGTCAAACTATGCATTTAATATTTTAGAAAACATTGGGTTTCAAAAAGAGTTAATCATTCATAAAGTAGAGAATGAAAACTCTCTTGTTAATAAATCATATTTTAGATTTGTTAAAGGAAAATTAAACTTAACTACAAATAACTTTGAATCAGCAAGCTCAATAACATTTCATAACACTTTATATAAAACCAATTATTTTATTTATGAGAAAGAAGAAAATAAACTATTGAAAATAGTTGATATCTTAGTTCAACGCGATGAAGTTTATCTCATTACACAGAGAAGAATTGTTGAGAAGTACACTCAAAAAAAAATCCGGTGATTTTAACAAAAAAACACTGGTTAAATTAACAAAAAAAATTGTTCGTTTTCAGCCAACGCTGCAACTCGTTAACAAAACATTTTTTGATTCGTTAATTTTACAACCATTTATAATTACCGGGAATTTTCAGATATTTTGTAAAATGTCTCCTCGTGCTTCGTAAAAACTCGTACAAAACATATCGTTTAGTACTCAAAGGCCATTGTAGTATTTACAAAGTAATAATGTAAACTAAATTTTGTTTTTACGGAAGTATTTGTATCATTTACAAATTTCGTTGTTAAATTTATAAAACTTTCCGTGCAGTTATCAAAGCGAGTTGTAAAATTTACGAAATTAGTTAGTGAAATTACAAAAATATTTGTACTCTTTACAATTTTTTGGGGAGTTTATACGAAGATTAGCGTAATATTTACAGATTACGGTCGTTGATTTAACAATGGGACTGTTAAATTTACGAAGCTGCTTTGTAATATTAACAAAAGTATTTGTATTAGTAACAAATTTTCCTGGGATATTACCGAAGGTTATTGTAGAATTTACCAAACATGTTCGTTGAATTAACATAGCGGGATTATAAAGTTTACGATTCTAGTTGTGAAATAAACAAAACTAAATACTACTTTAAAATAAATTAATTTTTTTTATTATTTATTTATAAAAATTGTAACCATTTTTTCTATTCTGTATTCTGCTATTGATACATCATTCATTCTGCTATTGACAATTTCTTTTTTCTTTTTTTTTTTTTTTTGGTTTTAATCTCTGCAATCTGTTCTGTGGCTCAAGATACTCCCAACTCTTTCGCAGTTTACTTTTACCGTCCTACTTTACGCACTATTAGCCAAATCGAGGATGCGGCTATAGACCTGTTTTGTATAAACCACTTGCACATTGCATTGCTTCATGTCAACCTATAGTGCTGACATGAAAGGTGGGTCGGCCCAGGGATTTTGCATTCTCAACAGGGGGTCATAGATGTGTTCATCTTCATCACCGATCGTAATAAGATGATTAAAAATCCCTTTTGCTTCCTGCCCCTATCGGGATTCGAACCCGGTACCTCCGATCCAAACGCCGCAGCTTTAACCACTGCGCCGTTTGGTCGGTAACAATTTCTTCTGCTATTGATTTTATTTGCTGGGATTGTAGAGGAGATCATGACAAATTAAAATTAAATAAACAAAAGAAAAAATTATAACGGTTTTTTTTGAGAAAAACTCGATTTTATAAAAAACAAATATTTTTTTTTTACTTTAAATCACCATAGCTCTCAAACGGATGCAGATACAAGATAACCACTTAAACCTTAATAATAGCCTATACGATTACCAACCAAATAAGACTAAGTTGGTTGCTCTCCGATAAATATTTTGGAAGTTACAGTTTAATATTTGGGTGTACTTTTTTTCTGAACCAAATTTTTTAAACACCCTGTATCTCAAAGGATATCAAAAATGGATCCCATCTCCACATACGATTTGTTTCTCAGAATGAACCAAGAAATCACCCCATGACGGATCAGCATCCCAAACCCGGACACCCTGTATACACTTTTAAAAATTAAAAATAACACAATTATTTATATTGTTTTATAATATTAACCTTTTATGCTTTTAAATAATTATTATTATTAATTATTTTAACTGCTATTCTTATTGTAATCAAATCAACTACACTGCTTGTTAGCTCAAACCACAATGAATAATTTCGTTTAAACGTGTACGATCTACGATGAGTGGGACTAATTTTACGATACAATTTCGTAAAATTAACGAAGACTTTGTTTTAATAACCAAAAAAATATTCGTAAAAATAACAAACAAATATGCAAAATATTTTCGTACATTTTACGAAGCATTAACGATACTTTACAGTTATACTAGTAAATCAAATAGTTTTACAATTATTTTTGAAAAGTAAACAAGTCACTTCTAGTTTTGTTACAATTAAATTTGTAAAGATGAGAGCCATTAAAACTTTACGGAATGATTGCTAAACATATCTTACTGCAATGTCTTCCCTTAATTTATAAATAATTAGACTTGGAAGAAATATTTGTATGGCACTTTGTAATTAGGTGTCAGTGAAGGCTTTTCTAAAGCAAGATTTTTTTAAGAACTCATGTTGGATCGCTGCGCATAAACACATGGATCTCTTCATTCAAAACTTACGTTATTATTCTGTATTATTATTAGCACAAGTTTTTTCAAAGACGTATTTAGTAAAAATGATGAATATTTGTGCAGAATTTGTTTGGTATATTAAAGTTTAAAAAAATTAGATTATTAAAGGTAATTTTTAGACTTTTATAAACTTAAAATAGGGGGATTACTGGGATTAATTCAAGCGAATTTGTAAAATTGTCCACAATTCTGTTTTACAATTGATAAACATTTTGTTTTCTTAAAGGACAAATTACATAAAATATTACTTAAATTTCATTGTAAGTTTGGCTTTGCACAAAAATTTAAATACGAAAAAAAATTTGTTCGATTTACGAATTATCCACTAATTATACAATCCACACCCTACAAAGTAGGTGCTAATTTAACGAAAACGTTGTTAAATTTACAAATTGTGTTTCACGATGCAAAGTTCATAAAAATAACAGAATTATTTGTAAAATGAAAAAGTGGATAAGTACGCTCCGTTATTTTTACACAGAAACTTCTAAAATTATGTTACAATTTCATGGGCAAACATTACTAATTTTTTCTGTAAATCTGGATTTCCATTGAAATCGGAGTTACGAATTGAAATTTGTTTTATTTACGAATGCTTCGTTAAATCTACGGTGAAAACCTTACAAAGCAGGTGTTAATTTAACAAAAATTTCGTTATATTTACAAATTTTGTTTTACGAAGCAAAATTTGTAAATAAAACAGAATTATTTTTTTGAGTGTATGATAAGCGTTTAAGGGCTTTTATTGTTGGAGGCCTTGAATCAGAATATGACTATTTAAAACTTGGTGGAACTCACGTGAAGCCTTTATTATTATATACTTACTCGTACATAGATTTAAGAAAATGTTTTAAGCCATTTTTACTTTAAAATAAATATGTAATATAAAATATTTGAAAATTAAATTTAAACGTAGACAATGTATATTTCTATATAATTTTGGAAATATTTTTAAATAAAAATTAATTATTTAAATTTTATTGATTGATTGATTGATTGTGAGTGTACGGCTAAGCATTATAGCAAGTCTCCCGGACTCCCGGGCACACACCGTACACCCGTTTACACACAACAAAACCGAAGGATAGGATAGGATTATTAGTTGGGACAGACCCGACCCGGTTACAGACACCAATGCGATCGATAGTTAGTAAATTATTAGTACAATATATAATAAATAGGTTTGCATAAGACAGCACAACATTATTAGATGATCATTTCTCTGGAATCCAGGGCCGGATACTCAGGACTCCCTAAATCCTAAATCTAAAACAGGGCTTAAAAAATTATTAATGTTGTAATTTCTCCCTTGTCCGTCTTTTATTAATTTACCTGATAAAATAATTAATAAAAATTTAAAATAACAGCGCTTATTTCCTTATTAATGGTCCTTTTATATCCAATTAAAAATTATTACTTACTGCAACAAGAATTAACATAAACATTAAACCGTTTAAACATAAAATTTTACTTAAAAATAATCATCAATTTCCTACCGATCCAGAAAAGAAAATATATAATTATTTTTTTTTTTTTTTTTTTTTAAACATCTTTATTGATATGGCTACTACAATCTTAAACATTATTAATTCATTAGTAAGGTTGACATTAGTACTTATGAGATAAGCATAAACTTGTGTGGGTCTGCTGGACCAGTATCCAGTTCCCTTAAGATATAATAATCATACGGTTAGCTCATGTGGTTTGATTCGTTTGAGCCGCCTTATTTCGTTTGTACTGTCCAGTAGTTGGTGTGGTTAAGAAGCCTCTTCTCATGTTTAATGGCACATTCGCGGATGACGTCGTCTATCAATTGTATTTTTAGATCATTGTGTATTTCTCTGTTAGTCACAAATCGGTAAGCGTTGGTGACCATTCGAAGAAATTTATTTTGGCTACGTTGTATAATGTCTCTATTGGATTTATGAGTACAACCCCATAGCTGCGCACCATACATCCATATTGGTTTGAAGATAGTCTGGTAGACTAGTCTTTTGCAATACAGGTTCATTTTGGAATGATGCCCAATTAACCAGTACATTTGACGTTGTTTTAATCGTATCTGTTCAGCTTTTTGTCTCACATGATGTTTCCAGTTGAGCCTTGAATCTAAATGCAGACCAAGGTATTTAGCCGATTCAGCCTGCGGCACTTGCACCCCATTGAGGTATATGTGTAGACTGTTATTTTTGTGTCGAAGCGTAAATGTCACATGGGTTGATTTGAGCTCATTAAGCACTATTTTCCAGTCAATTGTCCATTTAGTAACGTCGTTCATTGCTCGTTGAAGATTTTCCACTGCCCTTGGTTGTGATTCGTCTACTGACATAATTACAGTGTCGTCAGCGAACGTGCCGATGAACGTTTTATTCGTTGTAGGTATGTCCGCAGTGTAGATAAGGTAGAGGAGGGGTCCCAATACGCTTCCCTGCGGAACTCCCGCTAGAGTTGGATAAAAGTCAGAACATGTTTCTTCATGGATGACTCTGAATTGGCGATCAGAGAGGTATGATTCAAGCAGCTGGCAATAGTTTTGTGGTAGCATTTTGCTCATCTTGAATGTCAATCCCTCGTGCCAAACCCTATCAAAGGCCTGAGATACATCCAGAAATACGGCGGGCCAATATTTCTTTTCTTCTAACGCTTGCTCTATTACCGTAGTTATTCGATGGACTTGATCTATTGTGGAGTGGTTATTCCTGAATCCAAATTGAAAATCAGGAACGTTTACCATTGGCTTTAGACGTTTTAGTAGTAGTTTTTCAAACAGCTTTGATAAGGTCGGAAGCAGTGAAATTGGTCTGTATGATGTTACTTCTTCATCTGGTTTACCTGGTTTCTTCAACATAATTATTTGAGCCGTTTTGAAGCATTTGGGTATATACTTCAATCTCATACAGGCATTAAATAAGTATGTGATCATGATGATTGCTTTGCGTGGAAGTTCCTTGAATAGACCCGGTGATATTTCATCAATTCCTGGTGCCTTTTTTTGACTAAGACTTTTGTCGATTTCTTCAGCAATTTCCATTGGCGTGACCCTTTTAAAATCCTGATTTGGTTGATAGACAGGTGTTACGTCAATGTTGGATTGAATGTCATGGGGTTGAAACACTGTTGCTAGGTGTTGAGCAAAGAGTTCCGCTTTTTCTTTGTCATGTCGAACCCAATTGCCTTGAGCATTTCTTATAGGTGGTACTCGAACTACAGGTCGCTTAAATTTTCTGGTTGCTTTCCATAACGAGTAGTCCTTATCCATTTCTGGACATAGCCCGCTTAAGTAGTTGTCGAAGCAATCCTGTTTGAAGCTTTTGATTAGCCTATTGACTTTGTTACTTATTCGATTGAAGGTGGTTTTGTCAGCGGGATTTCTGGTGAGATGCCATATTCTCCTTGCCTTTCTCCTTTCCTTGATTTGTTCCCTGATTTCAGCCGGGTATTTGACTTCAATCTCCGCTTTGTCCTTTAATTCTGGAGTAGCTAGACTGGCGGCCATACGAGTGTATTCAATGAAATTGTTTGTTTGTTGTTCCAATTCTTCATTACTTTTAATACTAACTTTTAATTCAACTAGCTCCTCCAGTTTTTCTCTGAAGAGGTCCCAATCCGTGAATCTATTAGTAAGGTTTTGCTTCTTTTTTTTCTTGATGACTATAGCGCTTACTGACAACAGTACAGGAATGTGATCAGATGTTAAGTCGTTAATTCCTTCGACTATAGTGTAATTGGATGAAATACCTTTTATGATGAAGAAATCAAGCAAATCTGGTATTTTTCCTGCATCCGTTGGCCAATACGTTGGCCCCCTTGGAGACAGATATTCACATTTGTTTTCATGAATGGCATTGAACAAAGCATTTCCTTTCCCAGGAGAAATTAGCCTGGAACCCCAAGCTTTATGTTTTATATTATAGTCCCCTCCAATAATAAATCTTGGACCGAGCTTATTAAAGACGTTATTAAATTGTAACTTCGTTGGTGTATGCCGTGGAGGACAGTATGCTGCCGCAATATTTAGATCTGCGCCATTATATTGGATTGAGATAACAGTTGCTTGCATATAGCTTTCTCGAATATCCTCTTGTTGATTATGTTTGATATTATTTTTAATTAGTACAGCTGAACCACCTCTGGCTCTTTCACTAGGATGGGTTGTCCAGTAGGAATCAAATCCCTTTATTCTAAAAAAGCTTTTGTTGGAGAAGTGCGTTTCTGAAATAAGTGCAATATCTATGTTGTTTGTATGGAGAAATATTTCCAGTTCTTGGGCTCGTTGGTTGAGCCCATTAGCGTTCCAAGTTACAATGCGTAGGAACGAGTTAATCATTTGTGTGTATGCTGACTTTTTTTGCTAGGCGGATAGAAATTAATTTCTAGTTTTGCCACCCTTTCTGTTAAGTGACCAAGTGTCTGTTGAATTTGACTAAGCTTTTTAATAATTTCAAAGTTATTAGACTCGTTATTAACTTCTATATGTTTGTTGTTTTGGTTTGATTCATCAGCAGATAACTTGGTGATTTGCGCATAGGATAATCCAACTGTGGATGGTGTGATTGTTGTTTGTGGTTTAGCAGCTTTGGTTTGTAATCGCTGTACTACTCTTGTTCTATTATTCTGTTGACTTTTAATTTTGTTCTGATATACACAGCATCCTTTATAATTTGCAGTATGTCCTTGTTGTTGACAAAGAGCACATGAAGGCGCGATATCTGGTTGTTTTTTGCATTTTGTCGTGTGATGATCTCCAGCACATTTAACGCATTTGGTTTGACGATAGCAAAAACTCTTGGTATGTCCAAGTTGTTGACAATTCGTACATTGTGGAATGTCCCTTGTCTTGTTAGGTGGCTCAATTTTAACTATACAGTACGCAAGTTTCTTGATGTTGTATACTTCTTTATTGTTGTCTTTTTGTTTTAAGTCGATGTAAAACAATGGAAAGTGTTTCTTGTCTTTTACACCATTAGTTGTGACCATTTTGTATATGTTAGTAATACCTGCGACTTCATGTCCCATTTTTTCTAAGTCTGCTTTAATTACATCGTGACTAATGGAAGATGGTAAGCCTCTGATAACTACTCTATAAGCCTTTTCGCTCTTCAGCTGATAGGTGTGATATTCTATATTTTCGGATTGGTTGCTGGGTTCTTTTTTTAATTCTTCCAGTAATTTTTTGACATTTCTGTAATCATTTTCATTTTGAAATGTAATTTTAATGTCACTATTTGAAAGCGCCTTAAAATTAGTTGATTCACTAGTGGTTTTTATTACTTTTTGTCGAAAAAGTTCGAAATTTTTGATATTGCTCACGTTAATGGGTGGAGGCAGTGGTATTTTTGGGGTTTTCTGTTCAGTGTTATTGATCACAATTTGTGTAGTATTTTTTGGAGGAGTTTTCGTTTTTGTACGCCTGCGTTTCCTAGCATTTCTGTTATCAGCACCGGAAACTTATTTTTCCAGTTCTTTCTCATCTGTGCAATAATCCTCTTGACTCAGAGCACTGAATCTATTATTCTGTTGAAAAACTGGAAATTGCCGCAGCAACCAGTTGGAATTATTTGAATGTTCATGTTGACTGGATGATGGCTGAATATGGTTTGAAGAAAGATTGTTAACTCGTGCTGAATCCTTAGCTATGCTATTTTTAACCTTTTCTTTTAGTGTAGAGTTTTCTCTCTTAACTTCAGCAACTTCATTGCTCAGCTGCGCGATTAGTTTCTCCATTTTTTGAAATTTATTTAACAGCTCCTCGCTATTTATAATATTTGTTGATGCACTCGGCATTTGTTCTGATAATGAAGTTACTTTTTCAGTGGAGATTGCGTTGTTTGCAAATATTTTTTTTATTGGTGATCTGATTGTAATGGAGCCCTTTCGGAATGAAAGTTCTTCCTCGTTACTCTTTTGAGCGTTGATATCGCTTAGCTTATTTTTGGTATCATTTGAATTATGTAGCAATGTTTGGTCCCCCCTAGAATCCATGGGACCGACCTCCGGAGAGAGTGGATTTTCCTGAACATCAGGTCTGCCACCTAGGGTATTAGTTTCCTTGTTTGTTTTATCCATTGCTTTTGTTTTTATAGTGTTATTACACTCGCCTCTAGAAGTTCAGCCGTTGTGATACATTAAAAATGCAAAACAAACGTTGCCCAGGTGCTACCGCGTGGAGGTAAACTAGAAACAGTTGATGGTTTCTACATAGTTGCAACGTTGGAGTATAAACCAATTTATATTTGGCTATAAACGGTCAACGCCTACCCTATTGAATCCCACCCAGCACCCATATATAATTATGAATTCAATTATTTTATAAAATTTATATAAAATGATTTAAATGATAATATTACAGCGCCACAATACCTAGATTTATTAATAATTCAATAATTCAATTAGGTACTAGTATATTAAGAATCAACAAATAATTTTATTTGGAATCAACAAATAATTTTTCCTACAATCGCCGTGAAAAGCAGGCTTTTTTTCTCTGTTTTCAAAGCCCAAAGTGTCTGTTTTTTGACAGTTAATAAACAAATTACTTTGTCACACGTTTCCCTTAGAAACGTGTGACAAAACTTGAAACCGCACGCATGTTTAAAGAAAGACTAATGTTTGTATAAAACATCAAACCAAATTTTTGTTTTTCTTTATGAAAAATAAAAAAAAATCTTTGACTACTCGATTGAACAAAATGTCGGTCCTAAAATAAAATCGTATTGTCAGTATAGTAAATTTTACTACGAAATTATCTTTTTATTATATTTTTTAAAATGATTGTAGGAAAAATAAAGTGTGAAACACGTCCGCAAAGTTGTTTGTCACGCTCGAAAGGTTGCTGGCCTCCGTCCCGTCGGCCAGCAATTTCCTTTCTCGCGTGACAAACTGGCACTTTGCGCTCTTGATACACAAATAACTATTATCTACTTTTGATATATAATAGCCCGATAACTATGTTGATTTCAAATAAAGAAAATGTAAAATAACCCATTGTTATTGTATAACCCACGCTGCTAGGGGCAACGTGAGTTATAGTTGATATAACAAAATGTTAAGTAGTCTTTGAAAAAGTATTCCTAGTCAAATTTAAAAAACTATATCCCAAAAATTAGTTAAATTAAAGTACACCATGACAATTTAAAGAACGGTCACTATGATAAAATATATTTCAAAATTCAATGCTCCAGTGTGAAAACACAAAATGGAACTATTTCTTATTAATTTACGAAATTTATTTCAACAAAAGTGGATAAAACGTTGTATGGCACTCGTGAGCAAAGAGATATTATCCACTCGGGATAATGTCCCACTCGGCTATCGCCTCGTGGGAAAAACTTATCCCTCATGGATAATATCTCGTTTTGCTCACTAGTACCATAAATAACTATTATTTTATTTCTCATTTATCCATCCCCAGCCGAAGGATAAGAGTAAATTGTTAGTAATTATTTAGTAAAAATAGTTAGCACAGGACAACACAATTTCTAAACTACAGCTTATTCACTACTTGTTAATCCTGGAGGGTTGATTCAAACTAAAATTTAAATTTGAAATTCGGGATTAATTTTGATCCCTATAATAATAATTAATTCTAGAACTATGTTTATTCTGAAAATTGGATCATTTATTAGTAAATTAAAAAAGAGATCCCTTTAAGTATTTTAAAACTAAATTAATTAAAATATATTAATGGACAAAACAGAATATATTACACATTACAAAAATTAACATTTTATTGATTGATTGAATGTGTTGGAATCTGAAAACAGAAGAAAAAATTAATTATTTAAATTTTATGAATTAAAACATACATTCTATTATAATAAAAATAAACATCTTTTTATTTCAATTGTCAATAAATAAAATGCCTTGAAAGAAGTATAACACTACCTTTAATTTAAGAAATCCATACCTTATTTCAAAGTAAATTTGATCAACATTGCAAGGAATTATTCCTAAATTTATAGTATAAATTTTATAAAATTTATGAAAAAATCCTGAATTTAAATCAATTTTGCCTCAGTTATTATAAACCATTTCCTTGGTTTAATTAAAATTCTCTATATTTAGCTCTAATTTTAAGGCAAATGATACTAATTTTAAAGTTTTAATGTACAAATATCAATGAAAAAAATCATTTGTTTTTGGATTAATAATATAAAATTAATGTTAATATTCCATAATGTTAACATTTTTTTTCCTTGAAATGTATACACCAAAACATAAAAATTAGTCTTATTTGTCTTAAAAGTAAAGCTAGATTCCTTAATTTATAGTAACATATGACTTAACTGATTATTCATATTTCAATATTAATCTTATGACTGCATTCATTAAACCAAGGTGTAAAATACCTAGGGTCCAGATCAAGTCGCAAATTCCTTGATAATAATTACAAAAACAATAAATCTAGGCCTCTTTTTTTTCAGTGTACCGCACAATTATCGCCTTACTTATCAACTGCGCCATAGTTGATCTCGCCATACTACGCGCACACCATAGCTCATAAATTGGAATCTATCCATAATTGGTGACAAACGACGTGATTTTTTCAAGTGAAATTATCAAATAACATTTTATTGTGAGGGATTTCGACAGTGCGCGATTTTTAAGTGCATTTTCTTCGCATTTTAAGTGTATACAGTACAAACACGCGGTAACGAAGCAAGTAACGGTAAAAATACGCGGTAGCATAGGCAAGCGAAATCGGTTAGTTGATAAAATAGTATTAATTATCAAGCGATATATACTTTTACTGTCGGTCGGGTCGACAAACACGAAATAACGATTAATTTTTTGTCAATTTATACCGATTCAATTCATAACAGAATATGTCTGACGACGACGAAAAAAACGTTCACAAAATAAACAGCGGTGAAATAGCACGAGTGTCTATTAAAGTGCCACCATTTTGGGTGGAGTGGCCCGAAATTTGGTTTGCCCAAGTAGAGGCGCAATTCGAGACATGCAAAGTAACGAGTGATGCTACGAAATTTAACATAATCGTGGGCGGTGTCGAAAGCCACGTATTAGCGCAGGTATCGGAGACCATATTAAATCCACCTGCTCAAGGAAAATACGACAATTTTAAAGAATGTGTTTTGGAGGAATATAGTGTCTCCGAGCAACGAAAAATGCGAAAACTCTTATCAGGTGCCGAACTGGGTGATCGGAAACCTTCACACCTTTTGAACGAGTTAACGAAGCTGGCTGGCGCAAAAATCGGTGAAGATTTTCTTCGAAGCATCTGGCTGGAACGACTTCCACCACAAGTACGAGCGATTTTGTCAACGAGTGAGGTTACACTTAAAACAATGGCGACATTAGCAGATCGAATCATGGACGCAGCTGGTTCCTCTACCGTTTTTATGGTCAATGAAGAAGCGCCGCCGTCAAATGCGACGAATCAAGTGGAAAAACTGACACAGATGGT
Organism: Tipula vernalis; assembly: GCA_958295665.1. Classification (NCBI taxonomy): domain Eukaryota; kingdom Metazoa; phylum Arthropoda; class Insecta; order Diptera; family Tipulidae; genus Tipula; species Tipula vernalis. The sequence continues at coordinate 225,577,989 of OY282560.1, forward strand.
AAGCATATCGAGAGACGAATCGAGATGATGGACTTACATTACCGGCAACAACGGGCCAGATCACGATGCCGATCGCAAAATCGTCAGCAATCGCGTAGTCAATCACGAACGCCTAGCCAGGATGAATTATGTTGGTACCATCAAACCTACAGAGACAAAGCAGCTAAAAGTCGAGAGCCTTGTTCTAAAAGACAGCGCCTAACGTAACCATTCCAAAAAACTAATAGGCCAGTAGCCTAATACAGGCGACGTGGGTCGTACAATAGCGCGACTTATCGCTATTGATAATTTAACAAAGTCGAAATTCTTAGTCGACACAGGCGCTGTGCGAGCACAACCAAGTTACCAATTAACTTTTGAGTGGACTGTATTCTTTTCACCGCGTTTTAATAAAATGAAACAAATTCAAATAAAACGTAATTACATAAATAATTTCAACGGCAAACTTTATTTAATTTATTTTTAATATTTTTGGATTTAATTTAGAACGAGAATTTATTTTATCACATTTACTAATAATTTAATGGCGACTCTTGGTTGTGTGTGCACATAGAAACTCTTCACGACAGCTTCAACTTTTACTTTTTTTGTTCCTTTTGTACATAACATCGTGTTTTAACAATTATATTACTTTCTTTCCTTGCAATGTATTTATCTCTTTCATATAAAATTGAGCTACTATTCTAAAAATCTAGTACAAATATTGGTGATAGTTACAGCACAACATAAATTTTGTTTACATAATATGTCAAAATAAGAAAATATTTACACAACCAAGGTACTTTTGTTTACATTTTGTTCTTAAATTATTACATTTAATTAATTATAATGTTATTACAGCTTCACGAAATGAATATCATATAGCGCGTTAAATAGTGTAAAAATTGATTTAATAAATGAGTTTAACTTGAGTGAAGCTGAATGTGTATTCTTGACAGGGTGTTTCTATGTTACCTATATATGATTATTTGTTGCTATCGAACAGGCGCGGATGTTTCAGTGCTTCCGCCTACGATCAGCGAACGGCAAAAACCTCCAGCAGCGACAAAACTATTTACAGTTAACTTTAGCGAAATTAAAACATATGGCACCAAACGTCTGACTCTCTCATTGGGTCTACGAAGAAGTTTCACCTGGGATTTCATTATAGCAGACGTTACTACATCGATCATCGGAGCTGATTTTTTATGCCATTTCGAACTCTTGGTGGACATCAAAAACGGTCAGCTTATCGACAGCCTGACCAAATTGTCAGTCAAGGCAGTTCAACAAAAGACAGGTGAGCAAACTTTGAAAACCTAAGATATTAATTCCGAGTTTGCAGATTTATTGCACGAATTCCGCGACGTAACTGTCTTCACGAATACTAAGAAAGACAAAGATAGTACGACGACTCACCACATCACAACGATAGGTCAGCCAGTCTGTGCCAAAGCACGAAAGCTGTCGCCCGAAAAACTTAAAGCTGCTCAAAATGAATTCCAATTTCTAATGGTTCAGGGGATAATTCGCCCTTCCAAAAGTAATTGGTCAAGTCCTCTGCATATGGTCCCGAAAAAGAACGGCGAGTTCAGAGCTTGCGGAGATTACAGGGCGTTGAACGCGAAAACAATACGAGATAACTACCCCATAAGTTTTATACAGGATTTTACTCATTTCCTCGATGGCACCTTTCACGATACTTGACTTACAGCGTGCCTACCAACAAATCCCGATCGAGCCAAACGACATACCGAAAACGGCCATAATTACACTTTTCGGATTATACGAGTATGTTTACATGACTTTTGGGTTATGTAACGCGGGCCAGACGTTTCAAAGGGTTATTCACGAAGTTTTACGAGGATTGAACTTCGTTTTCTCGTACCTGGACGATATTTTTATTGCTTCGAAAACACCGGCGGAGCATAGATGTCACGTCAAGATGGTACTTCAGCGATTATCAGAATACGGCTTATGCATCAATACAGCGAAATGTCAATGGAGTAAAACAGAGGTGCAGTTCCTAGGACATCTGGTGACATCTAACGGCATTAAGCCATTACCGGAAAAAGTACAAGTCATTGACAACTTCCCGAAACCGAAGACAGCGCAACATCTGAAAAGATTCTTGGCCATGATAAATTTTTATAGGAGATTTATACCACACGCCGTTGAGAATCAAATGACACTGCAGAAACTAATAGTTGGCAACAAAAAGAATGACAAGACCGAGATTCCATGGACAGACGAATCAACAACCACATTTCAGAATTGCAAAAGCGATCTACGAAACGCAACATTGCTTGCACATCCGAAACCGAATTCCAAATTATCACTTTACGTCGACGCACCAGATGTGGCAGCAGGCGCGGTCCTTCATCGACAAGATGAAGCAGGAGTTATCCAACCGTTGGGTTTCTACTCAAAAAAGTTAACAGAGTATCAGCAGAGATATTCTACGTACAATCGCGAACTTCTAGCGATGTACCAAGCAGTAAAACACTTTCAGCACATGTTTGAAGGACGAGATTTCTGCATTTATACGGACCATAAACCATTGGTTTTCATGTTTCGTCAGAAACTAGAGAAGGCATCACCGCGACAGGTCCGTCATTATGATTACATCGGGCAGTTTACAAACAAAATTTTTCACGTCGCTGGCAAAGATAATGCAGTAGCGGATCTACTGTCACGAATTGAGATGATTGATAATAACGATATTATCGATTTCAACGCAATTGCAAATGAGCAAAAAGAGGATCCCGAATTAAAAACCTTATTGGCAGGTAATAATTCTAATCGTGTTCTAAAGTATTTTGCCATTCCAGGATCTAATGAAACACTGTGCTGTGATGCAACCTACCAGTTAATCAGACCATTTGTACCCAAAAGGTTCAGGACTCTGATACTAACCCAACTTCACGGTTTAGCACGTGCAGGCATTAGAGCAACGAACAAATTGTAACGACAAAAGTTCTTTTGGCCTAGCATGAACACTTATTGCAACGGTTTTGTAAGAGCTTGTCTAGCATGTCAGCGAGCTAAAGTTCATCGACACAACAAGACGCCAGTGTCCGATTTCATCGTACCGGATAGCCGATTTCAACACGTCAATATGGATATCGCTGGCCCATTACTGATCAGTTCAGACAAGCGTTACATTTTGACATGTATCGACCGTTATACGCGATGACCAAAGGCTTATCCGATGTCTGACATGACAGCTGAGACGATCGCACGAGAGTTTGTATCAAACTGGGTATCACGATTTGGTACTCCATCACGAATCACCACAGATTTGGGTCGACAATTTGAGTCCGAAATCTTCAGGGAGTTAACGAGACGTTTTGGGAATTAACCAGCTTAAGACGACGCCTTACCATCCCCAGTCGAATGGGATGATCGAGAGATGGCAACCAACCCTAAAAAGTGCATGCAAAGGCTACCAAACTAACGACTGGATCGATGCATTACCCACAATACTACTAGGGTTGAGGTCAACGTTCAAAGAAGACATCAAGGCGACGCCATCAGAATTGGTATACGGGATGTCACTGCGGCTATCGGGCGAATTCCTTCACGAGGTTTCAACAACAGAAAACGAAGCTGAGTTTCTGAAAACTCTAAGGCGAATGATGAACAAACTTAGACCGAAACATGCGAGCCATCACGATCGGTCGAAGTTCTTTGTGCAGAAGCAGTTAACAGATTGCACTCAAGTTTTTGTGCGAAACGACGCGGTAAAAGGTCCACTGCAGCCACCTTACGACGGACCATACGAGGTCGTGCAACGATTCGACAAGTATTTCAAAGTCCGGATCCATAACCAGGCAAGAAAAATCTCCATCGACCGATTAAAAGCAGCGTTTTTGCCCTTAGACGATCAGCCTATCGAAGTGCCAGTGGAGAAATCACACGACAACGAGCAACCTACACAACATATCGAGGTTCCAATAGAGAAACAGCACGACGATGAAAAAACAAGCGCAACCACATCGAGATCTGGACGTCGTGTTCAGACTCCTCTCCGTTACCGATAACCTGAACACTACGAGTGGAGTAGTGTGGCAACACTATCGTGGAAGTACCCAACATACCAACATCGAAACGAGCAACGGGTAACACTAACTAAAAAAGGTACGACAGACAACACAAAAACGTTTTGACAGATATACAAAAAAAGTCTCTTGTGTGCGTCCGCACGATTAACACGTCTAATAGATCGACCAACAAATACAATTTCAATTCTTAATACATGTTAAACTACGAATAAATAAAACATACTATAATGTACTGTGAATAATTAGGCTGTGCATAAATACTACCGCACAATTATCGCCTTACTTATCAACTGCGCCATAGTTGATCTCGCCATACTACGCGCACACCATAGCTCATAAATTGAAATCTATCCATAGTCATTTCAAAGAAATACAAGAGTTTTCATCACAACTAAAGATGAGTTTTAAGCAAAATTCGATTGTTCCGACTAAAATGGAACGGTTTGTTCACATGCCAATTGTTTGCTTCGTTTGCTTCAGTATTGGTAACAATCACAATAAAAGATGTGTATCGTGTCGCTGAAATGGTTGGCGTCGTTGAAACGCAAAAAATGTATCAACTAGGTAAAAGCAGGAGAAATAAAGGTTTATGTTTAGAGCATGGCAGCCAAGAAAATGTATTTCGTATGGAATTTATATCAAATCAAGATTTTACCTAAGGTGAGAATTGCACGGTGAGGATGATTTGGCACGTGATTTGAATATTCAAATTCAAGGATTAGAAGAACATCCCAATGAGTTGGATAAACGTCGCTTAAGTAGTATTAGTTCAAATGTAAAAAAAATAAAATAAGCGTCCATGTAAAATATGAAACACAAAATTAAAATTGTTGTTGTATTTCATAGTGACATGGTTGTAGTATTCTGTGAGACATTAAAGAAATCTTTTTTTATCGGCAACCAATCCCTTTTTTGGGGGTTAAAACCACCCCTTCATTTAACCCCTTAATTATTAATTATTCCTCATGAAAAGTACAAGTCATCGTTAGTAAATTAGATTAAAAGGGTTACATCTCTACTTTTTAATGATTTTGGATGAAATTACCTGTTTTCGCAAATTAAGGGGTGGTTGTAATCTCTAAAAGGCCTTGGTTGTCTATGAAAAAAATAGTTTCGTTAATGTCTCACAGATATCACAACTTAGAATAGTTTTTATAATTTTTTGAATTATACAGCAAAAAAGGTTCCCTTGTAAGATTATTTGTGAGTCTTTGATATGGCGGCTTATGATATTGTGGTAAAGGTCCCAAAATTTAAGAAAATACCTGCCCAAAATAACACAAAATGTTTATAAAATATAAATGGTTGGTTTGGTGATCTTTAACCGACGTCTTGTGGGAAAAGTGTCGCCCGAGGAGCCGGATACTAGGCCCAATTTTTATTTTTATTTTAAAACGGCATTTCATTGTAGCATAACGAATTTAGAAATATAAAATTTAGTATCGTATAAACAATAAATATAAAAAATATGTACAACGGGTAATCAACATTTAGGCTGATACTGCTAAAGCCTGATTTCCATTACGAAAGTATTTTGATCAGTAAAAATAAAGCGAGATAAAAATATAGATTTACTTGAGGTGTGAGAGAGAAATTTATTTTTCAGTACTGAAAAAAATTGTTTTTACTGTACTATGTAACCATAATTTACTGGTGTAGAACTGGTGTATTTTACAATACATCTACATACATACAGATTGTGTTAGGATAGAACATTTTTCTCGTACACTGAAGCAAATACTATAAAAAAAATTAAGTTTACCCCACTTCGATATTTTTATGGTGTAAAGTGGATAAAAACATTCCAAATAAATTTAATATACTATATGTACAAAAAATTTGGTGACATACATATATATTAAGTAAATTATTAATTATTAAATATTAAATTATTATTTATATTAAATACCTACTTAGTTATGTTGTAATTGAAAAAATTTTACAAAATTTATTGGTTATGTTAACAAAAATCTGTCAAAATATAACCATACAATTTTGCTATAAAAAAAAATTACTATCTTTGTCACTCTAATGAAATTTTTGATTGTCTTAACTCCTCTGTGTTTTTCAGTAAAATATACAAGTCAGTAAGATTTTCTAATGGAAATCAAGCTTAATGCATAAAGATGGCATTACACAATTAACGGGTTCTTTTAATTTGTAATTTCTATATTTTGGTTTCTCTTAAACTGTACCAATAAAGTTTTCTCAATTGTACGTAGTCCTACGATAATAGGTCGTGTCTCGGACACAAGCTCGTCGTTTTTTTTTTGTAGATTTAGGAAGGAATTCTAAATTTTTACGAGTACACAAATATAAATTCAAATCTTATCATCTTACCAATAATCAATAGTTCGATTGAGTTTTTAGGTAAATTCCAGTAATTTTCTTACCTATAGATGTGTCTCCAATCGTTTGACTTGTTGTTTTTTCCCTCGGGTCTATAAATGTATGCACGCCACCAAATCTCCAACCACAAAGAATTTTCTTTTATCAACTATTTTTTCATCAAAAATCTATCATCGGTATTTATTTTGCACAAAAAGGTGTATTTTACATTTGTCTTTGCCCGTTATTCGATCTAATGTCCTTAGCTGGCGAGTAAGCCGCATGTGAAAGTATTTATCAATTAAGTGCTTCCAACGGTACGCTGACCGGTTTTGCTTTGTGTGATGGTTCATTCTCATGAAGCAAAATTACTATGTATTGCCTTTTATCATATTCTGGTAGTTTTTCATGCAAAGTTCGATTCAAATTGATCATTTGTTGTTGGAAGCGTTTAGTATTTACGGTTTCAACAGATTTTAGCAGCTCAAAATAAATCAGACTCTTCTAATCCCATCAAATACAGAGCATTGTCTTCCGTTCGAAGCGATGGTTGTCCTGGATCAACCCAAGACTTTTTGCGCTTTGGATTCTCAAAATAGATCAATTTTTCATCGCCAGTCACAATTCGATGGAGAAATGACTTTCTTTTGTATCTGGCGAGCAACATTTCGCAAGTGGTTTTTCGATTTTCCTGTTGTCTTTCATGCAGTTTATGCGGAACCCATTTTCCCAGCTTTTGGATCTTTAGCATGGCTTTTAAACGTATGGAGACAGCTTCTCGTGACATATTCAATTGTTCCGCGAGTTGTTTCTGCGTTTGAGTCACTGTCTTCAAACTGTTTTGGGGTCTTCCACTTTCTTCGTTTCTCACGTCAAAATCACCACTTTTGAATTTATTAAACAACTCATAGCATTGTGATTTACCAAGAACATACTCACCGTAAGCTTCGACGAGCATTCGATGTGATTCTGCAGCAGTTTTCTTCAAATGATAACAAAAAATCGACGATGTCCGCAAATCGTAATATGTAGGCACAAAACTCGACACTTTTAACACGTAAAAGCATGCGTTATTGTATTAAAGTTGTATGATTAGGAATTGGATGTTGTTGACTGATGTCAAAAAAAAAACAATGGCGCCGATGACGCGGTTTGTCGAAAGGTACATTGGCAGGTGGCGCCATTTATTGGCAAATTCCGGTTAATTTCTTGGCCTTTAAGACCGGGCTTAAAAGCGGGGCTTAATATCCCTTCAGCCATAGCCTCTAGATTTTTAAGAGTTCCGGCATCTTTACTTTTAATTGTTTCCTCTTCCATAAAATCGCACGAGTAGCAGCGAGAAGAATGTCCATCTGTGCAGAGATCCGCAATGCACAGATAGGGCTACGTGATGCGGAGGGCGCCAGGTATTCGGATATACCGCTAGAGGTTTAGTTAATTTTTAGACTGGGCCCCCAGCCAGGTTGGTAATAAGCTGATAACAAGTGCCAACTTGATCCCCCAGGCAGCTTCACACCTAGACCACCGATTAAGAATTAACTTATAGTAGTTCTTAATACTTGTACATAGTAATTACTTTATCTTAGCTAGCTGTACCCAAAGGATCATTTTTTTTTAATTTGGCTATATACGGGCTTCTTTAATATTTCCCTGGCTAAAGCGTTGCGATATTTTTTCTAATTTCAACTGGTACTTTTTACTGAACTGCTTGATTGTATATTCTACTGTTTCGATGCCTAGATCTCGTTGTATGTTTGTGTTACGTACATATAAGGGTCGTTTTAGCAATGTTCTTATGGTATTATTGACTGCATTCGTTGCAATGGTACTAGTTGTATTAGTTAGGTCTAGTTTGTGTCCCAAACAGCCAATTTAAGTTCATTAATTTTTGGTTTATAATTAGGAGTTACATGAAAGTATATGTTTTGGAGCATGAGGCTATTTGATATTGTTTCCCATGTCCGATATTTTTGGATTAATTGATTGTAGCAGAAATTTCAGTGGTTACTGTCAAGCAATTTGTCACATACTATAGAAACAGAGGGGAGTTTGCAATAATTTCGCGAATGCCCACATTCCTGACACCAACTGTACAATTGATTTAGGTTTAGGACTTTTCAATGCAATATACATACATACCATATTACAGATTACATGATTTCCCTTAGCTTTTATTACTTCAGGTTCCAGCACAACTTTCATCTTTAGTTGAGGTTTTTGGTTTTTATTACTCATTATTATGAAGCAGCTCTTAATATTTTTCTAACTTTATGGTGAATAAAAATACAGCAACCGAGCGATGTTAACTAAACCCTGCCGAGGTCAACAACCGCGCTAGAGCTACAGAACGCTTTCTGCTTGAGTTACATGCACGATAACTTTCTCATATAAGAAAGTAAAGGAATCATGAAAATTGTACAACTCGACCTTTTAATGGAAATAATCTTCTTAAATATAGAGCGGTCGAAATTGAGCATTTCTCGAATATATGCCAAAAACCATCACCTCTATAGAATTATGAAATTATGGATGTAGATATTTAGGGACGTCCACCCCTAGTTTGATTATGATTGGAAAAAGGAACCTCTCGAGCTATTTTTTTTAAACTGACGTGAAAAATGAGGTCACACCTATTTGGCCAAACTTAAGAGTCTGTATAAGAAAGTCGGATGAAGTCATCAATAGGAAACCTCCATTTTTTTTGTTTCTATAGCTTACGAGTAAATCAAAAATCATATTTAAAATTAATTGCTTTTTGTAAAAAATTGGACACATTTAAAACTAAAAAAATTATTTCACTGTCTGTAGTTTGATTGATTGATTTGATTGATTGCGATGTACGATCAAGCATTAAGCAAGTCTCCCGTATTATAAATGCGAATACCACACCACTATACCCATGTTGCAACACGACACCATAACTCTCCCTCACCAGGAAATATGTACCATCATACTCAGCTTTTCATGAAGCCAAACATAGCAATATTTCACCCCGTAAAGAAAGGCGCCACATCGATAACCACATAAGTCTAATAGTTGTGATATCCGCCCCTGGCCAGGCAGCCGTCGTACACCTTTTTATATATAACAAAATCAAGGGATGGGAAAGAATGTTATCAACAAAGACTCAACCTGGTTCCAGACACCTAAGTAGTTGATAGTTAGTAAATTTGTTGGTAATATATTTTTTTTTTTTTAGTAATTTATTTAGCACAAGACAATACAATTTGAAATTCATCTACTGCTCCAACTCCTGTAAGGTTGTTTCAGGTTCTTCAAGAAATTCCTAAATTTAAAATATTCATTAATTCTTAATAATAACTATTTTAAAATTAATTAAGTATAAATTTGATTCTCTGAAATAAATTATAGATCAATCCCTATGTACCACAAATAAATACACATTAATAGTTTGAGAATCATTCAACCAACTACCATCGGGCCATCGTGCTGTCATCTCAGCCATTGTCATCTTGGTCGAGTTTCTCAGGAGTGTTCTAAACTAAAACCAGTTTAACTAACCAATATAAATATGGTACTAATACCAAAACTATCATTAACAATTATACCAATAAGTATGAACATTAACACCAATACGAACACCAATACCAACACCCACTTCAATACCAATACCAACCACAACCATAATATTAACATCAACAATAAAAATTCTAAGGGAATGTTTAAAAATTGTAAATTGCTAAGTTATAATTCAAATTCACAGCACCTGTTTCATTAGCTACCGTTCTCCTGTAGATAGTTAATTAATGGTTTACCTACTGCAACTAGATTCAAAAATAAAAGCTGAAAATATTTATATTTTATATATTTAACCATACTATTAAATTAAACTAATCGACAATTTCCTAAAGATCTTGCAAAAGGATATTAATAATGCTTAAATTACTTATTTATTTACTAAGTTAATAATGTTTAAATTAATTGTTATATACTACGCAAAAGGTTTAGAATATTAATCGTTTAGTTAAGTACTACATGTACCTACTCGTATATATGATATTCACTAATAAAACTCAAATAGAGTTTCCCAGGTTAGTCTGAAAACTAAATTACTTTACTACTTAATTAATATAAATTAACTTATATAAATTAGTTAGTACTAAATAAAATAACATAGATATCACAAGACAATACAATTTCTACGCTACATAGCTGCTGGATGCTTGGAGTTTCTGGGTGTTGAGCGAGACTTCACCAATATTTCTGTAGCTTGGAGACGATCTAACAATTATATATAATTAAGTATAATTTATAACAACCACACCATCAGACAAATATACTTGAACAACTATGACACTTTGATATAATTAAATTCAGCAACCAAAAAGTGCTGAAACGTTTTCATCACTACCTCAAATATTCTTGCAATGTAATGTAGTATACAATATCAAGTACCTCTTGCACTTACTGCATCCAAGGCTAAAAACTGTGACCCAAAATTAAAGAAAAATATCCGTCAGACTATAAAACAATTATCGGACCAACACAACAGGGGATCATGGCGTCATTGATCCATCGTCCGGCAAAAAATATCCGTGTGTTCAATACCGGACTCGGTGATGTATCGTGAAACGGAAAACCATTGCATACACATCTACGCAATTTGCGATCCGACGACATCGTCACAGACATATCATTACAGTGTCGTGCAATGGAAAAGCGGTCAAACAATCAAAACATTGTGAACCCCATCGTCGAATTTCAAACTTGACGTATTAAAGACTGGTACCTAGGAAACTCTAATACCAATTCAATGATCCTCGAATAAACTTTACCAAGTCTATTCAAATCACCTTTCCCGTTAACAAAACCTCCCTGATTCCCAATTATACGGGCCATTTCCAAAAAAGAAACGGTAATTGAACTGAAATTGATGTATCAAAGGAACGCTGAGACAAACAGTGGCAGGAGCACTCCTATCGGTGGTTTCACAGCAATTATTACACGGCAGTTATTATACTGTTATAGATTGGTTTAATTTCGGTGTACTATCTTCGTCTGACTAAAAGTATTTCGTATCGAATTTCCGCATCCCATTGATCTGTTTGAAGTGGCTGTTGAATATGATGAAATAGCCTGAATTTAAACCAAATTTCAAAAAATCTAAAAAATTTTCATTAAAAATATTTTATAGGGTTTTATATCATTGACCGTCTATCCGCAATTATTCCCTCCGCCACATTTATTTTAATACTTATTTGTAAAAAATGAAACTACGAACAAACTTATCAGTACATATCTTTGTGAGATATTCTGCCATTTAATAAAATTTATTAGATCATAATATTCCAAATTTTAATAAATCGCCAAAAAATTTTAAAGTTCTGTAAGTTGGACTATTATCTTAGTACAATTAGCTTTGTGAAGTATAATTAGCTTTGTGAAGTATAGGAAGTATATAGGTATCACCGAGGTGTAGGTCGTTAGTTTCCTTTCTGCTTCTTTATCAATATAAATTAGAAGTGTTTGCATGTGGTGGCGTGATGTATGAAAATACCAACTAAAATGTATGTTGCCTAAAAGTTGTTGGCAAAGAGATAAGAACAATGACGTTGGCAAAAACTCTGAATTTCTTCGGACCAGCCGCCTCTTTTTATTGTACTATTAATATCCAATTATAGAATCATAATCAGTGTATTGTATTACAAATATGTTGATCTAATAAATCCATACATATTTTTACGAATCTTACATTACATGTTATTTTTACAATACAGCGGTTTACAGCTGTGGTCCTTTACATCGTGTCAAGTTTTGTAAAATAGTTCGATAAAACCCTATATTTATAAGTTTGACCTCCAAATCCAAAGCTTTCAAATTGGTTTACAATTTGTTATACAAAGTCGCCCATTCCATGTAATTATTTACTTAATTAGTTCACGAAATCAATAAATTTTAATCAATGCTGAACCGAAAATTATAATAACGTTTAGTTTTACCCTTTTTCAAAATTATAATCTTCCTTAAATAACTGTTGTAAGAACGAATTCATTTGAGAGGATCATTAATCATTGAATCATTTGATGAATACAAATCTTACACAAACACAATTCATCCATTTCATTCACTGCTTGATTAGAAAGTGTACAGGAAACAAAATAAAAATTAAAAAAAACAGGTGGCACAACGAAACTATTTGGATATCCTTTTTTTTCTAAAAGGGTGGGTGTATACAACCCAGAGCACTACTACCATTGAGGCCTATTGTGCATTGCGTGGATATCCTTAGTAAAGTTTCAGTCAATTATGTTACAAAACTGTAATACCTCCCGCTGTAATGTAATTTGTCATCGAATAAACTTTAAAAAAATCATAAAACCTAAACTCCAGCACTACATAACCTCAAAACAAAACAAAAAATCAAAAAATCACTTACCTTATATTTAACCTCTTTGCCATCTTTCAGACAGGCCATACGCCAATTAAACACCATAAAATTCGTATCGCTTGAATTCCACCCGAATATCGTATCATCCTTGCATTCGATTGGTCACACATAAATTAAATGTATCGGTAATTTTATCGAATCGAGACATTTTCATACAATTTTTACACTAACAACTTTTCACACTAAACACTAATCCACTAAAATAATCACTTCGAGACGAATTTTATTATTTTATATCGAATTTAGTTAATTCGCGGCTTTTTTTACGACAATTTTGTGTAAAACAAGAAAAAAGAAAATTGTAGGTTCAAAAAAATTATTTCACTGTGTGTAGTGATATAATATTCTGTAAGCTTTGACATTTCAGTATGGAAAGGTGCAGAGTTCAACAAAGGCAAAAAATTATTCAGCATTATCGACGTAATTATCCAAACGAAAGTTTGAGTTAACTGTTTCTGTACATACAATAAGATCAATTTGACACAGAACCAAACAACTATTTGTTGTTCCGTACATTCGTTGATCGTGTTTTCCGAAATTTCCGAACATCTTGCAATTGACCGCAGGCTCATTTTTCGTTGAACTGATATGTAAACAAACGAAATTACTTTATTTGAGGTGAAAATAATCCAAAACTTACTGTTTGGTGAACCCTAGTTCTTCGAGAACGATGAAGGACGAGTATATTAACTGCCTCGACTTGACTAGAGACTTTCTAGAGTAGTAGGGCTAGACTTTTTCCTGTAGGGTTAAGTCAAATTACTCGTCTAAGCCAATAAGGCAAGAACGATTCAGAAGGAAAGGGCAACAGAAGACGCGAAGTTTATTTATGCCAAAATGCAGCCGATTCCACCCCGTTTGTTTTCTAGTCAATTTTAAAATCCAGACATTAAAAATAGCAAACCCTTCAAATTGATTACAAATTGGAAAACATAAAATCTGTCAGCTAAACACACAGAAATAATTTATGTGACATGATTCTTTTTTAATTACGTCTATAAACATATAATTATCGATTGTACGATAACGTAAATCATCTGAAAATGTCAAGGATGTAGATAAAATTAAATTAACTTCGATTTTATAAATTCGGAACGATTATTGCTTTGCTACATAATTGCTACATAATATCAACTGGATAATATCGAATTGCCCTTGATCTTGCCATTTATTACGAAAATCCCATTTTCTAATTTATGCGTGTTACTAATTTTTAAATCCGCCACCGATTTATGCAAAAATTGCTAATTAATTATTTTAAATTTATCGTTTTTATTTCTACACAATTTATGTATTTTATTTCATTGTCAATGATTGCAAAATATTTCTTTAAATCAATAAATAAAAAAAAAAAATTTACAGCGATACGAGACTTCAATCAGTTTTTTTATAAAAGTAGAAAATTGCATTTAGCGTCTCAAAATAATTCTCTTTTCTGCCAAACTGCTTTTTCTTTACATTTTGCATCTACATATTATCAGAGCCTACTCTATAAATAAGAGCCTCCACATTGACTGTATTTTTTACTAAGCTTAAAATAAAGTACATAAAATTTTTTCTTTACTATGAAACTATATGGGAAAACGATTGTTTTCATTTACATTTTTAGTCTGTAAGAATTATGAGCTTTTACATTATTTTTATACGAAAATGTTCATAAAACATGTAATTTTATTTGATTGAAAAATCGAATCATGAAAATGTTTATTTCTTAGTGAAAATCCTCTTGGAATATAAACTATTGCTAAACTTTTTTGGAATGTTGTTGTTGTAAAATACGTCATAACATAAAATTTATAAACAATTATAACCATCTCTTTTTAGTCTCCTTCTAAAAGCATTGCCACATGACAAAAATCTGTCCGAATACAGATTCATATCATGTGGTAATGCTTTATTAACGAATTTTGTTTAAACCATAGATGTCGCCTACAATTAAAAACATATAAAAAAAATCAAATAGGTGATCGAACCGGTCGGATTCTAAAATCGGTCTGATTTTTGATTCGGTTAAACATATTTTTGGTGGCTTCCCTCTATAGTAATAACTAAATTGTAATAATAATTAATTTAATATAATTTTTCTATAAATTTACTAAAATTAAACCATTGCTATGAAAGAAATTATGGTAATTTTACGTGAAAAGTTTTCTTTCAAATCGTTTAGTCAGCCCGAATCCCTGTTGTTTTTATTTGTGTGTTAAGTGACATCTAGGAATGGGAATAATAAGTAAGAGCTATTTTATTTTATAAACCGCTCTCAAATGTTATGACAATTCAAATATTCAAAACAAAAACTTATTTTGAATGGGTCATCAATTTTTGGGAATAAAAATCGATGACAATTATTAATCATGTTGTATTTATTTTCAGCTGTGACTTAATTTAAATAATATTTCTAATACTTGAGAAATAAATAAGGCATTTATATTACAGTTAATGTTTGTTGGTTATGTCGTTTATTTGTGATGTATAACAATCTGGTTGATTTGATTTTTTTGATTTCTTCTCGCTCAATGCATATTATTATAATTTTTTCTCTTTGACTCTCTTTGATTTATTTTAATTTTGGCTGTTCAACGTAACGTATTAGAGATGTGCAGTTTCGTTACTTTTAGGTAATCACAGGTACTCGTTACTTTTGACGTAATACTCGTTACTTTTTATTCGTTACAAAGTAATCACTACTATAAACAAAAAAATTTTTTTTCATTGTTTGTATGTAAAAACACAAACGTACGGAGAAAAAAAGACAGAACTAGATTATATACGTTGGATTCAACTCAACGAAGCGAACTCATTTTTTTTTGTTTTTTGTTTTCATTTTAGTAAGTATGAAGTAACGAATATATTTTAACCGAAGGAATCGTTACTTCGGGTAGTTAAAAGTAACGAGTATTAAATAACGAATAGTTACTACCCGCACATCACTACAACGTATTGTCTTTTTTTTGCCATTGATTTTAGTTGTGAATAAGTGATGACGTCATTAAATATAATATTCTCTTTTTAATACATATTGTTGTTGTTGTAGAACGTTTCTTAATTTAATTCCCTTATTTTCTTTTAATTATATCTGGAAAATGGGGAAGCTTGAGAATCTGTGCTTTAAATGAGTTAGTCATTGATTTGTTTTTTAGTGATTTCATAAAAAACTATTTATCTAGGTTTAATTTTTAATTCATATTTTTTCGTCAATCGAAATCGCGTTTTTTCATACAAACTCTATGAAAATAAATTATTTTTTAGTGTTTCTGTGTCCTTTATTTTAAGTTCATTTTTTACATGCCGGCTCTATTCATATCAAGATGGTTCTGATATTATACACTTGCGTAATACCAGTTAACACCTGCCTAACTATCGCATCTTATTCTGCAATTTATGAGGTCAATAGAATTTTTGTAATTTATTTGTTTGTATTTATGGCTGTGAATTTATTAATTAACAGCTTTTTGTTTTAACTGTATATGGACTGGACCTTACCGAATTTGGCATTGAACGCGTACAAAATGCTTTAAACGATGAATATCCAATGAGATTATCGTGGCGGGATGATTTATAACACAAAAATTTTATTTTTATATTTATAATCATGACATTCATACAGTTTTCAACCAGAGTTTGATGTCATTGATATTTGACTGATATAAAGATTGGGCTTATGTACATGCATAAATAAATAAATTCATATTTTTCACTATAAAATTAACGTTAAAAGCAAAAATACTGTTGCTTTATTTCATTATTAACTTTTAGGGTCAACCAATCTGCAATCAGCGTTGGTTTTCTGCCCAGCTTATGTAAAGAACAGTTTTAGCATGGAAATGTCCATTTTTGCACAGTAAAGTTTGCGCTGTTAATTACTTTATTCTATTCTACCCTAGGTGTTACCGTAACACTACTCCCCATCTGAGCCTGTTCATCCCGAACAGGACCCAAATCACTTCCACCGTAGAAGGCATTACCCCTTTTTCATTGCGGCTTGTGAAGCCATATTAATTGCCCTTCCTGTAAGCCTTGGTTATTTGCTCGTATGTCATATCGAGGTTTCATCCGGTCACTTGACCTCTGTAATTTCTTCCGTACAAATTGATGTATCCCATTATATTCCTTTTTCATCCGGTCTACGATACCTGTTCACATAAACTGCTGATAAAACAGTCCCAAGCTTTAGATCTCCAAATAATCGTAGATTATTTTCAAATATGGTTTTAGCTGGTGTCATTGCCGTTGTGTCATGTATCTCTGATCGATAGACCATCAGGACATCGGTATATGCCGATCCCTGCTGCGTTAGTTTTTCTCCACAACCTTTGCTAGGTTAGATTAGGTTAGGTTGGAGTGGCTGCTTAGGCACACATAGATCGATGACGGTCCATTGTGATACCACAGAATATATCCCCTTTACCCCTCTTGGAACCATTTCGAGCTACTTATGGAGTTTAAGACGTCCAGCACTTTAATGTTTTCGAGATCCGAGAGGCAGTCCATCCTGAACTTACCCAAGTATTTGTGCCTTCTGAGTGCCAATGCTGGACACGAGCAAAGGAAGTGGACCAATGTCTTTTCCTCCTCTTCGTCCAAGCAGCTTCTGCAGAAGTCATTTGCCTCCAGACCCAGCCTTCTTGCATGTTCTCCAAAAAGGCAGTGTCCCGTGAGAATTCCTAGGACCGTTCTTAATTCACGTCTGCGTAGGGATATTAATGCCCTAGTGCGCCCCAAGTCCAGCTTTGACCAAACTTGTCTTGCAACTCTACAGGTGAGGCTGTTAGACCACCTTTCCCCCCCCCCTGGGAAGGAGGTCCGAAATCGCATCTCGAAGCGTAGAGTAGGTTTAATGTAGTCAAGATTCGCCAGCTCATCCTTCAACGATCTAACTATAGTAGAGTTTCCTGTACTAGCTCTCTCCACTGAGAGACGGCTGCAAGTCGTACAGCCGTATTTGTCGCCATCTGTTTGCCAAAAATATCGACCGGAAGAAGGTGCAACATAACCTCTAAGGCACTTGTCGGTGTCGACCTCAATACCCCGCTAACAAGCATACAGGCCGTTCTTTGCACACTTTCAATCCTACTTTTATAAGTTACCTTGTCCAGAGCTGGCCACCGAACACCCACCCCGTACATGAGTACAGGTCTCGCTACAGCGGTGTAGAGCCAGTGTACCATCTCCGGCTTCAGACCCCATCTATGACCAATGGCGTTCCTACAGGAGTACAAAGCTATAGAAGCTATGTTTATTCTCTCCAACATGTTGGGCCTCCAACTAAGCTTACTGTCCAAGATAATGCCCAGATATCTAGCTCTATCAGTAAAAGCAAGTCTCGTGCCATTTAAGGTAGGAGGGACAACTACCGGGATTTTGTATTTCTTAGTGAAGAGTACCAGCTCTGTCTTGGACGGGTTAATACCAAGTCCACATTTGCCAGCCCATTTCGTAACGATGGTAAGCGCATTCTGCATTACGTCTACAGTCGTGCGCAGGAATTTCCCTGTAACAGCTAAAGCTACGTCGTCTGCGTAAAGGATAACTTCAATACCCTCTCTCTCCAATTCTAGTAGTAACCCGTTTACCACTATGTTCCAGAGAAGAGGGGACAGAATCCCCCCCCTGCGAGGTTCTGCTAGTTACTCGCCTCTTGATGGTGGAGTCCACCAACTTCGAGCTAACAATCCTGCTTCCCAGCATATAATTGATTAACCTTCTCAGAGGAACGTCCACCTCCAAAAATGACAATCCCTCCTTGATTACCTCCGCTTTCACATTATTAAAGGCGCCTTCTATATCCAGGAAGGCCACCAAACAGAATTCCTTTGAATTAATCGATCAGCCGATTTAAATGGTTTAAAACACCTCAGTGACCATAGGATCCGTTTCCTGGTTACGATTTCCTCTGTGAACACTGACAGTGATTCCTGATGATTGCTACAACAACCTTTGCTAAGTATTTCTCCAATGTGGCGTTGAATCTTTCCACCATACCGTTCGACTGTGGATGCAAAAACGTTATTCTGCTTTTATTAGTAGAGAGCATCTGACATTTATTCAAATACCACAGATTCGTATGAATCTCTGTATAAATATTTTCTAAATTTCAAGTATAACTAAGCTTACGAACATTCCGCCCGCTTTGAACAATCAGGTTCAACAGACCACTGGAGTGAGGCCATCGGATCCAGGATGTATTTTGATAATTTTTCCTAGCAGCCATCTGTTCACAGGGATATTATCTTCTTTAAGACGTCGATGTTGTTTAAATTTATTGTTGTATTATGTTTCAGCCATTTTGTTTTTTGTTGGAGAGATGTGATATATTCGAGATACCGTCATGAGATGGTCTAAGATGGAAATAAGATGGTTTAAGATGCCTCAGGTCACATTCAGGCCATTTTGTACCAGATTGCGCAATTAAGAAATGTGAATAAGTGAGAGCGTCTATCTCCTCTGCCGAAAGCACACGTAACGGTCGAGAATTTAAAATACTTTTATCGAATCACCAATAACTCGTCGCAAATGGAATTTGGCAGATTTAATAGCTGATTCCCAAATTACACCAAAATGAGGAGCATTAGGAGGTATAAAGTGCCACTTTATTGTATTTCTGAGATTGGTCACCAACTCAATATGCACTGCCTTTGTGCTGAGGCAAATAAATAAACATATAAGTATGTATATGCTTTGTATTTTTTCTGCCCTCGTCCCTTGGTCAAATGAATCAGCAATCGCCCGGCGTAATCAACAGCAACTTTCATAAATGTTCGAACCAGCTAAAGTATGTCCTTTGGTAAATTGCCCATCAGTTGTGTTTCACTCGTAGCCCTTTGTCTCGCGCAAGGAACATAGTCATGAACAATTTGTCTAACTAAGATTCTTGCGCCAGGTATCCAATACCATCCAATGTTGCCTTGACAATGCCAGTAGTAAAGATGAGCCAGCCTGTTTATGTCACCTATGCAACTCTTCAATAATTAATCTAGTTAACGCTGACTTTGATGACAAAATGGTAAAAAATGGAACTTCACATTTCTCCAATCTGCCACCGACTCGTAAAACTCCTGACTCATCTTTAATTGGGCTGAGCGTTTTTAGGTTACTGGATACTTCGACCGTATCTGACTTCTGAATGTCTTCAATTTCTTTCTTAAAATACTTCCGTTGATCATATCGACATATTTTGAACAAAGCTTCATATAATTCTTCTCTGGTTAAGAATAACGCGTTACTTCCAGTTAGCCTTTGTTTTCTTGAACCTGCTATTGAACCTTATGGAAAGAAGAGGATTTCGCAATTAAGTATTCAAAAACATCATATTCGATGGTGGAAGCATGAACTATAGTTTCTGGGAGAGAGTCATCTCAGTTTAAATTCAAAATCCAGAGTTGTTGAATGACTATTTTTATTTTTATTGTTTATTGGAGCGATCCAGCCCAACGGTTCAAAGATTTTACCTGCTTCCGATAGTACTGTTCTTTTCGTTGGTCTCGAAGCCATTGGTAAATCTTGTTAGCCATTGGTAAATCTTGTTGGTCTAGCTCTGTTCATGGGTAAGTCTTCGATTGGTTTTGCTTGATGTTCTCTAAACCGCCATCATTAACTGTATGGTATGGAATTTCTTTCATGTGGCCACGAGACAAATATTCACTTATATGAACTGTTTATAAAGTTTAAGAAACTTGTTATCATGAAAAAAATCGACGTTCTGTTGCTCTCAATCTTGGTACTGCCACACTGTGAGTGTTGTTCCTAATTCCATGTTAGACTTTTTAAAAGGTAATCGGACTTAAAACGTCATCCGAATTTCTCTGAAGATTTTCTTTAAAGCTTTTCTCACAAAGTTCTTCCTCTGGTGATGGAAAACTGACCTCGTTTGAAATTGATTCCAGTTCCCAGAAGCGCTTTAATGTCTCGTCTATGTTGAATTCTGGCATATTTCTAGTGAATTCAAGTAGGGAATTTTCTTCACAGGGCTTACTATCGTTAATTGTACGATTAAATATGAACCTGATTGTGGTTGGATGCTTATGGTTGTAGTTCCGTTGGTGACACCCGCTTCGACTTGTCCAAGTCCGTTGACAGTAATTCTCCCAATATAACAGGCAGTCCAAGACATCTCAGTGATAAAACTTGCCTGTGAGCCTGAGTCCAACAGAGCAAGACAATGTATAGGTTGGCCCAAAGATCACAAAATATTGCCATTCGCATTATTAAATTCTAGTTTACGAATTAACTTATTGAGTTCGGTAATTGCTTTATAATAATTTTCTTCATACTCCATGTCAGGTTCTTGTGATTGGTCGATGTCAAACATGTGGTTTTCGTTTATTGTAAACTCCTACATTAATTTCTCCACACCATTCAATTTGGCTCTGCATTCTTCAATCGACATTTCGCTTGATTTCTTTACGCTATTTAAAGATTGAATCAAACAATAATCCTCCATGGTATAATGACATCCTAGTTAATTTAAAAAATGTAAAAGCCAAGGCTTATCGAAAAATTAAAAAAAGAAATTCGGAAACATATAAAGTTGGGTTCATCAATATCAACTCTAAATTCGACATTTATTTTAATATCAGACCTCTAAATTACATCAAAATTGTTCAAGATGCGGTGAAATGCCGCCAAACGTGAAGTTAGGGGAACCTAAATCATCTTTCTCTCAAGAAATAGCCAATATGTTTGCAAAATTTTTTCAATCCACACGTCAACCAGGAAATTACAACTGCTCCGCGGTGATTGTAACCCCTACTATTGGTGAAGATGATTTATTAAAGCATTAAACCATACAGGAGACGGTTGTGGTCCGGACGGAATTCCCTCGTTGATACTAAAAAACCATGCAGATCTTTTTTCTCCACCTCTTTGTAAACTCTTCAATATGTCAGTAACTTTCCTACCAAATGGAAAACCTTTAGGATTACGCCCATCTTTAATTCAGTGACAAAGAATAATATCTCATGTTACAGAAGTAATCTAAATTGTTTGAAATGCTTGTGTGCAAAGCCTTTAAATCTAGCATTCCGCGTCATATTTCTTGTCTGTCAAGCTGAGTTTATGCCAGGTAGTTCGACCACAACAAATTTAGTTGAATTTACCACAAGTATTTTCAAAGCAATCGAATAACATCAGCAGGTTGACGCAGCCTACACCGACTTCAGCAAAGCTTTTTATTCCATCCTTCACTGCATATCTCTGGAAAGCCTGCAATCCTTTAGCTTTTCAACTGATTTTTTAGTGTAGTTTTACTTGTATCTTTATGATAGATCACAAATTATCGAATGGTGGACGTAAATCGAATCTAGTAAAAGCTTCATCAGGAGTTTCTCAGGGATCACATGAAGTCCCTTGGGTTTTCCTAATATTTATTGAAATTGTCGTCAATATTGTCAACTCATCGGTACTTCTCTTTGCTGATGACCTAAAGATCTTCAAAGTAATTGACAATCCACAGGATGTAATTTTACTTCAAGAGGACATTGATAGAATCAGCGAACTCAACCTTAATTTTAATAAATGTAAACCAATGTCTTTCCATCGAAGGAAATCACTTATAATTATGGACTATAATATCAATGGAAGCAAAATCAACAGGGTGGGTGCCAAGTGTAATTCTACGTTTAGCTTTATCAGACGACGGACTACAGAATTAATGGACCAAAGAACATTGTTTATATACTTCAGCTACGTTTGATTCCATTTGGAATAAATCTGAGACCAGTTTTGACCTCCCTTACCACCAAAATATTGCTCGCCCTCTGTCTTATTCAACCAGATGTAATATATACAAGATCCCGACGCTCTGAATAGACGAAAAATACTTGGGTCAGCATTTATTGCCAACGTAGTCCTTGGAAAAATTGATTCAGCATTTATTCTTGGAAATCTGAATATAAACGCTCCTACTTGGAAATTTTTTTAATTTTTATAAATTTTATTGTTTTCCCGTATCCAGGGTGGTGTGCCGGCAATACGGATGAAGGTTATGGAGCAATCGGTTGTGGGAGTCAGCTTCTGCCCCTTTAAGCTGACTCTTTTAAGTTTAACGGATCCGTTGTCATTTGGCGCTCCTGCTTGGCCACTGCATGCTCCCCGCTTGGTCGTCGCTGCATTGGAGATGGTGATCTTCCCCGTCTCCATCTGATAAATCTCCCGTTTATGGTCACTGCCGTACTTCCGAATCAGTGCCTTCTTAATTTCGAGATAGCTGTTGCGATCTTTTTAAGGGCAACTATTAGAGCAGCAACATGAACATCTTATCGTTCCAACGATTTTGATTGGTCGCTTTTTCAAAATACCGGAAGATGTTGTTTCGTCGAATGTTGGGGGCTTTAACTTGATCAAATTAACTCTTTCTCGAAACGTTGAACCTCCGTTTGTAATTTCTCTTCAACGCGCGTTGAACCTTCCTTTCTAATTTTTGTTCAACCTATTGAGTCTCCGTTTGGAACTTCTCCGCTTCGAAATATATGTTAGTAGACAATTCGAGAAGTTTCTCGTCGATTCTCTTTTGACCGTCTGCAATTTGGCCTTTAATTTCCTCTCCTTGTTGCTCCATCCGGTGTTTAATTTCTTGGTTTGGCTGGTTTATTTTCTCCATTTGCCTCTCGTTTTGTTGTTCCTTTTCGTAGTTTGACTGCTCAATTTTCTCCATTTGTTGTTTCATCGTTTGATTGGGCTGCTTAATTTCTACCTTTTGTTCCTCCATTTGTCGCTCCATCAATTGATTCACAGCAGCCATTAATTACGACAAATCGAAACTTCCAGAAGGTAATTGAGTCCTTTTAACCAACGGTTGTTTATCTTCTTCTTTCTTCTTACTTCCTTTCCCAAATCATGACGTTCCACGTCTAACCCTTCGTTCTCCATGGCCTCAGCAAGTCGCGCGTGTAATACACCTTTACTACCATTTCTCAAATTCCTTCTTTAATTCTGAATCATTGTTACGTTTTTGCCTTGTCAATCAAGGTTCGAATCACTGGATTGTAAATAAAACAAACCACTTCAATTTATCACAAATGAATTCATTTATTTATTTAAAAATTAATTCAACACAATTATTAACAATAATTCACAAAATCACTTATTATAATTTTCGCTCAATTTTACTAACTTATAACTGTTACATCGCACTAAATCACTTTTTAAATCACTCGGTTTAATCTTCACCCTATCAATCTTCACCCTATCAATCTTCGCCCTATTAATCTTCACCCTATCGAAATACGAATAATACAAATTGATTTCATTCGCCTTATTATATACCCAAACCAAAGTTTCATGATTTTTCCAGGAAGAATAGTCTAGTAAAATGTAGAGCAGTTTTATCGTGAAACGTTGCCATTTTAGTACAGTAAACTTTGAGCTAATAATTAACTTATTTTGTTCTACCCTAACGATGTCGCCGTAGCAATACCTTGTTCAATTTTTATCGTATAAAAATAAAACTTAAACTAAATTTATTTAAATAATTAGCACGAAGCAAATCATGATAGTCCACTTGCTGCCCATGTAGGATAATATAAAACACAATTAACAATCAATTATTTATTTTATTTTCCGCATCTTAATGCACAAGTCCATACAAGATTATAGTTGCGACATTACATTTCTAAAAATAAGTTAAAATAATTAAAGCAATTTAAAATTAGAAAGTTTCAAAAATAAATAAAATTTAAATAAAAATCTAAAATAATATTGTCTTATCAAGAACAAACCTCTATCATATAATTCTAATTCAACTGGACAATTGAAAAGCTCTTGCTACGTTTTCGCCTTGACAACCATTGGATTATAAGTAAACCAAGAACAACCAATTACAATTATTAACATAAATTTGATTTATTTAAAACATAAAAATTCCATAATAAAAACACAATTAACCAACAACTCAAGTCTATAGCTTACCAAACACGAATAACCCAACTCCACAATATTCGCCTGTTAATATAACAAAATAATTGTTCGAGAAACAATAGATGCACTATGAATATGCTCGAACAATAATTCGCCCAAATGACAATTCCACATAACAGTTTTAGCGTTGGAAATTTTTTAGTACAGATTAAATAATTATACTATTCAAGCATAGATGTCACCGAAACACAATTTTTTTAGTATTTTATGCGGTGACACGTGTAAGAATCTAAGAATATAGCAGTAACTAGGTAATTAAATAATTAAATAGTTGTCTCTGCTAAAAGTGTTATAAGTTATATTTAGGAGAAAAGTGTTCTGGAACATTTTATTGAGAAATGCCTTGACCAAATATAGTAATGAATGAATTATTTTGGTATAAACGCCTCAATTAGTGATTATTATGAAATTTTTGTGGAGCAAATAAATTAAGTTTTGTCTTATTAATTTTAATTGGCTGCCAATCTCTTACAAGACGAAGTAAAGAAATTACAAACTGAGGTTCAACGGGTTGAACGAAAATTACAAACAAAGTTTCAACGAGTTAAAGAGAAATATTGGAACTCCTCCGGAAGTAGCTACTTCATAAAATAAATGGACTGACGTGGCAAGTGGTCCAGAAAGTAAACAAAATTTCGGAATTTTTAAATTATAACATACATAGTAAACATTAATAAAATAACATAAATACTCCTTAAATTAATATTAGGGACATCCGGAACCGGAATCCCAAACCAATATCATTTTAGCATTGAACCCGAAACTACCATGAATAAGAACTCTGGTACCAATGAAATAATGAAGGCACTAGGTTTGGACATACGGCACAAACGAGAAATATATCGAAAGAATTGAAGGTCAACCATCAAAAGGTTAGAAAAACTCTACTAGGCGACTTGCCAGTTATATTAGTCATTATAGAAATATCCAATTAGTAAATACATTACTCTACATTTCTCGGATAAAACGAAAGCCACATGTGAAGACATCTCAGGACAGAAAGAAATGGTGTAGCAAAATCTTACCATGACACCGAAATCAATCGCTGTGAAGAAAAGGAAAACACTTCGACGTCAAACTTAAGCAAGTGCTTTCTGTAAATTAGTACACTCAAAATAATCGCAGAAATCAATAGAGGGATGAATTCTAAGCTTTTCTTTTCAATAAATTAATATTTTTCGAGTTATTCGCGATGGAAAATGTTGATTTTTTATCTAAAAAATGTATGTTTTAGAGCGATTTTTTGCGAACATTAAATATCGGAAAAACGACAAAATTTGGAAGAATATTTATTAAACCCTTTTTAAAATATGTACTATAAAATAAGACCTTTAAATTGAGCTTTACTAAAAGTTGTTAGCATAAAAACTTACGGAGTTATGATAATAATAAAATGGTTGCCTCGTTTTTCCGGAGAAAAAATCAGCAATGAAACCAATGGCTTAACCGCAAGAATTGAAATTAAACGTAATCCATTTACCTAGAATTTTAAACGGTTTAGAATGCCTAGATCTGAAAAAAAAAAAAGTTTGATTTCACCCCCAATTTTGGGAGGGGACCCTACTCTATGTTCGTGATTGTATCAAGGATATGGTTTCAATATTACCGGAGGCTTCCATGTACGCCAATCGTACTCCCGAAGGAAATTATATATTCATTCCTAATCAATCACAACACATTGGTTGCCATGATTTGCAGGCCCATTCCCTAACGGAGATCCTTCAAAGCACAGATGGAATACTTATAACAATGAAATGTTAAAAACAGATCCAACAGATGACCTTTGTGATGAATGAGTTGATTCAAAGATGCAAGCAATTGAGCTTCAAATGTAACGTGAATAGCTTTGTTAGGAATTTTAGGACTACCTTAAAGACCACAAAGGAGAAGGGTGTATTTCAAGAAGAATTTCAATCCATAGATAGATTATAATGATAACTTAACTTACTTTTCGAAATATAGCTCGAGTCGTACTTCTCAAACATTTTGATTTTCAGAATTTAAGCAAAATCTTGCAGATTATGGAATTTTTAAGAAAAGTAGAAGTGGTCAAATCAGTTTTGAACTTTACCAAAATTCAATTAAAATGAACGAAACTTATGCTGTGTGCCTTAATCGACTAAACTAGCTAAACTAAAAAAAAATTGAAGCTTCTGCTATTGTTTCATAGGCGGCAACCGAAAAGTCAATTTACGAGTTTACTTTTCAATGACTTTTCATTTACACTGCAACAAGTGAACATCAAAATCAATAATAAAACAAAAGATTTTACTCTTAAATGCTGTCTTATAAATCGGTTATTATTCGACATAATTCCTTGGAAAATTGTAGAATTATATGAAGAATAGAGGTTGGAAGCTGCAATTTAAAGCAAAACAATTTTGGGCAACATAACATAACCTCATAAATATATTGTGTTGTAAATTACTTTGGTTCGATATTTCCGTTTTTTTTTAACTTTGTTTGATTAAAAGACGTTTATAATACATCAGAAGTGTATTGGTAAATAAAAAATGTGGCAATATCATGAATAAATTTTTACTTTTTACTTATTTTACAATTTTACGTTGGGTATTTTCCTTGTTTATTGGCGATTAAATTTAGTTTAGTGTAAGTTGAGGCACAGCCAGAGACTTTTATACTAATCCCATCTATTTAAATATTGCATTAACTAACTCGTCCTACTTTAGTTAGTTAGTTTAGTCGATTAAGGCACACAGCATAAAGAGAGAACCAGCCAACATTTAAGACATTTAACGTAACAGTGCGGCATATGGAGTTTACATGTTACTGTCCAGCGAACCTTTAAGAAATGTTCGTTCAGTTTCGTTAAATTGAAATGTCAACTTAACAGAGCGAAAATTATCGCGCAAAACTGAAGGAAATGTCAAAATCAAAAATCCATTCTTGTGGGAGCTCATTGTACATTTTAAGCTTAAATTCAAAATTATTTATTTATGTTCATGTAGGTAAATTGAAAACCGAATTATTAAAGACTTTATAAATTGTGACATCAAATTATTTATTTTCAAATTTATTTTTGTTTTTTTTTTCTTACGCCACAAGACCTGTGTCTTTTATTATTTATGTTTATGTCCTTTAAGAATTTAAGGCTTTTTAATAATTGAAATAATGATCGAAGTTCCTCCAATTCCATCGCCAATTCAAAATCCTACACAAAATTTTAAAAATATTAATACGAGCTACCGTCACCATCAAAGCAATTGACAAGTTGTGTTACAGCTTCGCTAGGCAATCTGTCAAATTTTCCGTAAGAAAAACTTTCGTTAAATTCTGTTAAATTTCTTAAATGTTCGCTGGTTGGCTCTTAAGCCTCAAACTTAACGTTGAATTACTATGTAGAACGAAAAACTACAAAAATATTAGTACAAAACGTGCACGTCACCCTGTGTTATTTTAACTGTATTTTATGGAACGCATATAGAACTTGGAAATATGGCCACAATTAGCATTAATAAATTAGTTACAGTTAAAAATTACCCATTTTTTAAATGTTTATTTATAATTTATTTATTAATACTAAGCCAGGTGACCACCTTTTTATTAATTAAAACAAAAATGAAACCCTTTACATATAAAGATATTTATATTTATGAACAATAACAATTTTATGTATTATCTTTCCAGAACAAGAAGGCTAACGAAATAAAGATTACTAATATTATTGACACACAATGAGTTCCATAAGTAAAGTTTTAAGTTAACTTTAGTTCCAATCGAATATGTGTCATGAGTAACCATAATTTGAACTTTACTTGAATTTAGTTTTAAAACTTTGGTTACGGAACCATTGGTGTGTGAGTAGTAGAATGATAAACATAATTTATAATGTACACGAACTGTATTTGATATCTTACGTTAGTATCTCATAATCAAATCCAGTTGCTCGTGATTTTAAAAACTTAGCATGATTTTCTGGTGAAATATAATGCTCCTTCACTACATCATCTTCTTTCATGGTGCTGCGCCACTTTATCTAAAATATTATAAAGAAAAAAGCAAGAGGAAAGTTAGTGGTATTCATTTTACATATGTTTGATTTAAACGTCACTTACCAATTTTTGGAAACGTTCGGCATCTAATTCAAATGCATTTCCATACAAAACGCTAAACACCTCAGTCCTTTCAATCCACGGCCAAATCATATAGTCTACCATTCCTGGTTTACTACCACTAAAATATGGCGTATTACGATTGCCGAGTTCAGTCTCGAATACATCCAGCGCAGTAAAAAGATCACCTAAAATAGTGCTATCGGCAGCAAAATACAATTTATACATTGCTGTGGAAACTGTACTGAAACGTTCCACTAAAATTCGATCTTTCGCTTTCTGCAACGGATCCTTGGGATATAGTGGCACTTGTGGATATTTTTCGTCCAAATAATCGGACACAATCAACGATTCAAATAAAATTTCATTGGAATTGAACATTATGGCTGGAACTTTTCCCAAAGGATTAATGGGAAAAAACCATTCTGGCTTTTCGATTAAATTAATATTAATTACATGATGGGGTATTCCTTTTGCTACCAAAACATGATGAACACGTTGAGCGAATGGACAAAATCTCATTGAAAATAAACGTATCTTGCCGTCATCGGGAAATGTGGGCTGTGTTGAGCCTGAAAATAAAATTGTGAAACAAAAATCAACAATTAATAAAGTTTGTTAAATATTTAGAAAATATAAATAATCTATATTGCTTAGCCTTGTAATCGAAGCTGCAATAGTATTATTTATAATAGCTTATTCTTCTAATCCTCTCGGTGTTAAACGGACAACTCTAACAATAACAAAACAAAGTTATTAACCCCAATCGAATTACCGAAACAAGAAACTCACCTATGAAGAATCCACAGCAACCTTATGATTATAGAAATAGGCTTTAGGGCGAGTAATCTTGAAATTCACCCGAAAAAAAGCGCCGGTGACTTAAGTTTAAAAGTAATTTAAATTTTCGACTGAAAAGTCGGTATTTTACTAGAAAGTCACCATGGAATTTTTCGAGCTTCAAGAATTGGCCCAGTAGGCGTTTGATAAATACAAAGATGTTAATATAAATTTTTAATAACAAAACTCATTTGTAAAATATAAAGGGATGAAACCTCATGAGGTGATAAGAACTCCCAAATGAATTCCTAACTGAACATCTTAACTCAAACCAACCGCCACCCAACCCTCAACTCAATCGTCAAATCAACCCTTAACCTTACCCCAAATCAACTTTTAAATAATTCCCCAACCGAACAACTCATTTAACCCGACGCAAGCTAACTAAACCCTAACTCAACTTCAACTCAATTTAGCTCGAACCAAATATCAACCTTCTCTAACCGAACCCTTCACTCCAATCCAACTTAACTTCAACTCGAACCCGATTCATTCCTAACTCGACCACAACTCAACCCAACCTTACACTCAACCATAACTCAACCCCAACTCAAGCCCAAATCAGCCCTCAACTCAAGCCAAACTCAACGTTCACCTCAAACACAAAATCAACATGGTTCGAAAATTACATGCGTA
Source organism: Tipula vernalis (assembly GCA_958295665.1). Lineage (NCBI taxonomy): Eukaryota > Metazoa > Arthropoda > Insecta > Diptera > Tipulidae > Tipula > Tipula vernalis. The sequence goes on from OY282560.1 coordinate 225,608,231, forward strand.
TATGATCTCAACCTCCAAATAAATCTCTAACTTTACTTCAACTCAATGCTCTACTCAACAATTCACGCAACTTTCAACTTATCGCCCAACTCAATCCTAAAATCAACATCATCCGAAAAATTACATGCGTACGAGAACCCAACTCGTAACTCAATATCAACTTAACTTCAACTCAATGTTCAACTCAATCCTCAAATCAACGCGACCCGAAAAGCTCCAGTTCTACATGAACTTAACTCAAAACAACTCAAGTTAACTGCTCTTAACACAAATAAATTGCCATCTTAAGCGCTGACTCCTACTGAACTCAATCTCAAATCAGATCCACCTCAACCCCAACTTAAGTCACACCATTATTCTATTAAACCGTCACACCATCATGACAATATATCATCATACCATAATACCATACTACTATCATACCATCATGCCATCGTACCGACATGACATCGCACCATCATATTGTCATACCTTCATAGCATCACATCATCAAACCATCAAATGACCATAGCATCACATCATCAAACCATCATACCACCATATCATCATACAAACATACCAGCATACCAACATACCATCATTTCGTCATACCATCATACAGACGTACCTTCATAACATCAAAACATCATCCCATAATACCATTATGACCACAAACATCACCATCTCTATCACCATAACTATTACCATCACGTTCGTGAAATGGTCAATTCGTGTGGATTTGTTTAAATATCATACACATTTACATACATACTTACAAACAACCACTCTTATATTTATAGATTGCTCAACTGCTCACTAAACCCTAATCGAATCCCAAATCAACTCCAAATCAACCAGTAAATTGACCCCTAACTTAACTTTCAACTCAACCCCAAACTTAATGCCCAACTCAATTTTCAAACCAGCAAACATAAAATATTGGTAAATATTTATATAACCAGGTGGTTTTGGATTAATTCGATGGCAGGTATCCGACCCTCTTGACGTATAGGTTCCATGGATACAGACGGATATTTTTTTTTTTTTTTTCGGACTCGGCGGCATTCAAAACGTGGAGAAAAGTGGTTTTGAACCAACGAAATATTTTGGTCATTTTTGACAGGTTTTCAATTCATCTTTTTAGACCGAAGTAATATATAAAAGCAATGCTTATATTTTTTAAGTTATAGGTCAACCTATTATTCTGTGGTCACAAGGCGTAACCGCTTAAGTCAAATTTGATAATTTTTCTAGAGACGTAGAAAAAGTTGAATATTAAATTCATTTTCGTTTATGCCGACTAAAGCTACTACGGCTTGTGACCACAGCATTTGGCCACAAGGCTTTACCACTTAAGTCAATCATTTAGTGAAGTTAGAAAAGAGCTAGAAAACGTTACACACTGAAAATTATTTTTGTCTTAAGTCGACTTAAGCGGTTATGCCTTGTGACCACAGATATGTTTATACATATAACGTTTCTTATATTGACTACGATCAAATATAAACAATTAATTTATTTGCACAACAAGAAGCATAATTTCTAAAATTTGATAAGAATTTACACTTGTCACCATTGTTTTGCTATATATTCAAACGAATACGTAATACCAGGATCCGAATTGATTTATTTTTATCATGTTAAAATGATTATCACCAAAATAAAAGATAACGCATAATACAATAAGCTATCTAATGAATGTCTGACTATAATTTCAAAAAATACTCGTATTCATGTTTGAAAAAACTATTTGAGGTGAACTAAACCATTTATAGGTAAAATTCAAATGTAACCACGTATAACTCAAGTATGTAAAATGAAAGCATGTTCGTATACAATCAAAACTGCATTTAAACTATTAAACACAATGTAACGATATACAACATAAAATGCAATATTTACCTTTAGCCAAATGTTTTGAATTGAGCATAACTACAGACTATGATTTAAGACGTTTCACTTAATTTAAATAACTTGATTTATTTATTTATTTTTTATTATAAATAACAAAAATATTCTTTCTTAGCAAGTGCTACACTTTCACTGATTAATAAATGTAAAAACAACATACTAGTTATGTATTAAAATATCTTAGCCGCCGCTTTATCAAACTCAAAGTTAAATCAGTATGGGTGAGAGCATTCTCACTTTAATCTACATTTAATGATTTAACCAGCGCACACTTGTTTTCTCATACTCTACCAACCCATATATAAAAAACTTAGTAGTCTGAAATAAATATTTTTTTGCATACAGTACAGCCATAGATTTTTTTTTTGCTACGAGTAGTAGACCTCTCTACTTAGACTTGTAATTGTTGCTTTTTTTATTTTGTGATAACGTGTGCAACCAAATTTTGAAATTGCTTTTTATGATATTCTAGATGTGTACAAGTTTTTAAACATAAATTTTGTTTTTATTACTTTACTCGTCTTGGACATTTTTTGTGGCCTTCGATATTTTGTTTTTTATTTTTTCTTTATCAAAAGTCTACTTGTTTAATAAAAGAAAAGAAAAAAAGAACGAACTTGATTTAAACTTTGAAACGGCGCACTGTTGATGCGAATGATGTTTATCCTAAGGACGTGTCCGATTTCTGTGCGAAATAATTTTTTTGTGATAAATTAATGTTAAACTGTACGCAACCAAATTATCACAGCACCGGTGTGTTATAATTTTGACATGTCCGTAATAATTCTTGTTTCTGTGCCGGTGAAGTAAACAAAATAAGTTTTACGAGTATTTAATTTAATTTAATTTTATTTATATAATATAATAAGTTCCAGCATTTTGTAAACAATATCACAAACTGTGGATCTTGATATGTTCATTGCTGCACCTACAATTTTATAACTAGTCCCACTTGTCAGCCACAGCAAAAATATCATTAGTTCCATTTCCGGTCCCCAACCATGGTTTTTATTGGGCAAGAATTTGCTAATAGCGATAAAAGTGTTAGACGATATCCTTAAATACATTCTCGTCACAGGATCATTATAACTAGGTATTGAATTAACAATACTGTTTGTTGAGGGAATTGTGTACATTATTGGTCGCTGCAAGAAAGAATTTTGTTAATATTTATAAATACTAGAGGGCAATACCTAACATACATACCTGTAAGTTTAAATGTATCATACCTGGGAGTTTATGAGATCCATTATTAAAGGTCGCGTAAAGTTCCATGTTCTTCTCATTAAACACATGTAACCCGAACTTAATAGAAATAATACCATATTTGGATCAAATTCTGCTTCTATCATTTTATAAACACTTTTAAATAACTCTCTATGTACAATTTGTCGTTTGTTGTATTTCCAAATGTCAATTTTATTATGTCAAAATTATTTCAGTATTCGGACAGCAAATGAACTTATTTCAAATATGGAAGAGAAAATTATTACACTAGTGTCAAATTTATCACAAAAAAATTATTTCGCACAGAAATCGGACACGTCCTAAATTAATAATAGATTTTACAACAACAACAAAATTGCGATTGTATGTGTTTTAAAAAGCATGCATTCGGGCGAATTTATTATATGCACAAAGAAAAATTCATTAAAATCAAATATTTGAACTTAGTGCTGAATTAATAAAAATCCAAATACACAAAATTTTTTAAGAATTAAACTATTTGGGATTTCACAAAGCTAATCCCATTAAATTTAATAACGGATCAAAGAGTTTACCTATTAATCGACAATGTTTGACAATTTGAATTTTAATCTTATTCATGTATAAGAAAACTTTTGTGGTGATGGTGGTCGATGATCGAAATCTCGTCCGTATATGAGTGGCGTGCTTGTTGTAATGGCGGCCGACGCACCTTCCACAATATAATTCAATAAAAAAACCGTAGCGTTTGTTTTACACTTACAAAAGTTTTATTTAGTTTAATTAATATTTAATAGAAAACGTTACAAAATTATTACGCTTAATCGGTTAGCGATTTCGTTTTAACTCGAAAACTGATTTTACTCAGATCAAAAAATGATTTTATTTTCATTCTTAAGACGCTAATTGCTGCTTTCTTTCTTTCTGTCAAAAACAGAAAAGCGACTAGATTTAACCCTGACGGCCGATATCTGGACTGCAAACAGATTGTGATATTAGCGGACCCTTTGAACCGCGAAAACCGAAAGCGATTCTGTTTTACCAGCGGATACTCTGAACCGCCACACTTTCTTCTATTGGCAAACATCCCACTATGATAATCTGATAGGCCTATGCGTGTACTTTAATCATGCTCGTCCGCTAAAATTTCATATTGGGTTTACCTATTGAAATATCCATTATTCGAAAACTGGAAAATTTGAATCTATGCATATATAAGAAAATCGATATCTTAAAACTTTCTTCTATCGACAAACATGCCACTATGATTTTTCGATAGGTCTATATGTGTAATATAATCATACACACATAGACCTATCGAAAAATCATAGTGACATGTTTGCCGATAGAAGAAAGTTTTAAGATATCGATTTCGACAATCGATATTTCAATAGGTAAACCCAATATTAAATTTTAGTGGATAAGCATAATTAAAGTACACGCATAGGCCTATCAGATTATCATAGTGGGATGTTTGTCAATAGAAGAAAATTCTCTTATACATGGATAAGATAACAATTGTCAATTAATAGGTAAACTCTTTGATCCGTTATTAAATTTAATGGGATTAGCTTTGTGAAATCCCAAATAGTTTAATTCTTAAAAAATTTTATGTATTTAGATTTTTGTTAATTCAGCATTAAGTTCAAATATTTTAATGAATTTTTCTTTGTGCATATAATTAATTCGCCCGAATGTATGCTTTTTAAAACACATACAAACTCAATTTTGTTGTTGTTGTAAAATCTATTATTAATTTAGGAAAAGCTTCATTCGCATCACTGTTGTCCATTTTGCGATTTCATCGCCATTAAATCATAGCGTGAAAGCGAATTGAGATTTTTAAGAATTCCTTTGGTTTTTTAAAGAAAACTCTTTGGAGTATATTTACAAGGTGATTTTTAAGCTCTTGCCGAAAATGAAAAATAAAACATAATGTTTTGATACGAACATTTAATGATTTTCGGGATTCGTAACATTTTATATTATATTGTATGTATGTATAGAGAAAAATATTTTTAACGCTAGATACATAAAAAACTTAAAAATCTTAAGTACTATTAAAAATACGTTCTTAAACTAATCATATATATAACGACCAAACGGTGCAGTGGTTAAATCTGCCTCGGTTGGATCGGGAGGTACCGGGCTCTCGAATCCCTATAGGGGCGGGATGGAAAAGAGATTTCGATCGATGATGAAGATGAACACATCTATGACCTCCTGTTGACAGTGCGAACCACCTTTCATGTTCATTACTATAGGCTGGCATAAAGCAATGCAATGTGCAGGTGGTATAAACGAAAACGGGTTTATAGCCATACGTCCTCGATTTGGCTACTTCCTAAGGTAGGACGTAAAAAGCAAACTGCGAAAGAGTTGGGAGTGCCTTGAGCCACAGAAAAGCTTACAGAGCTAGAAACAAAAAACAAAACAAACAATTGTAACGACATCTTAAACAGTGTTCGGTTTTTTCTTAGTTAATAATTACGTGTAAATAATGGGAAATTATTTTTAAAATTCAAAATTCTTTTGGTCAGTTGGTTTCGCTATTTGTGGTAATGGTATTGAACTGGACCGGATCGACCAAATAAATTATTTCAATTTTTTTTGCGAGCTTTCGGTTAAGGTAGCAGTATTGGGTGGCCGTCCGCGTTTCCTCTTTGAATTAGAGTTTATTAAAAATTGCACAATTTGTAGACGAAAATCTTTTTGTCATTTCACGTCGATATGCCATCCAACTAGAACAAATAGCCAAATCCAAAAAGTGGATGGTAACCCTTAATGTCCATTTGGTAGATTTTATAAAAATCCGATACTAACTTAAAATTCGATTGATCCAATAAGTCTACGCCTCCCATTGAATTATGATAAAGGCTTACTATTTCCGGTTGGTTTATAATAATGAATTTATTCGTTTTGGAATCATATCTTTGGACGGTGCCCATACTACCTTTACCAATAAAATTCGGACTGTCCAACCATTTTACAATGACATCTTGATTATTGCGACTAACTATTTGTTCAACTTCTCCGCGAGTTTTCTTTTTAAATAAATTATCCCTCGTAAATGGGGGATTGACAAATAGGTAATGAAACGCAAAAATACCAGCTTTTAGACAAAGAATTAATATTAGCGTAAATAACCATATGAAACCGGTGAGACCGTCACAGCCTAAATAAATTCGACACTTAAGCCCTTTTAAATACCTGAGTAAATTAAATAAAAGTTTATTCAATAAAACTCTATGATCACGGTGAGCTTAATAAATATAAGTAAAAAGTAAACGACCCGGCGTAATTTGGTAACTATGTAGTAGACAGAAAATGTCTATCAATATTTTAGTTGCTTCGATACTCAAACTCTAAACTTTTAAACGTTAAAAGGGCATCCGGAGTTGAAATAAATACGCTCAAGACCACCGATGCTGAGTACAAGAAGTTTCAAGGAGCGCTCAAGGATAAAAGGGTTTCATTAGAATCGCTTGAACTCGTTGAATAAATGAACATAGTGAAACGTAACGTTGAAAAGCGTTTCATGCGCCATACTACCTTACACCTACCTTAAAAGTAGGTAAATATACAAATTTGTGAACTTCGAAAATACCTCGAAAATCAAAAGTTGAGAGAACGTAAGCCAACACAAGTTTAACAGCAAAACAGAACATCCCAAGAAGAATCAAACCAGCTCACCTCCATATTACCTACCTACGGAGATGGTAGACAGAGCTAATAAGTGGCTAACTTTTGAATTTAAGTAACAAAATGAAAAGCCATCCTACAGACAAACGTATCTCTTGACCGATAATAAAAACCACGAAACTGAACCTGTGTTTAAGACCAGGCCGTCATAGTTAAATTAATAAAATAACACCGGCTAACATAAGCATGTGCAGCACGTTACAGAATATACTCAAGCAGTCCTAAATGTTTTGCTATTTTGGTAAATCCGAAATCTTAATCGTAGGTGCAGCTGCATACTTACTATAAGTACCTATCTGATGTGATGTTTACTTTTGCAAATGTTCCTTAAGGGCATATAAAGGTAAATCAGCTTACACCAATAAACAATAGTTCCATTTCGCCCTTTGGTAAAAGTTTATAAACAGATATCTCATTGAGACATCGCAAAGTAAATCGGTGGTAAATAAATTTATATTATAAATGTGGATGATGCAATTTAATTGAGATAATCTTGTTTTAAATTGAATATACTCGTATTTTGGTATGTACTTGAGTTTAACAGATTAAAATTGCCAAATATTTATTGACCAAATAAAATAAAACGAAGATTCATTAAAAAAAATAATAATTGGATTGGAGGTGCTTTTCATCTTCATCTTTCTGGTTTACTTTCAAAACTGGGTATTAATCTCAATTGCAAAAGTGATTATTTATTTCGATATCGATCTGTATAAAAGTATCCGATTTTTATCAAAATGTTATCAGTTTAAAGTTTGCTCTATCAGCTCTTATAAGTTTGTAAATTACTTAAAATAATTCTTCAAAATGAAAACCATTTTTGTGTTTGCATGTTTAATTGCCACCGCAATCTCAGTTCCATTGGACAATGGCAAGAACGCGCATATTCTACGGTACGAGAACGATAACATTGGATTGCAAGGATTTAAATTTGCGTAAGTTGCATACAAAATTTTCATTTCACATTGGTATGAGCTTATAAAATTTATTTTCGTTTTATAATTAGGTATGAAACCAGCGATGGGACTGCAAGACAAGAACGAGGAGAGTTTAAAAATGTAGGCACAGAAAATGAAGCACTTGTTGTACGTGGCCAAATAAATTATGTTGGCGATGATGGTAAACAATATGCTTTATCGTATATTGCCGATGAAAATGGATTCCAACCACAAGGTGATCATTTGCCGGTTTAAAAAATATTTCAAAAATGATTTTACACAAAACTGAATAAATAAATTTATGATGATAAAATAATTTTGCTTGTCTGTAATTATTGCTTGATGAAAACATTGGATTGAGTACTAAAAATGTTAATTAACAAATTTGTGTTTTTCACAAGTTGTTATAGCTAATATGGTAATAAAAAACATTCAATTCTCTTTGAATACCGTCTATGGTGAACCCCTAGTCGAGCACCAGAATCTTATTGGTTAGGTAATTTATTAAGTCTTTGGTCTATTACTTGTGGTTGCATCTAAATAATAGTTATTTGCATACTAAGCCAGTAAGTATACTTATTGTTTTTCAAGGTGAAGTTTATAGTCCGAGGCAAAGGCATTCTTACCATTTATATTAGTAAGCAATATTACGAAATTATGTTTCACTATCGAAAGTAAATTGCCAGAAGAACCCATTAGATTTTTGTTAAATACGATCAATTACAATTTGATAACAAGGTAGGTTAGGTTAGGTTTAGGTGGCGGTACATTAGGACCAGGCATAGACACAAAAATGGTCCATAGCCATACCATGATTTATTGTTTGCCCTCCAACTCATTGAAACCATCTTGAGCTGTTAACGAAATGCATGATACTCCCGACGTTCATCCTGCATTATTGAAATGTCCTGACACACATATAGTATGAATGATGAACTGATCTGTCATCCCGTTAAGAGATAAGAAACCGTTCTGGATTACTTTCGACGTGAGGAGGTGTGATTGAACTGTCCGTATATATGCGAATATCATGAGCAGATATTAGATTATCCCTCAACCAGTCCACGAGTTCCTCTATAGCATTTACTTCAGCATGAAAAATGCTACAATAGTCGGGGAGATAGAAGGAGAAGTGTAAACCATCAGTGAAGAAGTTTATAACTCCTGCTCTAAAATTGCACCCATAATCCAGTCTTCCCTGGATGGGGTCCTAGTTCGGAACTTTGTGTCAAAAGGTAGTGACGGGATAGTATAGTAGGTGGTCTTGGGAATTTGATTTTTACACAATAAAGATGAGTGTCCCGTATTGTTACAGGTCCAGATTGAGGTGAATTTCAGTCATTTGGTAGTATAAGCTGCCAACTGTTTCCCCAAGATATCTAGAGAAGCTAAAAACAGCAGAGTCTCTAGTGCCTGAGTGGATGTGCTCCTCAGTGAACCACTAATCCACAGGGAGATTGTTCTCGGAACTTTCGTCAACAGCTTGTGGTTGACGGTTTTGTCTAGAGCAGGCCACCAGACTGTTACCCCATACAAAAGAGTGGGTCTGACTACCGCAGTATACAGCCAATGTACGATGTTGGGCTCCAGCCCCCATCTTTTACCAATGCCATTTTTGCAAGAGTACAGCGCTACCATAGCTTTCTTTACCCGTTCCAAAATATTAGGTTTTCAATTTAATTTGCTATCCACAACGAGACCCAGAAACTTCGCTTCATTTGTAAAAATCAAGCTGAACCAATTTAAAGTGGGAGGATCGATTTGAGGAAGTTTATATTTCCTAGCGAAGAGAACCAATTCAGTTTGGTGCGGGTTCACATTAACCAGAGCATTTAGTATAAGCTCACTAAGGGTACCGGTATATTTGCCAGGGACACCAATAGCAACATCATCCGCATAGGAAAATACTTTGAAGCCATTATCATCCAGTTCTGTCATCAGGTCATTTATGACCAAGTTCCAAAGTTGGGGGGACAGTACGCCAGACTACGGCGTATCTCTGCTTGTAAACCTTCTGGCGGAGGATTCCCCCAGACTGACATTTATGATCCTGCCTCTTAGCATTTGATCTTTCCAGTCTTTGACTGATTCGGTCTAAAGTCTTTCGGATTGCAGTGTGAGCGTTTGCCTTATGTATAAATACAACCTTCACTTCCGTTCATTTACTAGGAATGCGACATAGTTCTAGGCTGCCTTTGAAAATTACTTTTAACCAAGAAATGGTAAGATTCGTCGTTTGTTGAATATCCGCAGCGATAATACCATCAGGTCCAAGCGACTTATATGGTTTAAAACTGTTTATCGCCCACAGGATCTTTCTTCTGCTAATAATTCTGTCTATGAGGCTACTTGCTCTATTACTTGCTGATATAGTAGTTGCAGATTCGAAATAACCAGGAAAGTGAGTCTCCAGCAGAAGTTCTAACGATTCCGCACTATTTCTGGCCCATACTCCATCCGGCCCTTGAAGAAAACTTGGGATGCAGGGATCAGTGGATAGTACTTTGCGCAGCCTGGATATTCCCGAAGACTGCTGAATTTTGCCACAGTATAGTCTCTAAGATTTATTCTTCTTAATTGATATTTGTAAATTTTGAGGACTTCCTTTTAGGAGTCCCAGTCTACAGCGGCCTTATTTTCCTAGCTGTTTTGAAGAACCTTTTGCATCTCTGATGTGTTTGTCCTCCGACACTTTCCAGTTTAAAAGACTAATCTTCAAAAAGTTTGAGACAAGTGTAATATCTAATATCTCCTCTCTATTTTTAGTTACAAAAGTCGGCTTATTGGCTATGTTACATATATGAAGGTTAGTACTTAAAATGTAATCAAGGAATAACTACTTCAGATTGTCTGATGAGAATTTGCCTCACTTTCCAGGATAACTCCAACCTTACGCTTTTGAGCCTCCAAAATTAGGTTACCTAGAATAACTTTTTGAATATTCACTTAGCCAGAGGTTCCGTTTATCGACCTCAATGCTGACCGCTGCTACATCTCCTTTGCTGAAATTTGATATCAAAAAACAACTTTATTATTTTTAATGAGAATAGACGACCGAATCCTGCCTTCTTTTCTCGCGTGCATTATTCTATAATAGGGAGTCTTGAGCCCAAGTACTCGGTTTTAAGTGAGCCAAGGTTCCTAGATCAAGACGAAATGTGTCCCTTCTTTCCCAATTTTTAAAATGAGAGCAGCTGATGCTGCTTTAGAGTGGTGAAGATTGACTTGCAGAAATCTCAACATTTAGAGGTTAAGTTTCAGCATTGATTGTAACGTGCTTTAATGAAATTTCCTAACACCTTGTAGAATTACTCCACAGATTCGCTACGTGGAATGGTATTCTCAAAATGGCGGAAACAAAACGCGTGGTTTATTTTTTACTTAACCAAATGAAAATTATATGATAATTTTGATTAATTTAATTAATTTTGAGTTAATTTTTATCAATACACAAGATATCATCAATACTTTATAATTTTTTATTAATTAATTAATCCACTTTTATTTAAGTCACTCTAATGATTAATTTTAATTTAAGCTATGCACAAAAATTGTTATTTTATTTTAATTCAGTTTTACGAAAATGTCTTTCGTGCTGCTTGACTTGGTCGTGGACGTGGACACAAGTTCTCCAAAAGTTATGAGGCCTGTGCACAAATTTTGTTTGCCTCATTTTCAGGGCTAGGAACCTACTTTTATTTTAATATTATTGTATGTAATTTTTATTTTGATTTTGAACAGCCTAACGGGAAGTGCGCGATCATATGGGAAATAAAGTAGAAACAACCAATTCGTCAACGGTAGGAATGACGGAGCAAATAGTAGCACCTGAAGCTATAAAAATTTCTAACCAACCAGCAGCAAGGATCTCTTTGTAACGTTCTGTTCGACGCACCATCCGAAGATACCGTCAATACAGTTCATCCACGTTACCAGTTCGCCCACGAGTTTGTAATTCCTGAAACTATGAGAATGACTTCAAAAAATTGCCAATTTTTCTTTTATGATTTCCTTTCCGAGACCTCCCAATTTATCAAAAAATCTTAATTCTGAAGTTCCAGTTCGATTGGTTAAACCATCTGGGCTGTAGAGAGGACACAGACTGACATACTGACAGACTGACAAACAGACACCATTTCGAAACCCACTTTTTCGAACTCAGGGGACCTCAAAACAGATAAATCTCTAAAAATCTCAACGTCCCACATTTTCATGATTACTATACTTTATTTTACTTACGTAGTTCGAAAATTTAACTTGACTTTTTTTTCTGGTTATTGTCTTTCTGTTTTTTTCTAAAATTTAATACATTTAAAATTATGGTTTTAATTGCTTCAGTTTTTACTAGTTTGAAATTTTAGCAAAATAAAATCTTGAGAAGAATTTCCTTGGAATAACATGAGAAGAATTGTCCGAGAAGAATTATCTGAGAAAAATTGCTTGAGAACAATTTTGCGAGAATAATTGTGCAACAGGACGACAGCGCCATTTTTCATCACCAGTAATTATTCGTTTCAAAAAAGGCTCGATTTCATATCTTCTCAACAGTCGATCGCAGATGGAAACTCGGTCCACTAAATTGTTCAGTGTTAAATCGTATGGTACCCAGCATTCAGCTTCTTTCTGAATCCAACTTTCTACAAATGATTTAAAACTGTTTGATGGTGAATGTGGCGCTCCTCTGCGATGAGATGGCCTATATACATGCCTTGCATCACCATAAACGACCAACCGCAAGCACTCGCTAGCAAACCGCTAGTAGAAAGGTATTACGTGAAGTTACCTAAATGTATACCCAATTCATGTATTTGAATTACGTGAAGTTACCTAAATTAAAACTAATCTAAGAAATCGGAATAGTTTTACAAATCAAAAAAATCAATCTAATCAATCTGAAAAAAAATAAGAAACAGCAAAAAAATTGATCAGATCGATCTGAGCTGAAATAAGAAACAACCTTTTAGTACTCAGATCAATCAGATTGATTACATCAGAAATAAGAAACACAGCAAATATCACTTTGTTTGCAACCACGTCCAGCAGATGTCGGGGCGAATAGTACAAAGAATTTACCAGTAGTTTTTGCATTATTAGCACTTTTATACAATTATAAGTACGTTTGTATTCTAATTATTACTTTTGTTTTGTTATATATTTTTATTCATTACCAATTTGAAGTGAAATGAACACAAGTAAATATTTAAATTACAATAAAGTTAAGCAAGAGGAAATAAGCACACGTTATTTAAAACACTCTTCTAATAAGGAATAACTTTTCACAATAAACATATACCAATTTTTTTTTTTTTTTCTGAAACATTGGGTGCGTCCGAAATGCGAATCTAAATGCACATTTTTTAAAATGCGCATTTTTGGATTAAATAAAATTTTATTAAACTCGTTTAACTAATTAAAATTGGACAAAACTAAATTAATAAATCGATAAACATGGTTAATTAAAGTATAAATTGACATCAAACAGGGGGCCTATTCTCGAATTCCACATCCATTTTCCACATGTGCACATCTGTCAAAGTTCAACCAGAAACGTTCGAAAATTGTAATTCGTATATAAAACACATCCCAGTCAACAATTTTTAGTTTCAAGTTAGTTTTGTACTGTATTTGAAACTATGGTTTCAAAACCACCTGGTTTCAATATTTGGAACAGTTCCGATCTAAACTCGTTTTAGAAACATCCTAGCACCCAAGTTTGTCCAGGTTCAAAAAAACTATTCAATAATTTTAAAAAACATTTTAAAACGGTTTTGAAATGTTTAACTGCAGCTGGTTCGTTTTACGTTTTCTAATTACGTTCTTTTGAAACGGTTTTAAAGAAATATATAAACCAAAGACTTTTTAATGCAGGTTTTATTGGTGCGTTTTATAGAGCGATAAAAAGAGAATTTTAATAACCGTTGTTATTTTTAAAACGTTTAAAACACTGCTTTGAATGGTTCTGATTTAACGAGAAACGGTTTGCTTGAATCGTTTCAATAAGGATTTTGAATATGCAATATTTTTCTTTTAATCGCGTGTTCCTTGGAAACGTTGTGAAAACGTTTTATGAAAAAATGTATTGAATATAAGATAATTCACAGAAAGTAGGAATATCGTGAGCATAATGGAATAAAATTAAACTCTAAAACCTGTTATTTTAAGAATTTTATTTATTAATTTCTTAAAGAAAGTAATTAAACTTCATATTATAAATTCAATATATAATTATGTACGTACAATATTACGGAATTATATATATATATATATATATATATATATATATATATATATATATATATAAATAATTCATTAGTATAACAAGCAATAAAAATGATTTTTAACTTAAAAAGTTAATGGCGCTTGTTTTTCGCGCTCTGCTGCTCTTAGTAATCGAGTATTCGATGATTTTAAATAATCCTTTAAAAATTTTGTATTTTCATGGTCCGTATAAGTTGGATATTTGTCGCGTACAGCAAGTAGAATAACATTTTGCAATTCCTTGTATGGAAAAAATGGTTTTTTGTGGCTAATACCCGTCCCTGTCGGGTAATTGATGGTAAAATTGATTAAGGAGTTTATCCTTAAATAATATTTTTAAAATATTCCTTGCGCATCCACCAAACGTGCTCATATATGAAATCTGAAAATATTTAAAATTAAAGAATTAACTAGTGTTCAAACATACTTTCATTAGATATGAATTATATATATATATATATATATATATATATATATATATATATATATATATATATTATATATATATATATATATATATATATATATATATATATATAATATATATATATATATATATATATATAATAATATATATATATATATATATATATATATATATATATATATATATATATATATATATATATATATATATATATATATATATATATATATATATATATATTTAATCAATGGCATAGAGGGCAGTGGTCCATACCGCATCCCTTGCAAAATTTCTCTTTGGCCAATTTGTACATATTGTGTATGTACAAATTATGTCAGCCTAACGAAGGCTTAAATTATTATTTTAAAATAAATTCACACTATACTTACCGAAATATGTATGTATATATGTGAAGACATGATGTGATGACACAAAGCAAAAATTAATTTTAATATTAAAAATATACGCACCGCACTATAATATCATCGCCGTAGTTCTATCTTGGTGTAAGCGCCAACCTTTTAGTTTTGACAAAATTCATTTTGAAGACCTAATCAAATACTATTATTCTAACTAAATTCCGATCCAAATCGATAAAATTTGTAATGTTTTAGACTTGCGCTTTTCTTTTTCCTTCCTACGAAACCCAAAACACTTGGAAAACTTGAAAATTTATCGGGTAAAAAAAATATGTGATTTTGGACTTACACCAAGATAGAACTACGGCGACGATACACCGCACTACCAACTGCACTATGCACTATGAACGACTGAAAAGGACTGAAATTTTTGTACTATTCGAACACTGAACTGAATATGTACATTAAAAAACCAAAAAACTATGTATTAAAATTGTACCTACGCACAAATATAAAACGTTATAATTTCGATTTATTACATCGTTTTCAATAAACGTATTATTGAAGGTGCAAAACAGATGTACAAAAACTTTTCGAATGTTTAAGAAACAACTGAATATTTAAACGTAATCTTTTAGTTTTACGATCGTTTTAAAGAAACCAATTTTACTAAAAATAAATTTCGAGAAATGTAAACGTTATAATTTAGTTTCAAAATATGATTTCCAATTAGTTCCATTGATTCGAATTAGAAGTGTTTCCAATAAACCGATACGAATTATTTAAGAAGCAAAACAGATGTACAAAAACGTTCCGAATTTACGGGAAACAACTGAATATTAAAACGAAAATTTTTAGTTTTCTGATCGTTTTAAAGAAATTTTTTATTTGAAAATACAATATTATAATTTTAGTTTTCATGAAACATACCCTAACAATACTGCAAAAACGTTTTTAAAAAATTAGATGGTTTTTTGGAAACCGTGGTTTCATTTTGTTGTCTGGGATGCGGCATGGACATTTTCCTATATGGGGAATTTTTCCACCTGCTTATACCCATTCGGAAATATTCCCTTACTACTGAAAAACTTCAATTTTTATGAATTTTGACAGATGTCCACATGTGGAAAATGGATGTGGAATTCGAGAATAAGGCCCCAGATGTATTATAAATGCACATAAAAACTACATCGTATGTAGTCTTTTAAATGTGTCTTCGCTAAATGCACATTTTCCATTTCGGACGCACCCATAGTCACTGGCCAAAAAACTTACGCACCTATTGAAACCACATAACTATTTTTGTTTAAGTCGATTACACTGTTTAAATTTAAAAAAATATGCCCATTTTTTTGGCTAGAGCACTATAAGATTGTTGCCCAGTTTCAATGACAGCGGTTGTCGCTGATGTCCCTTCCACCCATTTCTTCAAAAACATGGAATTTCATAATCTTACACAAAATTTCACTTTAACACCATTGTACGTCAGATAAAAATTTGATAGATACCTCAAAATATGACGAATTATCACGTAAAGAAAACACAAAACAAAAAACGAATTTTTATTGTTGAATGGTAAACACTTACGTAGGGTGACACGACTGAAAACCTAGATTTTACCGCATTTATAGTAGGGATTGGGAAACAAAAGTACAAGACTTTTGCCCAATGGAATTGGTTAGGGATGATTTATATAAAAAAAATTACAAAACATTTTTCGGACCCACAATGAGGAATCCCTGGCCACTTCCGGAGACCGTAGTCGTACGACGTCGACAAGCAGGCTCGGCCATAACTTCATTATAAAAAAAAATTAATTCCCTTTAAGAGAGGGGTTAGCATAAATTAGATTAGTGACACGTCGCCAGCAGAAGAAGCGAGGATTCGTTGCCGCAATATTCTAACCTGTCTCTAATCAAACTATTCTACCACTTTGAAATTGTATTTAAAATCAATTTTCTTTTTAGTTGGGCTCCGTATTTCTATTAAATTACTTTGTTTTCTAATTTCTAACTCAATTCAGTGATGGTGAGGATGGTGGGGGACATTAAGTAATTTTCGGCCCTTTTTATAAAAAATTTGGTAACCTGAAAATCAATGAAATTCCCCACCATCTTCACCATCACCGAATTTCCCCACCATCTCACCATCACTGGATTTCCCCCACCCTATATTTTTTTCATATTTTATGCTAAATCCTAAATTTATTATTATGTATTTATAAAATAGGTCTTGATATGTTTATGCGCCTAAAAGACGAATAGAAATTGGTAAGAAAAGAAATAATTATATGATCGAATGATTGGAATAACGATAACGCAAAACAAAATTGTGAAGCGCTCGGATTACGGAATTTGTAACTTCTACAGTGGTTTCCCACCAAATGCGAATAGGTAAGGTAAGTAACGAATGACGACGGATATTCGTTAGAATTTATAAAAGGGGTCGAAATATTTTTTTGGACTGCAGAAGTGACCTTACTGCTTCCGCTTAATATTGAGAATTTTATGAATTTAATGATGTGGCTCTCTTTTATATAGGACCGAGAATTATTTTAATAATTTCACGCTCAGTTATAGCAAATTTTTGGATGTTTTGTGTTATTAGTGTGAAAGTTTCCAACCAAAGGTGACAACTGGTCTCATCAGCGCTTTGTATGTCTAATTTTATTTTGCAGAATGCATGAGATTTGGATGTTTTGATGGTGGCACAAAATGATCGCGTAGCCTGCAGAAATGGAGATTTCCTCAGTGATCCTAGAAATTTGAACCTTTTCGTAGTGTGTGTCCTGAAATGAAGTCTCTACGTATCTGCCGTCTTGCGGTTACCGTCTATTTGCTCTTCGTTTCTTTTATCTGAATGCCAATCTGTTGAATGCAAATATACTCAGCGTAAACTAGTAGCTAGGTTGATTCATAATAATGGCTGATGGATGACATACTCTAATGAAAGGTTAAAGAGTTTGAACTTTTGGGCCTCCTTGCCGCACTTCATATGTTATTTCAAGATTCATCCAAAGTTTGCCTTCTATTAGCACCTTGCATTCAATAAAAGCTGGCACATAGACTCCAATTTTGGTGATACGCTCTGCCGTACGCTGACTGGAAATTAATTAATAGACTGTGTACAGGGATGCCCTTTTGACATTGGTCAAAACCTTGTAGCCTTATTATTTGTTATATGAAGTGGACAGATAAGAGCCGTCTTCCACTCGAGGGTAAAATCTGTATCTGAGACTAGAATTTTGGATGTCGAGTACCTGTTGTTCGTGCTATTCTCGTTTCACTCGTCTCGTAAAGCTGATTGGAGATTTTCCTCGTGATTATGTAAACATTAGGCCGTATTCCATCAGGATTTTAAATTTTATGTTGTTATTTTTGTTTTTTCAATAGAAATTAAAATAGGAAGCGGGGAAATATAACATAGATTTTATGGTACTAGAATACAAGGCAATGTCTTATTCTATGCGGTAGATTTCGTTGAGGTCTAGAGGATTTCGTCATGTAGTGGATAGTGATGCATCGGTTGCTGCCGCTTTGATGGTATCCAGCTGTTCTTCAATTTTTTATCTTTCAAAATTCCTTACACAGTGGTCTCGAAGGTGGTCCTGGTAACTTGGTTGTTCAATGCTACGTTTTTCCAATGAGCATATGCTCAAAGCGGTGTTTGTATGTGGTGAAAGTCGAAATTTTAACATTTTATTCAGCAACTACCAGAAAATGGTCTGAATCGATGTTACCTCCACATTTGGTTCTGATGTCATCGAAACTAGAAAAAAAATGCCTTTTGGACACGAGAATCTGGTCGATTTGGTTTACCATTGTCCCGTCGCTTGATTTCCATATGCCTTTTCGTATACGGTTTTGTGGGAAGTAAAGTAAAATTGTTTGCGGATTTTGCTCAAGATTATTTCGAGCAGGTCGCAGAAAGCATCATTGACGGCACCGGTTTCTAATCAAGAAACCGACGCCAAATTCTTGTTTACTGATGTGACAAAGATTTAGTTCCTAGCGACTTTATACGACGATATCATTGCCGATTAGTCGTGTCTCTTTTTTTTTTTTTGCCACTTTCTGGTGGGTTTTGTTGAACGTTTACGTTGATTTCTGTGTAACTTCAATTTAACAACTAATTTGAGCTGCTTCATAGAGGTATTTCGAGGCTCATCGTAGCACAGTTTGGTTTTAGCGGCCTATCTACCGTTAATAAAACGATATGTTGTTAAAACTAATAGAGAGAGAATTATTTTGGATGGTAATTCCGAAATTTTAATCTAAAGGCTGAAATTTCGTTCCCAAAAAACCATAATAATACTTCGTATAATTTGGTCTTTGTTTATAACTGTATTACATTTTAAGTGCATGTATTTTTAAACATTGATTTTGAAAAAATATCAAATTTTTTTATATGTTTACAACAAATAGTGCGCTAAATTATATAATATAATATTAGTACATAGTTTAAATATATCTTCATGATGTTTATGAAATTATTAAGTTTCTAAAAATGTATTATATTTTTTGTTATAAATGAATAATTATTATAGTAATATTTGAGACGCGAAAAATAAGAAAACTTGTAAAAGGCTCACTTGCGTCTAACAATAACTTAGATGTTCTTATACAATTTAAATATTTTTCATAAACGATATTAGCTATAATAATATTCAACATAAAACTATTTTGTATGCAATAATATACGTATTATTTATATTAATTTAATAGACATAGATAATTTCATTTTTGTATTTTTATAAAATTAATAAATTTAAAAAAAAATATTATGTTGTCTACATAACAAATTACAATCCAGTTATGTATTTATATAATAAGTATTAATTAAAGCTGTAAAATTGTTTCATTTTATTTAAATATAATTTACTTCTTGTATTATATTGTAGAAAGTATGTATACTAAATATTAGGATTAGCTGTATTTATATAAATATGAAATACATAAATATAGTATCTCTATTTTGTTCATTTTTCTTTTAGACTTTTAAAATATAAATTCGAATTTTTAAAATCCCTTTAACAAATTTAAATTTTAATAAAAATAATTAGTAAATAGAAAAAATTAGATTCCAAATACATAAATAAATACTATAAATTTAACCGATGATTTAACAATAAACATCAATTGACTACAATATAAATCATTTTGAACTTTCCGACAAATTCAGCCCGCTCCATCGTAATATTAACAATACGTTTTTTTTATTAAGTAGTTCTAGACACCAAAAGCTATGTGCTACGTTCATTTACCCACGTATGTATATAAAAAAGTAGAAAAGAATTTAATTTTATATCGTGAGATTGTGCTTACAAAGTTGCCCGAATTTCGCCTGGTTAAAAACCACCGTGTAACCAATCAGTCAGTAGTCAATCGAATTTTATTTTAAAATCATTCGAATCATAATTATCATATTCCAATGAGGCAGGGGAGTTTTTATATTATATTATAAATGTTATTATTTTAGAAATAATATATAAAATTGTTTCAATAATTTTAGTTTACATTAATTATTTTGATAAAACTTTATATATAGCAGTAGTTAGTTGACTACTATGACTATTTGTCCGTTGCAGCCACT
The DNA here is from genome assembly GCA_958295665.1 of Tipula vernalis. Classification (NCBI taxonomy): domain Eukaryota; kingdom Metazoa; phylum Arthropoda; class Insecta; order Diptera; family Tipulidae; genus Tipula; species Tipula vernalis. Next base: position 225,628,603 of record OY282560.1, read on the forward strand.
TTTTTCAATTGATTCTTTTTGAATGAACATATAGAATCAAGCAAAGCAGTACGCTGAATTGGTGAGTTTGTTGATCCAGCAGATGTAACAACCTTTCCTGACTCATTATTTTCCACTAGTTTTGGTAAAGGTGGCGGTGGTGGTGGTGGCGGCAACGGAGCTATAATATAAAATCGTTTTTTAAAATAATAATTAAACAAAGCAACAAACAATTTATTTTTATTTAATTTAATATTTTATTTTAATATTTTAATTTAGTATTTTATTTTATTTTCTTTTATTTAAGCCTCTCAGGCATCGAAGCAATCTATTCTAAAGCATAGGGAAATTTTAATAAAATTTCCCAAAATATCGAAACTTCCACCATTCTTCTGCTCAATTGCAATGAAGCAACAAAATTTGACATAAGCCATTTAATTTAGACTTTATCTAGTAAATTTATGTGTCTAGTTACCTTCTTTTGCTAACTCAGCTAATTGGTAATATTGCCCGGTCGATTAGTCATTCGTTCTACAATCGTACTTTTATGTGTTTATGAGCTGACGCTCCATTCATTAGGACCACACATCCTAATTATTCGACCCTAAATAAAGGATTATTAGGTAGTAATTTAATGAGATAACTTTCTGTTCTGTATTTCCACATAAATTGAAGTATAAATTAAAGACTATTCAAATCAAATCAATATTATTATTATTTTTTACTTGGATTTAAGTTTTATCGCAAAATATAGAATTACTTTTACGAGCCAGCGAGTTTCATAACCAATGTTTCGAGACCTTAGTTTCCTAATGGGTTGTTTATTTTGAAGGTGGCTTAAATCAATTTTTGAGAAAATTATGCTGCTGGCGATTGAAATATGTAAGTTCTTATTAGTTTTTACCATTTTACTTGAAATTCCTTGAAAAATACTTAATGTTTCGTAAGTCACTATACATTTTTTTTTTTTTTTTGGTAGAGAATTAGTCCGGGGGAGCAATTAAATCTCATTTTGCTCAATCTGTAATTTACAGAGATATTTATGGCCGTAAGAAATCATCATTGATAAAAAGTTAAAGCTCCGTTAGCAGAATGTTCAAAACTACTATCGTGTAAAGAAACAAAAATTATTTTGGAAAATTAATATTTTACGCCGTAAACAATTATTGTATCATAATTAATAATTTCTTTTCCCATAATACGATTTATTTCAATTCAATCATTTCAAATTGTAGTCTTACTTTGGCAATTGTACAACAACAACGCCGTGTATTTTCATTTCGTTATTCATTCCGATGAATGAATTTAAATTATCACTTAAAAATAAATTATTTTTCAACAAATTGATTTCATTTCCTTAAAATTAAACGTTGTCAATCAAATAAAACTAATTTGCATAATTCAAAAATGAAATAAAGAATTTTTAATTTTGAAGCTCAAAGCCGAGGCGCCTGGTATGAAAAGTACTTAAGGCTTAAGCTTGAAACACACCGAGCAGCGGCAGCGAGCAGCAAATTTAAATATATGTTGATTTGCTTATGTATTCATAGATAGTCGTATGTTAAGCAAAATTATAAGCAATTTTGATAAAAATATTTAAATATTTCATCGTTTTAATAGATAAATGTTGATTAAAATAAAATCTATCACAAGTGGAATATGTGGGACATGTCGCGATGCTCTTGGTGTGTTTCAGCCTTTAAGCGTGAAACACACCGGGCAGCAAGCAGCAAATATAAATATTAACTAACTTACTTATTTAATGAATTCAAATCGCTGTTTGAACATAAAAAAAAAATCAATTATTTTATATTTTTAATAGCAAATTTTCAATTAAAAAAAATGTATTAAATGAAGTTAGTTCTGCGGTCGCGTCAATAGATTCCACACCCAGCAGCAAAAAGAAAGCTCTTTGCTGCTACCTAAATACATCTGACACGTTGTTTAGTTTATATTATTTTCTTGTGTACCTATTTGTTTTGAAATAAAATATTTAAAAAAATAAACGTTCATCACCATATATAGTATTAAACTCTCGTATAATACAAAAATCAATTTTGATAAAAGTACAAAAATATAATCTGCTAGTGCTCGGTTGAATCGATACAAGTAGCCGATAGTGTGGATGGTTTGGGACATGTCGTGCTGCTCTTGGTGTGTTTCAGCCTTTATGAAACAGGGAGACATACTATGGTAAGCTAATTTATATTCCTTAGAACATGTTGATAAACTTACTTCGGTTTCCGAAAAACGGTCCTATATCGAAACTCCGCCAATCGAATAAATAATTCCACACAAACTCATAAATAGGGTTGAGTTCGTCATTCGATTTACGCGATTTTAACAAACGAACAATTTCCTAGAAACTAGGTAACTCGTTAAGAATGTATTTTAAAATTTTAAAACAAAGCGGAATGTATTGTATTTGTACAGCATTTCATTTGGACCTTAAGAAATACTAATCACTATAGTTTATGACTCTATCACCATTTTTCCATGTACTGAGTTCAAATAGGTTTAGGTTTCGATGAGTTAAAAACAAGGCGGCGCTAACCCCTACCGTTTCCATAAACAGAATTAGAACTTACAGATAAAGGCTGCGGTCAAATTCTTGGGTAAATCCGCTAAATTTGGTAAATGAATTTACCATTTTTTTTATGAAGGCTAAACGAAATAAAAAATGGTAAATGTTTCACGTTTAAATACTTTATTCTTTATTGGTATAACAATTGAACGAGCATAAAATAGACAAAAATGCGTAATGCCCCAATTCCACTGTGAAAAATTGACTGAGCTGACTTGAAGTTGGAAGAAGACAAAAAAAAAATAATCCATGAGAGAGACAAAGACAAAGTATTTTGTTATTTTTTTTTTATAGTAAATTTTATGAATACATCTTGACAGCAAACAAAAACATAACCAAGAATTATTAAAAAAAATTATGAATTAGTGTTAATTCGAATATTTTTACGATCCAAAATAATCTAAAAAATTAATTATTATTAATGCTCACATCAGAATTATTTTTTCGAATATTTTCGATCAAACATTAGACTTTACCATAAAAATTGCAAACTTTAAAATTTCCTTAGTGTTTTGACAGCAAACAAGAACATAACCTAGAATAACCAAAAATTATTAGAAAAATGAAATATTAGTGTTAATTCGATTATTTTCACGTTTCAAAATAATCTAAAAATTTAATTATTATTAATACTCATATCAGAATTATTTTATTCAAATTATTTCCGTAATAAAATACAAAATTAAAAAAAATCTTTCCCATAAAAATACCAAACAATTAAAATTATCAGCGGGTGCGACAAATATTTTTCATCGGTACACAATATTTATGTAAATGTATTAGTTGGACTGCCATAAAATGTTCTCGATTTGATACTTTTTTTTAATTTCGACCTCAGTGCACTAACACAGCTAAACATTTTTCATAAGTAAAAACTTGACTGACTCCGTTGTGTGTCTCGTTCACACAACCACCGATTTTATATTTTTATCTCAAGTTATTTTTACTGACAAACTTTGATTCACAGTGGAATTGAGGCATAAAGCCGGTATTCCATTGTGAAAAAATGTTTATCAGCAAAAATATATTGAGATAAAAATATAAAATCGGTGGTTGTGTGAATGAGACACCCGACTTCGTCAGTAAACATTTTTATTACAAAAAAGATGTGGCTGTGTTAGTGTGATGCCATAATTATTGACAAAAAGTATCAAATGGAGTACTTTTTATTGCAACCCTCTAACACATATACATAAATTTTGTGTACGGATGATAACATATTTCTCGCACACAATATTAATTTTCATAGTACGTCATTTTTATGGTAAAGATATTTTTTATTTTTAATTCTTTGACGGAAAATAAAGAAAAAATAATTCTGATATGGGTGAAAATAATATTTAATTTTTTAGATAATTTTGAGAGGTGAAAATATACGAATTAAGAATAACGCATAATTTTCTTCAAATTTGTTGGTTATGTTTTTGTTTGCTGTCAAAATTTATCCATACAATTTTGCTATAAAATAAAAAATAAAAAAATTGTTTTTTCTTTGTCACTCTAATGTAACATTTTTTTTTGTCTTCTTTCATTTTTTCCAGCAGTCAGTAAATTTTTCGTAATGGAATACCGGCTTAAAGGTGCTATTCCACTAGAAAAATTGACTGATAGTAAAAAAAGAGGAAACGAGAAAAAAGTTCCAAACTCTATGTAATAGACAGAGCAAAGTTTTTTTGTTTATAGCAAAATCTTCAGGAGAAATTTTGACAGCACACAAAAACATAATCAATAATTATTAACAAAAACTAAATATTACTATTAATTCGGTTAGTTATACATCTCAAAATTATCTAAAAAATTAAATATTATTAATACTCATATCAGAATTGTCTTTTTTAGTATATTTTCCGTAAAAATTAAAAAAATCTCTACCAAAAAAACGTCATGTGTTTTTTAGTTTTACTTTTTAAAGTAAAATTTTAAGGAGAAGCGTTATAAAAATATAATAACCATAAAATAATTAGTGTGCGGGAAATATTTCTCATCATATTGAGAATTTTATGCATGTGTGTTAGTGTGACTGCTATAAAATATCCTCAATTTGATACTTTTTATTGCGGTCACACTACTACAGACACAAATATTTTTTGACTGAGTAGGGTTTTTGTTTCATTCGCCCATCCAGCAAATGTATATTTTTGTCTTCCTTTAATTTTACTATCAGTCAATTTAGTCAAGTGGAATAGCACCTTAATTTAACAAAAAACGAACAGTAGAAATCTACATTTACCGTGGTAAATGATTTACCCGAAATTCGACCGCCGCCAAGGAAAAATATTTCGATAGAATAAAAAATAAATTTTTTATATCGCATTGATTACGTAAACAACGGCATTTTTGGCTATTTTTTAATTATTTTAGGGAAATATATTTAATACGTGAAGCACCACTTTTAATTTACCGAGCAAACGGCGCAGTGGTTAAAGCTGCGGCGGTTGGATCGGGAGGTACCGGGTTCGAATCCCTATAGGGGCGGGATGCAAAAGGGATTTTTCATCATCTGATTACGATCGGTGATGAAGATGAACACATCTATGACCCCCTGTTGAGAGTGCGGAATCCATGGGCCGACCCACCTTTCATGTCAACACTATAGATATTGGCATGAAGCAATGCAATGTGCAGGTGGTTAAACGAAAACGGGTCTATAGCCGTACGTCCTCGATTTGGCTAAAAAAAAGCGTAAGGTAGGACGTAAAAAGCGAACTACGAAAGAGTTGGGAGTGCCTCGAGCCCCAGAACAGATTGCAGAGATAAAAACAAACAAACAAACACTTTTAATTTAAAAAAATCTTTGACTGATAGAATCTAACTCAAACGAACAAGATTCGTGGAATTTATTTGATTTAACGAGACACTTCCTACACATAAACCGAGTTGAACCTAAGTTAACTATATCATCGAATCATCGTATTTGTTCCATTTTGCAAGTGCTGTAAAGTGTTCAGTGTATTGATAACCATATATTCCTCTTATTCAAACAATCAGAAATAATTTGGAATCATATATGTATTCAAATTTTATGTCTAAAAAGTTCTCGACTTCCACTTTTTTTAACAATTTGTGGCAGAATTTTGGATTCAAATATTATAACCGAACACTAATTTACATAAATATTTATGAGACCAAAAAAATGTTTGGCATAAATAAAAACAACACTTCAAAAGACACAAAAAGTGTCAATGCCTGAAAAGGGTAGAATAAAATGCCTAAAACTAAATTGGTCACGAGATTTTAAAAATCGGTCTCGAATTTACTTTGGGATAGATGCAACATAAATAAAAGATTGTTCTGCAGTAAAATAAGATAAATCACTCTGCTGCTAAAAGTCAAAAATATTGTTAAATTTGTTTTAAGCATTTTTATGTAGCAAAAATCAATTCTCACTGTTGACGATTGAACCGCGTGCTTATGTCGCATTCTATTGACTTTTATGAAACAACTATATGTATTTGTTCCAAAAGATTACCAAACAGATTTATTTTTTTACTTTTCCCACTACAAAAAGATATATTGGGTAAGTATTGTAATCGCAAAAAAAATTGATTCCAGATTTTCACATTTCTCGACGAATTAGGATACCAGGACACAAAACATCGATGCAACAAATGTCGTGTCCGTCCTGTCCTTCCAGTCTATTTTTGTTTTGCCTCGCATGCCCATGCCCACAAATATTGATTGTTTTAGATACCCCGTCTAGACTGAAGCACTGAGTAAAGATTTATATCAGCCAATTCTCACGTTGTTCAAATAATGTTGCGATCTGAATAAACGGCACATATTTTCAGAAAAAAATTTTGAATATTGTGGATGCTCTCTGAACAGACCAATTAAAATGCTTAAGGATTTTCAACAGTAAACCCGAAATGTATAACTGGATCTAACTGTTAAAGGTCGAAGATGAAAAATGGCGATTGCGATTTTGATTGCTCTTCAACACGTGTCAGTTCTAGCCTGCTGCGGCATCAGAGTAGAAAATGTATATTGTCGTGACAAATTGTGATATTAGGAAAGGGCTCTCTAAATTCAAGAAAAGTCATGACATCATTTAAGGCCCTTGCCCAAAATAACGGGAAATGTTTGTAAAATATAAATGGTTGGTTTGGTGATCTATAATGGACGCTTTGTGGGAAAAGTGTCGTTCGAGGATAAACCCAAATTGTTTTGTTTAGTACTCGGAAATTTTAGTAAAAATAAGCACGTTATTGTTTTAAAAATTTAGAGTAGTATATCTTAAAAAAATCAAATTATCTGAATTTTGGTGTGGATATTCTTGAGGAATAGTGATCCGGATCAGATCAAAATTTATATGTGAAGCTGTGAAGCAATAACAATATTGATTTTGGATCACAAATGGTGATCTTTAAATTAGTTCGGCTATTAAAATGTAAGTAAACAATAATTTTGTATTAAGTGGTTGGTAGTAGTGAAATGAACAATAAAATTAAATACTGAACTCATTCTGCCTGTTTACACGAGTATTATTTTCATCATATTCTTTTCTCATTGGTAGAGGAAAGAAGCAACAAAGAATAAGATAAATACAATACGCATATGAAAAGGCAGGTTTAAAACAAGCTAGCTTCAAATTTGATTCTAAAGGCTGCATTTATAAAATTAAGGAGCGTTACCAGAGCTTTTCATGAAATTGCTGCACTAATAAGATCGCCAATTTAAAGGTTTTCTTTTTATTTAATAAAAAAGCCCACGATTTTCCGTGTAAATATTTATTATTTTGATATTCTTGCCATAATCCAATAATCTACTTAAGTTACGTTTCATGTCGAATATGGGTATTTTAAACGACAGAAATTGTACGTGATAAAATTTCCAAATTCGTGCTAGTGCACAAAGTAATGACACCAGTAAGTAGCCGGAAGCTTGTTTTGGAAAATCGCTCTGTAATCAAAGTATGTAGAAATAATGTTTGTAACATGTGTTTTAGCGATGTTCGCACTAAAATGCAACGAAATGGAAAAAATTTATCATTTCGAAACTGAATTCAATTTAACACTTATCAATATTTGGGGTAGTGACGGGCTAAATCGGTGCTTATTTGTTTAAAACATAAGAGAAAATGAGCAAAACAGAACAAAAAGAACTGATTTAACACATCACTGATTTGGGGATTCAGATATAATCGTTGGCCCTTTAAGAAACAAAATCTTCTAAACTATACATGAAAATAACTCTTGTTGGTCTCAAAATAGCAGACTGTTTTGAAAAAGGCTTGCTTATAAGAGAAACCTCCCTATTTGACCTAGAGTTAAGCTAATCCCCATAAAACCTGAGTCAGGTGACATCAAACAGATAAAGATGTCGTCAGTGTCGATTATTTTTCAAACCAAACATGATCACATTACAAAATTAGAACATTTTTATTTTAATTCTGTCTAATCAATTGCTAAATTTTATCAGTAAACCATAACTGAGGGGTGGCTACTTTGTATTATGCGGTCACATTGTAATCTTAACATTTCTTATCTGCTGGAAATTATTTAGCAAATAATATTTTAACTTACCCGTTACTGAATAGGGTGGCGATGCCAAATTTCCAGCCGGGGTCGATGACACACTATTAACACTATCCGAACGACTAAACGCTGTATTTGGTTGTGCCGGTCCATTTTGCAATTGCAATGAATTTTGTTGCTTCAATTTAGCCTGTTTATGTTCCATTTTAACTTTCTGCTTAATTTTCTTTTTTTCCTCCTCCGAGCTCATAAACTCCTGTACTCTTACAATCCGTTTTTGATTTTTAACCGATTTTTGTTCATCTTTTAGTCGCATCTCGGTTTTATAGACGGCATTCTTGATTTGTTCCTTTGCATTTAGTGAAAGTTTTAAATGTGGCTTAATTTTACTAAACGCCAGCATGTACAGCTCATTGTAATTTGAAGCATAATTTTGGAAGAATTGATGCTGAGCTAGTTGGTCGAGTGTCGGTAGGCCAGATTTTAGTGATTCCTTCGCTAAAATTGATTCGAGAAAATTTTTTAAGATTTCTGGACAGTCGGAAATGTGACGAGCCACTGATTCTTGGAGCGGATATCCCATGCACATTTCAAACATTAGATGGCCAAATGAATAGACATCTATTGTTTCGAATGAATTTATTTTGCTATGTTGAACGAAGAATGGTCGATAGAATGCTGGCACACCAATTAGAATATTTTCTATGTCTAGAAGACAAGCTGCACCATCTGAAATTATGACGTTACCCGTATGTAAATGGCCATAAGGTAAGCCTTTTGAATGTAAAAATTTTAAAGCTTCTAATATTTGTCGGCCATACAATGCCACATCTTTTAACGGTATGGGATACCTTCCTTTAGGGTTACCATATTTACTTAAAAATGGGTTTAATGGGGATGATCCGCATAGCATATCTTTGAGACTGCCATGTCTATAAATCTTCCGGACCACCAAAGCACCACAATCATTTGAAATAACATATTCTAATGGAATTATATAGGGATGTTGACAGCCCCCTAAATTTTTTATAACGTTATGTATCTCTTTATCATCAATATACTTATCCGGACCGTATTCCGTCCAACTTAGCACAAATTCAGGATTAGCCGAATCAAAACCTATTTGGCCATTTGCTGATGTTGTAGTTGTACTGGTGGTAGTCTGGGTTGTTATTATATGGTGTTTACTGTGAGATTGTGAGCTAGATTTGATTAAACTATGTTTACCAGTTGATTGGCCTGGTGAATTTTTATTATGAGACTTATGAAATACTTTAAAATAATGTTTGCGTAGACGCCATCCAATGGGCCCTAGTGATTGACCCAATGTATAAACTCCTTCAGTTCTTAAACACAAAGATGCATTTTGTAATGCCAGATCTAAAAACATATAAAAGGAGGCGTGCTTTATATGGAATTTCGATTTGAATCGTAATGTATACATACCATGAAACGGTGTCGAATAACTGTCCGGATCAACAAATTTTTTTGTTGGCAACGATGATGCTAATATCGGATTCATGAGTATTAAGTTTATATATTCCTGTAAATCAATTCGACGTTGAGCTATAAATTCTGGTTGCATATTACCAATAATTTTTTTTCCTGGTAATGGCAATTTAATGCCCGAAATTTGTAGCAATTTATTAAGTTCAACGAAATCATTGTATCGCCTTAATATTTTCCAGCAATTTTCTTTTAATGGGCCCCGCTGCACCTTTAACACGTATTCCTAAAACAAGATTAAACAGATTATTAATTATTCAATTAATTAATTCAAACATAACAAAAAGAAGAAAAATTATTCAGAAAAATCAATAAAATTTTCAGAGGAAAAATGCAAAAAGTACACAGAAAAAAATGAAATTGTGAAAAAAAAAAACTAAAATTTCCATTACGGTATGTCCATCAACTTTTTGCGCTGTTTCTATAACACAGCTCAATGTTTGTGTATCATCTAGTGTTATTTTCCTTTCAATTTTCTTTTCAAATATAGCCATTTGATTTCGACACGATAGTACACAAGATATTCTTGGTATCCATCACAAATTAAATTATTTCACGTATTCCACAAACACAATTCCTTATTTACTTTTCTTATATACTAAACACTAGAAAAAAAATAAAATTTCAATTTCAAAAGTTTCTAGAAATATAATAATGTAGTTTTAAGTTTAAATGGACACAAATTAAAATAGAAAAAAATATTTGTTAAATGAATCAAACAATAATTGAACAATTATTGTGACTGGTGGCTGACTGATAAAATTTTTTCAGAAAATCAAAATGACATTTCTCTCCAAACCACCACATTCGCACAAAATTCTACTACTCTCTGCTGGTGTTCGTGTTTTTTTTTATTGTTTTTTTATCGTGGCGGCGCGGCGTACAAAATGTTGACATTTAAATCATTTTAAGTGACCAAACGTAAGTTTTTTGTAATGCGTTTAATGACGCGTGTCGCACACGTCAATCTTTTTAGAATTTTATATGTGGGAACTTTTCTGTGAAATTTAAAATTTTCGAATGAAGCTACTTATGTAAAAATTAAGTATTTTGAACCGGCAATGCGACCAGTGTTAATGAACAGCGAGAAGGTACAGACTTTTAAAAATGTTAGATACATATTCTGCCTCAAAATTCCTTATCTTAAGCTGCAGGTCGCCATCATTTGTTCTTCACAAGTTCCAAAGTCATTAGTTTACACTAGTCAAGGCACCACCCACTTTTCTTCAAATATTAAAATCTTCAATACGCCCAAATCGGTGAGGTGCGTGTGCAAACTGATACATCGTTCAAGTTTCTCGAATCAAAGAGCTATTTCGTAATATCAATTCTTGACTAAAGGTAAGCTTGACCAAACGCGAATTCGCATTTTATCTGTCTGAAACATCAAACTTCGTTCTACGCTTCAATGAAGAAGGATATGTTCCTGGCTGCGCATTTCATTTTTAGTAAACGAAGCCATTAAGGCTGGAAACCATGATGATGAATATTGCGCTCGTCTCGTTTACTATCAGGACAATTTTCAATACTCAATGGTTGGAGAATACTCAATTGTTTGCCGATTTGAGCTGGCAAACCTGGCATTTTTCTCAACTACCAGTCGAATTCGACGTTGAAGGAAAATACGAATAAACGAAAAGTGATCGTCTAACTCAATCTCTTACCAGAAAATCGATGAAGCAGTTAATTGAGAATCCCCATAATTTGGCTTTATCTGTTACACCGTGGGAATTGATCTGAAATATATACATAGTTGCATTCTGACGCAAAGTGTTTGTACACGAAGCGATAAGTCCTTGCTAGAGGATTCTTATTGACTTTGCGAGGATGATTTTGTCTCGCATTTTGCTTATGTTTATACCTCCGAACTTGTTCCTGATCTTTATTAATGATCTTCGAGCAACCACCTCCAATACATAATTTTGCAGACGATAGTGCACTATCTTCTCACTATACTTTCCAAAACGCCTCAGAGAATGTTATTTCAATCAACAGGGTGGGGGGGGACCTTTTACTAACTGAGTTTAACAATTGATTACTAAGAACAAATTCCTAGCTTGCAAGCTAATGTTAAAAAATGACGGGGTTGCATCGGAACCATGTCAACAAATCTTCAGAGCGTAGAATACATCACTTGAGCTGTAGCCTGTAGGGTTGCTAATATGATATGAAAGAAAATGTATGAAGACAAAGCCGACAAACTTGCTCACGACGAAGTTAAGCGGCAGTCGCCGGCGGGGTCTAGTGGTAGCAAATCAAGCTCGGTGGCATTTTGCCCATTCAGGCAAATTCGTACGGGAGTAACTGAAAAGCCGAAACATTGTGAATACCGTTATTCGTGAAACTCGTGCTTAAGCAACGGAATACAGAGTTCACTTTTTCACTTTAAGGGGTTACATCACTCAGGAAGAAAACATTTTCCTGTTTTTTATTCGCTTAAATGAAGTCGCGGCGACAATAGAAGACCTCAAGTAAGGTCCAGGAACCGCAGATTGAAGGTAATTAAAAAAAAAATTAGTTTTAAGACGCTGACGCCGTACGGTTTTTTATTTTGCGTTTTTCTCGGAACTACTTTTTTCAAACTGGTGTACAAGATATATCAAGATCTTCTCAACCGATTTTGTTAAAATTTACAAACACGTATTCTAAGACGTGACGTAGGTCTTTTTTGATTGGGTGCTATGTTCATAAGTTATAAATGTTTTATACTCAAAATTTCGATAAAAATTAGAGTTTTTTTCAAACGCAGCTGTCAGTTCTTCGTCTTAGCTTATATCTCCTTTCTAAATTAGACAATGCCTGACAGAGAAAATAGGTACACCATCAACAAGGATTTTCAAAAGAGAGTCCTATTTATTGGCTCATATCTCCGTCATTTTTCAATTTTTTTTATTCGTTATTATTTCAAATTATTCATAAAACTTTGTATGCATATGTGTAAAATAAAAATTATTTTATATACTTAATAGCTGTTTATTATAATACCTAGTTTTCCGAGTGTCAAAGTGTAATCCCTTAACACCCCCGAGGTGTGTAACCCCGTAACAATCACTGTCTGTACGTCCATCAGGAACGATAGTCTGTCACAAACATCACAAGCAAGTCAAAATATTATACTTTATTAAAGATTTGTGGGTGTGATTTGTAGCTAACTCCCATTTTCTTGAATGCGATCAGCCAATACACTTGTGACGTAGGGCGCTCATCGTCAAATCGTCCAGTCGCATACAAACAGCAGTGGCAAATGTAGCCGATTTTGGGTCGACTGTACTCGTTTGCAGAGCGCTGTACGCATCCGCCTTGTTTTTCATTCGTTGTCAGTAAGCCTCCTGACGCTTGGCATTAGTCACTGTGAAGTTTTTGAAATCAACATGCACAGCTCTGCTCTTCTGTATGAGTTTGCAATACTTTTGAACACGTTTAGCACCCGAATATCGCAACATTTTGTTCAAACACCTAGTTTTCAAAATTTTACTCCACATCAGAGTACCGAGATTAACTTTAATTGTGGCGTAAAAATATTGATCTTCCTCACTCTCCCCGTGCTGACTGATGTAATATCATGTTCATTTCTTCGTAATATTATACATATAATAATGTAGAGGGTCCCATTAAGATCATCTATTTTGAATTTAGCGCCATTTTTTTTTGTGTCTGTAATACAGCGTTTTTTTTTTTTTTGCAGCTGCCATTTGTGAACATTGAGGTTTAGTCATGGAGACACAGAATGTATCTTAGGTTAGGTTAGGTTAGGGTAGCTGTCCTAAGGACTGCCATAGACACAAAAATGGGCCGTAGCCATACCACATAAAAATTGTTCAACTCTCTCATTGAACCATCCGGAGCTTACAACGAAGCGTTGAATACACCTGACGTTCATCCCATTGAGATCCGCCAGGTTGCTCAGGAGAGGGGCTCCTTTCCATCTGATTAACGCTAGATGGGGACAAGTGCAGACTAGATTGAGTAAAGTTTCTCTTCCTCTACATCTTTGCAACTTCTACAGTAATCATTCGAGGAGACTCTTAGTCTAAAAAAATGCGATTATCCCTTACAGATACTAGATTATACCTCAACCAATCCACGGCGTCTATTATCGCAATTAATTCAGCCTGAAAAACGCTGCAATAGTCGAGGAGACAATATGAGAAGTTCACATTTAGTTTTTCACAGAAAACACCACAACCAACCATTTTTAAACTCTCCGTGAAGAAGTTCAAAACTTCAGGGTTCAACATCTCTTCACTCAGCCAGTCCTCACTGGAGGGGATATCTGTAGGAAACCTTTCCTCAAAAGATAGTAATGCAATCATGTAATCGCGGTGTTATCGGGGATATCTCTGTTATGCAAAATGGATGAGTGTCCCAGGGTCCCCATTTCTGAATCCGATACGAATCTTTGGACGAAACTAATATCCAATTCGATCCGTAAATGCTTTGGTATTTCTGAATACAGTATATTTTGTTTTTATTTCAATTAAAACTTTTATTATTCTCGATGCACTACTAATATTATATTTTTCGCACCATACCAAAAATCAAATCACCATATACCAAATCCAAATAGCTTTAGTTCAATCAAAATGCTTTGACCCGCATATTGGAAAAAAAAAATAAATTTTATATTCAAAATTCTCGACTGTGCGAGCACAATAGCTTATCGTTATCACCTACTGATTTCCAAAAAATTTATTTTTCCAATATTGACTGATAGCTTACACAAAAAAAACATTTATATTCCAATTTTTCCCCTCTCTCTTCTCGTTCACTTCCTCACCACCTCCAAGACTGGAAGAAACACAACCACTCAAACCTATGAGCAGGGCAGTAACACCCATCTCCGCCGTTCCATAGTTCAGCGCGGACAAGACTCAACCAAAATCGTTACAAACGTATATGTAGTATATTTTAATTTTTTTAGGGTAGGCAAAGGGAATTTTTTTACGTGAAACATCCTTAACCTGATAGTGTAAAATTGAAAATAAACGTAAATATGTCAAATTTGTCAAATGTGTCAAAACCGAATCCGCGCAATGTTTGTTAAATATTATTTTATATAAAACTAAAATAATTATATTAAATAAAAGGAAATAAAAATCTGTACCTACATAGCAAAATACGAATTTGGTAAAATTTTAGTTTTATTTATTTAGTTTTTTGTGATTGAAACGTTGAGGGATCCGGAATTAAATATAAATTCGGTGCATATTTTGTTAATTATAAATTATGTGAAATTTTGCTAAATAAATATTAGTTTTATTTTAAAAAATGTATCTTTCAGTTTTTAAAAATAAAAAAAAAAATTGTAAAAATATAAATTTCTTATGTACATCTTTCAATTTTTGTTTGTTCATTTGTGGTGTCATTAACTAATCTCTCTCTAAAGAACGTCCAATGCCTGAGTGGGTGTACTCCTGAGTATGCCTAAGTGCATCACTAATATCCAAGATGGAAGTTCTCTGAATTTTCATCAGCAACTTTTGTTTAGCCATACTGTTTAGGGCTGCGGGCTACGATGTGCGATTCAAGACCCTGTCTTTTTCCAATAGCGTTTTTACAGGAGAATAGCGCTATAGTAGCTTTCTTTGCCCTTTCTAAAATATTAGACTTCCAGCTAAGTTTGCTATCCAAAATAACGCCCAAGGTCAAGCTCATAGCATTTAAAGTAAGAGGATCAATCTGAGGAAGTTTGTATTTCCTAGAGAAGATGACCACCTCAGTTGGCCCATAGTCCACAACTGTTGGTCCATTTAGAAATAAAACCAAGTGCGCTTTGCATGCACTCTCGCAAGGATAATTGCAAAAGACACCAATACCAACGTCCTTAAACCCTTGCCCCTCCAGGTCCATTAACAAGTCATTTAAAACCAAGTTCCAAAGAAGAGGGGACAAGACTCCACCTTGCGGTGTTCCCACACCTACAAGCTTCCATGACCCTGCATCTTAGTATTTGATCTATCTAGCCAACGAGCGATTTATCCACCGCGAGACTCGGCAAGGCCTGAGTTATTACCACCGGTTTAACGTTGCTAAAGGCACTTTCTATTTAAAGAAAGGTTACCAAGGAGTATTATTTAAATTCTAGGGATTGCTCAATAGGACAAATCAGGGTGTAGAGCGGTTTCTACCTATCTCCCTTTACAGTTCGCATGTTGAGATTTCGAGCACCTAGCCAGCTGAATGTGAGCTTCTATTTATGTCTTTCCAGTATCTTTAATAGAAAAGAGCATAAGCTTGTAGCCCTAAGTTCTTTGGGATGGCAATGAGAGCTTTTTCCCGCCTTAGGCATAAATATTACGTTTACCTCAGTCCATTTCCTAGGAATACTTTGAGCCCAGAGTAGAGCAGGATGCCATCAGGTCCAGCTGACTTATATGGCTTAAAGCTGTCAAATTCCCACACTAACTTCCTCCAGCGATGTAAACGTAGCAGTAATGTTAATGTTACTTGTCAGTAAAATGGTTCGTGCCATGATTTGGCGTCACTTTGTGTCGTTGAAACCTAAACCGTCATCACTCAAAAGCATTTTGATTGTGTTCTCTGAGTGAATCCTAAGAAATGCAGATGGTTCCCAATTTTAACAGGCTTTCAGTTTCTCGCTTAAACAAACAACCTGCCGAATATTGTGACTAATTATTTCTTAAACAAACGAACTATTTGCAGCCACCGATTGAAGTTTCCTCCATTATCCTACAAACTTCGTCGTGAATTATTCAGCAAGGGACGTTGCTCGTTGCAGTCGAGATTTTAAGCTCAACCAATGCTGATTTCCCTAAACTCTTCGGCGACTTTAACCATTTGTTATACAGAATTTGTTGAACATGGCGATTATTCTGATTTCTGACGACTGAATCATTCGTGACAAATCTGCAGCTTGTTGTGATCAACCAGATTAGCTTCGTATGCTTTCAATAAGTATTTTAAACAGTCGACCGGATGGTACATCAATCAAGGTCGAGTTACAATGGATCCGTCGCATTCCGTTCCGCTTCTCCGTCCAAATTAGTTTTAGATATTTTATGTACATTTTGTATGAAGAAACGGAATGGTTAGTTATAATAAAATGGAAAGAGACCAACGAGATCATCCGTTTTTTTCAAAAAGTTTAGAATTTACGGAAAGACGGAACATCTTAACCAAACAAATCAAATTAATTTTTGACATAACGTGAGAAGTAGGCTTGTTCTTCCTTGTAAGTCAAACCTACTGTTTTTGGTTTTACCATTCTTGTTGATTTCCTTTGTTTCGGAGGCGATATGGTTTCAGTAACGATGTTACTTGCTTGAAGTTATATATCAGCAAACAATATCAGTATCGAGTTTCTGCCACCAACAATAACTTCTTGCTAACGCTTTCATTCGTGTAAATCCGAAATTACCTTACAAACTCTTCCAACCCTTTTATTGGTGTTATTTTGGAACGTACACTCATTAGTCCTCTTAGTGGACAATCATGTTTAAAACGTTGTTAAAACTTTGATCGGACTGGATGGTTGTTCTCTATGTAGTCTAGGTTGTAGTCTATTTAAAGATGTTCAATAGGTAACAGTAATACTTCACTGCATTTATTTCGATTATCCCTAGTAGTGATGGGCTAAATCGATCTTTTTTGTTTAAAGTCGTATGAGAAAATAAACAAAACTTAAAAATAAGATCGATATAGCATATAACTAATCCCTGGCTAATCAGATATCTAGTTCATTCCCGATAATGGTAATCTCGATAATGCATACATATTCGAATGGTGGGCTGATTTCTGTTACAATATTTCGTAATCAAACGATTACATGAAAATAGCATAATGCAACATTCTTCTTGCCGATAATATAGCTAATCCGTTTCACAGCGACAGTATTTGTGTCAAAGATTGGTTATCACTTTATCAGTAATCAAAGTAAACCGCCGTGACGACATATTGGTAGAATTTTCGAATGCGGAAAATAATTACGTAAGGTTCTCTATCGATTTGGGCATACCGCTGCTGTACATAGCATTTTACATACGCTAACTGAATTGGATCGGTAGTGAAACGTGGGTGTAAACATGGCTTAGAACGGCGCCTACACCCACTGGGTTTGCATTAGTTGCTAAGACTAACGGTAGTTTCACTGCTTGAAACGCCTTTTTGCAATTTTCGCTCCACACGAATTCTATGTTATATTTAAGTAAATTGTTTAGCAGAGCTGAACTCAACTGAATTGTTCAGTTCAATAATTTTTTGTTGGTGTTGGTTTAAGTATTTATGTAACTGCATCAATTTTGGATTTAATTTTAAATATTCCATAACGATCGTTTTGTAGCCACAATATTTGATGTCTCTTTGAATAAATTTACAATTTTCGAGATTCAATCTCACTTTATACTTACTGACACGTGACAGAACTTCTTGTAGCCATTTCAAATTAATTTCGTCGTTTGCTGGTGTAATTTTTAGATCGTTTAAAAATATTATGTATAACTTTATTGATATCCTTCAATTTGTTCAATGATTCATCGCCATTTGGCTGGACTAGACGCTACTCCACATATTAATCTCGTTTGCTGGTAAAGTCCTCAATACGGTTAGCTCTAATTTGCAGAAATATTAAGCAATTCGTCTGTGCCTTCTATTGTACTGTGATCGCCTACCTTCTATTGTACTGTGATCGCTTTACTTAGCTACAAGCCTGCTCAGGTGCTTGTTTGACTCCTACATCTTACCGAAGGAACAAACAGAGTTTTAATGTGAAATCGCTCGATGACTATTATCTTCGAAACAGTAGCAAAAATCTTCCCAAAAAATCCTTCAACTGTTTCATCACTCGCTTGTTTCCGTAAATGAAAAACAATTATTTTTTCATTAACTCCAATTATTTGGCGAAACAATTATCTTTCTTCAAGGTCTCTAACGGTGCTGCTAACCTCTTCGAAGGTTTTGTCTTTTGGCTTCTCAAATAGCTTCAAGTAGTACTTTCTTACTAATTTGGTACCAGCAATTGTTATCGCTCTCTCTAATCTTTCTACCCATCGTGGCTAAAGAGTTTTCGTTTTATCGAATTTCTCCAAAATTGAATAATCGCAAGATCCTCCTGTTCCAGAGGATGTAGGAGCCGGGATCAGCAAACATTTTGGGAATATAGGACGCTATTATAACGATTTCATTTTTATTCGCACATTCGATGGTCTTATCACACTCGCCGAAACATATAAAAAAGGGCACGTGCTCTTGCAAGTAATGTACTAAATGTGTGTTAAATTTTCAGAGTAATCAGTTTCCCGTGCCGCGTTGGTCATTCATTGAAGTTACCTACTTTCATTTTTTCTTTTTTTGCCAATTATACCATCTGTTCACGTTAAATTTGATTAAAACTGATTTATGATGAGTAACGACCAATCACGCTCTGCTACCATAATGTGGTTGGATCTTATAAAATAATAATAATAAAACACAATCAAGCATTAAATAAAAACGGTTAAAATAAAAAATAGCGGTAACACAGCCGACTCAAACTAAGTATGTATTTATACAAATGAAAAATGGAATTAAGTTGAATACTTCAACAATCAGACAACAATTCAATTCAATTCAGTCAGACTTTCAAATAAATAAATAAAAATGTAAATATTTAGTGAAATTTTCAAACATGCTTTGGGCTTGCTATGTATTTATAGATAATTCTTCATACGAGAATCCGGTCATATAATACTTCGTTTTGAGTATAATAATCAATCTGAAATTAAATAATGGTTTACCCATTAATACGAAAATCGGGATTTTATTTTTAGCCAAACTTACATTATAAGTAAGGCACCTAGTAATACAGTTCCAGCAGCAAGAAACATCACAAATTCAGGAAACTTTGTTAAAGTATTTTGGTAAACCAATGAAAATAATGGTGCAGCCACAACTGGTGCCAACGATTCAAATGATGTCAATATCGAATAAGCCTTACCAACATCATCGATATGTATTACTTTTGACATTGTTGCGCGGCAAATAGGCGATACCATCGGTTTTAAAAACGTAACAAAAGTTACAATGTAGACAATAAACGGATTTTTTGCAAAACCAAATGCTAAAAAATTTATGAAATAACTTATAAATGCAACAAGTGCTAACATAAGGGTAGGCGTTTTTATTTTAATTAGTATCGGTGCAACGAGCAATAAAGCTAAACACTGTACCAATATGTTTAACGATTCGTAGAGACTAAAATCTTTAATGTTCCAACCAAATCGTTCGCGGGTGAATAAATACAAAATATTGGAATATCCCTCTGGAATAAAAATAAAAATTAATTATCTTTGGTAATCGCCTCAACCCGATTTGAACGACATACCAATAACAAACATGTTTATTACCATGCTACTAATTAAAAGCCATAATATGGCTCGGTCGTAATGTTCCCGCTTTTTAAAGCATGTCTTAAATAAATCAACTATTAATTGTATTTTAAATAATTCTCGGATTCGTTTCTAAAAAAAAAATAATAATAATAATACATTTAAAATGGAATCACTAAATTAAACTGAGTTATCCGTACCAGACAACCTTTCGGAGCGTCTTCAGGAGTTTGACGACTTTCTACAACAAAAATAGAAATGTATAGAATAGAAACCGTTTGTAAAATTGCAGCTATTCCAAATATGTAGGTTGGGCTGGTCCATTTGAGTACGTAGCTGGTCGATAAATTACCTAAGAATAGTCCAACATAAAGCGCTCCTTCTAAGTAACCCATTCTGAAAGAAGAAAAAACTTCCAATCAAACGAGATGAGAGCGAGAGTCTGAGAAATCTTTTAAGAAGCCATTTGGTTTTATAGCAAGAAGCTTCACCGTAGGAGAAAAATATATTAGGTTTTCATTCCAACAACCGCGGATTTTGCATTTCTTAAATAAAAATAATAAGCCAGTACCTATAAAAATATTTGCTTAAGTACTTCATTTCCATTTAAAATAATTTTCTGGAATTTTTGCCATTAATTTATTTACAGTTTTGTTTTTTATTTTACGTAACCACGATTGACCTAATATGGCAAAAAAAGTTGGTTTTCAATAATTAGAACAAAATATCCGCCTCAATAAACTATCAGCAAATATGAAAATTACAAAACTATTACGTAATAGCACACAGTGATAACAACTGCACAAAGGAAATAAATCTTTGTTTAAGCAAATTGTATATCGCGATTCTTGACGCTCTTAATCAATTTGCGTATTCAAATCGCATATCACTACTTCCGCATTACATAAAATCAAGTTCACCTTTTCTCTCGATCCACCTCTTTTGAAGTGTCCGCTACATAAGCAAACATTGAAATGATATTTGCAGTTCCACCCCCACTTAATGCCATGCCAATAGAACCGACTAAGTAATACCACGGATTCACTTCATACTGACTAGCAAATACCGTGACAGCGATGGCAACAACATAAAAAAATAATGCTCCAATGTGTGATGACAATAACAGTGGTTTGCGACCAAACGTATCTGACCACGGGCCAATAAGAAAACTTAAAAGTGCAGGAAAAACATTTTCTATCATTTGTTGGGTCATTTTAATTGTTGCAGTATACGGTTGAATCTCTTCCTCGAGACTTTTTATTTCGGCCGCATCCGTAAATTCTAAACGGTCACATACAGTTGTATTCACTTTTAAAATAACCGTGCACACTTGATAACTGATTTGGTTCAGAAGCACTGTCGATGTAAAGGTGTAATTGAAAAAGTACACTAATAATGAAAAATCGACAGGATATTTTATTCGCCTTTCCAAATTTTGATCTAATGCATTTTCATTATTTTCAATAAATGATTCATTTTCACTGTCACTCATGTTTATGGCAATTTAATTAAATTATTTAATATATATGTAATAAAACAAACATTTCGCATGAAAATCAAAACTACACTTGCATACAGATTAGACAAGTTTTTTTATTTACATTGTTTGTTGTCAAAACTTGTTTCAAAACAAACACATACGCAACAAATATATGAATATGTAAACAAAACATATGAAGTTAACGCATGCGTTGTTTAGAAGGTTATTTCATTTATAAAACAAAATATTTAAAAATTAAAAGACCAAATTAACTTCCATAAATTATTTTATTTTATAAGTTACATTTGAAGGTATTTACATATTATTATACAGTGTAATCCGAGAAACAATAATGCCACGGCACATGAGTTAGTGGAAAGTAGAAGATGAGGCAAAATGTATTTGGAATTTTGGAATGTTCAAATATTTTTTGTAACGAAATTGTGTAGCAAATGTTTAAACGGATTGCACAATATACATACAATCTTTGGAATACTGTAAAAATCGGTGAAAACGATCTGCTTTGGTGATTATTGGCACTAAAATAAGACATCTCCTAAATAGATTAATACAGTAAACCATTGATATTCAATTACACATAATGCTCTTATTTCTATTAAATCGAAATAAAGAAAGAAAAATATTTAACCTAAAATTAACACAAACATGTATATTTTGTGAATTTGTTTTATGTCTTATGATTGCAGAACTGAAAAATTGATGTCTTATAATTATGTATAATAACAATTGTAATGAGAACCTAATCAAAAATTATTTGTATCCTTTTCATTTAAATCTAGTTGTGCTAAAGTCC
Organism: Tipula vernalis; assembly: GCA_958295665.1. Taxonomy (NCBI): domain Eukaryota; kingdom Metazoa; phylum Arthropoda; class Insecta; order Diptera; family Tipulidae; genus Tipula; species Tipula vernalis. Next base: position 225,650,762 of record OY282560.1, read on the forward strand.
GAACAACTTCTCCGCGATGGGCTGGGGATAATGCTTCGCACAAACTAATGACTGCGTCTAATGCGATATCTGGGCACTCCTAGAAATTTAAATATCATTAATATCTACTAATCAGTTTGAATGCATAATAATAACTTACTTCAAGCGATTTTTTTATCTGTGATATAATTGCGTCCCGTTTAACAGAAGCAATATTTCGTTCAACGATAGATCCAGGTACTTTTTGTTTTTCCAACCAATCAACGACCGCTTCATTTGTATCCCAGAGATATGAATCGGTCGCACTACGATCTTCAACAAACCATCGTCGTAACATTTCTTTGGCTTGTCCGACAGATAAACTCTCTTGAATGTTAAGGATTTGTTTCACGAATGATTCTTCTAGAATCAATCGTCTTAGTCGCCAATACATCCAATTTCTCGAAGTTCGCCAAGGTACTATTTCACTGATACAATCTTTTTCCAGCATTCGTTCGGGTGTGTCATGAAGATCTGCAAAATGTACCGCAATTGTATGGTATACATGCAGCATGTCAGAAGTTCGCTTTTTTATTTTCCCTTCGATTTCATTTGTAAGCTCGACGTTTCCGATGGCTGTTTGTAATTCTTCTTTAAATTTCATGATCATCGGATCTAGTCTGTATATTGTTTTAATCAAATCTTTCTCTTTATATTTTACTTCTACAATCCCTTCTGGTTCTAGTACTCCGCCGCGAGATTCTGGATCAGCGTAAGTTTCCATGTATCTCGAATTTATTAAAGGATCTAATACGGCCCAAGCTCCTCCTCTTAGCTCAGCATTTGGTGGCAGATATATCAAAACAGGTTGTTTATATTCTCGCAAAGCGTCTACAATATAGGCACCAAATTTAACAATTTGTTCGTACATATCCTTCATTCCACCGGAGAAACCTCGCCAATTAGCAAATATCATTAATGGCAGTTCTTCTCGTCCAAAATCTTTGATTGCTTGAGCAGTCTTGTACGAAGAATCGGGATACCAAACTTGTCCAGCTTGTTGATATGTCTTAGCTTCAGAATCCAAATTTGCTGGATCAGCTGGCATTGTAAGTTCAACTGTTCTCGTTTCCACTGCAACTATACCTACAGGAATTCCGCCTAACCGAGCACGACCTGTGACTACAGTCTGTGCCCATGGTTGCATTATTTCTGCCCAAGAACCTTTGTCAAAGAAACCACTCTCCCATTCAGACGAATTCGTCGGATTTACGCGACCGGCCAACATGCATCGCGGATCATAAGGTGACTTGGTTGGGAAAAATTCTACAATTCGATCAATTGGATCGTTTGGAAGTACCATCGGAAGGTCCCCGCCTCGATATGCCGGCATATAAGACAACCAGTGAAGAATCGTGTAAATACCATCCAAATCAATTGCTTCTGTTTTATGTGATACTCCGTTATTGTACATAATCTGAACACCACCAAGTTGATTGTTCGATGCATAAACCTTACGCCCTAATAATTTATTCAAAGCCGCATACCCGGTTAAAATTAAATGTGAATTTTCTATCTGAATTACACGTTGCCCCAATCGAACTAGATACGTTCCAATACCAATTGCCCGGCATGTTACCATTGAAATTGTAACAACGTCTTCATAGGCGCGCGAAGTTTCTCCAGCAATTAAACCAGCGTAACGCAAATTTTCCACACCCAAGCCATCGGTCATTCCAATAATGTCGGTAATTTTATAACGCGGCTCTCCTTCATCGTCTATCAAAATAGCTCGTACTGAATTTAAATTCGATATTTTACTGTAATCTTCGGGCGTGAGATAAAGATATTTGAATCCTTTTTCAGGGTCTTCAGGCTCCTCCCAAGCAACTCTGAATATTGACTTAACTTCTTCTGCCAACCCAATACGAGCACCAGAATTAACCGAAACATAAATACGCGGTATTTTACGTTCTCGCGATAATTCCGAAGCTTTCGCAAATAATATATCCTCTTTTGTACTAAATGATCCCATCAATAATGTCAAATCATTTGAAATTAAAATTAATTCACGGCCATTTGGAAATTCTGGTGTGGCCAACACAATACGCCACGCTACCATTGCAACATCATTTTCGCCCGGCAAACGTTTAACTTCAATCAAATTGTCACCATCCAAAACAAGTTCAACACACTCGATTAAAACCTTTTCGGGTATACGGATATCAATCGTTGGACGAGCCTTCGAATATTCTTTCCATAATTTTTCGGTTACTTGACGGAACATATCTGGTATATCATAAACATAGGTAGTTCCATTCTGCTGTGCTTGAAAACGTTTTTGTTGTAAATAATCTTTGGTGACATAAGGTGTTGAAATTGCTAGACCATGCAAAGGACCTTGCTTAGGACCGTAAGCTAGGAATTTAATAGTTCCGGTTTCCGGATCAGTTATCTCAGTATACATTGTGATATCGAGGAAATAACCCGAATCGTTGGCAATGCATAAACGTAATGAAGTTGTTGGTGTTTGCGGTGTTGGTCGAATTACCATCTTTAATTCAGCTTGCAACACTCTCAATTTCCATAACCTTGGTCCGTAGCGCATAATCATCTGTGTAACAGACTCTTCAATTTTATTTGGATCCATTATAACGGTTGGTACAAAATTTAAAAATATGTGATTGCAATCCGTTCGCTTTGCCTGAGGATGAGAGAATGCAACCTCCAGTTCATCCATTGATTCGAGAAGAACTCTTTCACCTTCGTTTTGTAGATACTCAAATGACGCTTCTTTAGTTATCAAATCAGAATGTCTTATGATTGATCGAATAAAAAATCGATAATCCGTAACTTCTTGACCTTTGGATGTCTTTGCTTTGCCCAAATATAAATGCATTTTTTGATTTGCGGTTGGTAACGCCTCCAAATCGTAAGTTCGCATTCTGTTTAGCTCTAATTGAAAAGCACATGCTGGTTCCAAATGACGGTAAATTCGATCTTCGTCGAAAAAGTCACGCGCTCGATAAGTAAAAAATCGGGGAAACTGTCGCTTTTTCAATGCTGCGAATGTAATGCGCCGCACTCGCCTATTTAAGAGTTCTTCACGATGCAATACACAGAATGAGCCAAATAGACTAGCGAGCTGATGATCGTCCATTTCACCGACATCACGGATCGCCACACTTAATATATGCATTGGAGTGCGCGATTTAACTGAAAAATTGTCTAACGTTAATTTAAAATATAGAGCAATATTTCTTCACAATTTAACTTACCCGTATCACATTCGCCAATTCGAGTAATTGGATCAGACAATGAAACATTAATCGAAGTACTCATTCTACGATCATCTGACACTGATTCTGATGCATCAACCGTATCTAATACTTTTGCACTGACAAATGATGGATTAGAGAAATCTTCAAGAAGGTCCAGAATTTCATCTGCATATTGTTGGAAATGTTCAAAATTATCAAAAGCAGCCATGCAGCCTGTCCGCATAAATGATTCGGCCGCGATTTCACCTTCTGTTGTCCCAATGCGATTTGGATGAGCCGTAGGTAATAAGAATTGGAAATGAATAAGCGGTACTTCTCCCGATAATTCCAAGTGTTGAAGACATGTCAATTCATAAGAAGTATATGCACGGCGAACGTAAACTTCTAAAGCTGCATTACACACAGCACGATTTGAATGATAGAAGAAATCATGCAGAATATCGAAAATCGATGTTTCTGATAAAATAAGTCGCTGTAGATTTTCTGGATGGAAATCGTGTCCATACATATCAACCGCCGATAAAAATATCGATTCCATTTGATTATGGCGCAACTCGTACGCCGGTTGATGGGCAGCTATTAACACTTGTCGGGCCCGTAATGCGACTCTGGAGTGTTCAGCGCGATTTAATGAAGTCAATTCACTTAGAGTTGCGGCTAATTCATCAGTGAGGCCAGGTTCATTAGCCCATAAATGATCAATCAACAAAGTTACCAACAAATTCTTCTTTGCCACATTACTATGGGAGAATATGGTGTTCACCACATTTTGCATGTTATCCTTATTTGCTTCACGAATATGTGCCACGCACTTATCATAATGTCCGTGTTGAAATTGTGACTCGACAGCATAGTATTGTCGCAACAATTCATGTACAGCAGCCTTCATTCGGCCACGGATTCCATTTCGATAACGTTGAACGAGCTGAACAATGCCCTGGGTTGTCAAAAAGAACACGTCTCGTTCAGATCTTTTTTGTAGTGTAGCTGCGTGACTATCAATAACACTAGCTATCTCTTGCGAAGGGAACTTGGCTAATACACTGGTTATATTCCTCTCGTAAAGAGTCATAAGTTTACGAATTTTCTTCTCAACCGATACTGAAATACGCCCAGATATCGAAGCAATAACTTCTTGTAATTCTAGTAACGGTAGTGATGGATCGCGCAAACTTTGCATAAATTTCTCGATAACTTCACGTAGTCGTGGCGCATTATATGGATCAGGTAGACAATAACCAGCTAATGTATTTTCGAGTATAGCTTTATAATTACTATTAATACGATTTAATTTTTCTGGTACCACAACGTTTTCCATTGGAGGGAACGTATTTTTATAGGGTTGAGCACGTGTCACAAGTGATGCGTCATCTAAATCTAAATGGCCAATAATGGAACCGGCATCTAAAACAGCACCTGCTCGTCGAACAAATGAGACGGTACCATTTTCATTAGCAGCTAGTGTCATAACCATTTTCATAACCTCTATTTCTGCATAGGTTTGCCCCTTATTGAGGTGAGCTCCATCTTCTACCAGTAAATTTACTAATTTACCGGCTGAAGGGCTTCTGAGCACTGACGGATCATTCTCTTTTTCAAATACACATGTTTGATTACCAATAACTATTCGATAACGATCAACTTCTTCTTTCATATATGTGGTGTAGCTAGCACCTTCGAGCGACAGTAGCATACCACCATCTGATAATCTGTGCACTTCAACTTCTTTGAACGATCCATTCATTATCAAAAAATATGTGTTTGCACCACTTTTAACTGCTTGTACTTTGTATCGGTAACCTTCGGAAATTAATTCAACATCCACTACATTGGTGAGGGTATTTGCAGCTTGAATTTGACCTTTTTCCAATGACGTTTGGAAGCTGGAAAATGCCTCGCTTATTTCCCGATCAACAATGTGAAGTGCACCACAAATTACGCCCAGCATAATATCCGGTTTTTCAGATTGTACACGTTCCGCTATCAATGCATCCAGCCATGACGTATCAATAGTATTATCCAAAAATCGATTGGTTTCCAATAAAGTTATTAAATATTCAACGGTTGTCCGGAAATCACCACGAATCGATAATTCCTTTAGGGCAATGACTAAATTTTCGCGCGCTTGTTGTCGATTTTCACCCCACGAGAAACAATGCCCAAATTGTGAGTCGGCAAATTCATGAAGGCCACCAGACGCGGCTACACTAAAGTAACCCCAAACATTTTTGCTAGAACGGAAATTTAACTCTTGTACTGTTCCGGAGCTTGGTTTAAAACCTTCATCAGGATTTTCAGAGGTAATTCGGGCAGCAATAACATGACCCCATGGTCTGGGTTTATTTACTGGATTTTCAAAATCAATGATTGTAGACCCCCATGGACTCTCACCGTACAATAATCGTATATCCTTAATTCTGAATAATGGAATTCCCATCCCGATTTGAAGTTGGCACGCTGGTAGATTAACATCAGCCACCATTTCTGTACAAGGATGCTCGACTTGGAGACGTGGATTCAATTCCAAGAAAAAATAACGACCTTCACCATCATATAAATATTCTACAGTACCGGCACTAGTGTAACCAACCATCTTTGCTAATCTAACTGCGGCCTTTTCCATTTCTTCAAACACTTCTGGAGTTGCAACAATTGCTGGAGCCTCCTCTATAATTTTTTGATGTCTCCGCTGAATAGAGCAATCTCTGCCAAATAAACTGATTGCATTGCCATATTGATCAGCTAATAATTGTACTTCTAAATGGCGAGCTCCAGATGCAAGTTTCATTACGAAAATCGGTGAACCAGGTACTTCAGCTTGTACTTGACGGAAGAGAGCTGGAAATTCATCAGGTGAATCAACACGACGAATACCTTTACCACCACCTCCTTCTGATGCTTTGATCATTACCGGAAATCCAATTTTATGAGCTGAATGTAAACCCTGTTCAGCTGAATTGACACATCCGCGAGCAAATAGTTCACTTGAGATTTTTATTTTCTTGCCACTATATTGTGCCTTTAAATCAGATCCAGACCATGGCAGGGTTGGAATATCAGCCGTTTGTGCCACAATCGATGAAGCTACTTTATCACCAAGTGCCCACATTGCACGTTCGGGAGGACCCAAAAACACTAATCCCTTTTTATGAAGTAATTCAGGTAATTTAGGATTTTCAGATGCATGACCCCATCCAGCCCAAACAGCTTGTACTTGGGTGCGTACAGCAATATCTAAAATTAATTCGACATTTGCGTAATTGTTGTTATTTGAGCCGCCTGTTACAGGAACATAATGATCAGCCATTTTTATATATTCTGCATTGGCTTTTAAGTCCTCCGGCGTAACCTAAAGAGAAATTCATTCTTACAGAATTATTATATTTGCTAAATATAATTAAATTCAATTTTAATAATTACCATGACGACAAAACGAACAGCACGTTCATTTTTGAACATCTCGTACGACCAGCGACGTATTGAACGCATACATTTAACGGCAGCAATCCCATTGTTTGCGATAAGAACCTGAATAAATATAAATTTAAACAAAAATGTTATTTAAATTTTACCTTTAGTCTACCTAAAACGAGATTTGAAAAATATATTTGGTACAAAATTCATAAAACATAAGATTGATTAATTTACACGTGCTATCATATTATTTTATTTTCCAAATTTCAAGTGTTGAACTTAAGATTTTATTATTAATTTTGTTATTTACGATTAGATAAAAATAAAAATTCATTTTGATTGAAATATTTATAAATTAAAACGTTCTAATGGATTTGGTGTTTAATAAACGCAACGTCGTAGTCGTAACGATCTTAGTCACATTTTCAACGATACGTGCATAAATTAAAGATGTTAGGGGTTAACATTTATTTATTAAATATATATGTTTAACCAATGTTTTGGTAAATAACACCAACATATTAAAAATATTCAACTTAGAAAATACAGATATGGAAAAACCAGTGAAGAGATATCGCCAATAAATTAAAAATAAACAATAAAATTTCTCAAATAGCAATAAAAATAAACATCGTTCCTCGCTCGCTCTATCTTCTCCATTGCATCATAAAATAAATTAAGCGTCATTCAAAAATCAAAACACGCAATCCTCTGTTATTTGAAATAAGTACGAATCTGTATATATTGTTATTACTTCAAAATCGCCTGATCATTATGTAAACACTATTTAAAAAAATAAAATTAGACAAGTGTACCACAACACATGACACAAAGTTCAATGTGAAGTTCGCTTTTTAAAGACATTACACAAAATTATACAAAAAACCGGTAATAATTTAATTGCAAAAAAAAAAAATAATTTACTTCTACACCCAATTAATTAAAGTTAATTAAAAATATTTAAATACTTACTCTGTTAATAACTTTAGTTCCGCCAAATCGTTTAACAAATTCCTCAGGTGTTGCTAATACAAAGTCACGTTCTTGGTAGCCATTTTGCCCGAGACCGGTACCATGCGACATGCTAGGCCTATCAATAGATAATGTTAAATCCATTTTATAACAAAACTGATTAAAAACGATTATTTTTAAATAATTTTTATTTATTTATTTGAAGAATACCAATAGTGTCACAACACTCATACACAACGAACAACATATAACTAAAGTATTAATATAAAAAAAAGAAACAATTTAATTTTAAAGATAATTGTGTGTATTAGGTGAAGATTGATTGCGAAAATATGTACACGGAATTTTTGTATGTTTTGTACAGAAAATATTTTATGGCCAATACAATTTCGATTTGGACAAAATTTGTAAAAGAGTTTTGAAATTGTGATGAAATATCTTTCAAATTATCCATCCGGTTTGTATTAATTATAATTAACTGGAATGCTCCGCCGTTACTCTAATTAATACCATTCACTTTTATAGAAAATATTACTGTTTCGGACCCCTAGGCGTAACACAAATTTGATTTAGTTAATGTAAATTAATTAATGTAAATGACAATTAATTAATATAAATTAAAAATTACTATCATGAGGTAGATACAAGCAGTGTTAGTCGTTTTATAGGTTGAACGCAAATACAATAATTATAAATAATTGTGTTCTAAGATGCAATTATAATTAATCGTATAGATATATCTACTTACTTTACATAAATAAAAAGATAAGCTGAAATCGGTCACGTTTGGATAAAACGTTTTTTCCTGTAGACGGATAAAATAGATCAAGAAAGAAAAGAACGAGCCAGGGGCAAAGCGTCGAAAGTATATTCTACAAAACAATAAGCTAGGCTGCGGTCGAATCTTCACACAGAAATATCTTTCAAATTATCCATCCAGTTTGTATTAATTATAATTAACTGGAATGCTCCGCCGTTACTCTAATTAATACCATTCACTTTTATAGAAAATATTACTGTTTCGGACCCCTAGGCGTAACACAAACTTGATTTACTTAATGTAAATTAATTAATGTAAATGACAATTAATTAATATAAATTAAAAATTACTATCATGAGGTAGATACAAGCAGTGTTAGTCGTTTTATAGGTTGTACGCAAATACAATAATTATAAATAATTGTGTTCCAAATGCAATTATAATTAATCGTATAGATATATCTACTTACTTTACATAAATAAAAAGATATGCTGAAATCGGTCACGTTTGGATAAAACGTTTTTTCCTGTAGACGGATAAAATAGATCAAGAAAGCAAAGAACGAGCCAGGGGCAAAGCGTCGAAAGTATATTCTACAAAACAATAAGCTAGGCTGCGGTCGAATTCTCGGGTAAATCCGCTAAATTCGGTAAATACATTTACCTATTTTTTATGAGGATAAACGAAATATAAAAAGGTAAATGTTCCACTTTTAGATACTTTATTCTTTATTGTTATAAGAATACAACGAGTATAAAATAGAAAAAAATGCGTAATGTAACCAAAAACGAATACTAATAATCTACATTTACCATAGTAAATGATTTACCCTAGTATTCGACCGCAGCCTAAATCTAAATAAGCTTCTCGTACAACTCAAAATAACTATAGTGAATAAATTTTTGGATCACTTGCGAGATGTTATGGAGGCTAAACAAAACCTGACCATCTGCATACAAAACATGAGTGACTATATCATTATTTTATTAACCAAAAATTTTCTTTAATTTATTTGATTTACTATTTTATTTTAATTTTTTTCATATTACACAAAGAATAATGAGAACAAATTTGTGGGTACAAATAATTTTGGCAAAAACTAAATTAACTGTAATTTCTCCTAGAACTAAAATTAAAAAAAAAATTGAAATTAATGTTTTCAAAAAGTTTATTATTTATATAATTTTTAAAGTAGTTTGCGTTACGTTGCATTAAAAATTTAGCAGGAACAAATAATTTTGGTTAGGACTGTATCTCTCTGAAAATATTGAAATATTCTCTACAAATATACAAATTTAACCTTTAATTTTATTTTGAAAGAACAATTTTTACCAATTATGTCATTTAAATTACAATACGTAACACAAAATTTTAAGAATCATGAACGTCACAACTTATAAAACCAAACGTAAGATTTACATATTAAGCATTGACCCATCATATTTGTATTTCAAATTGGCAAGGTAACAACAAACAAGCCTAAGTTTTGTTACAGTTAAATTACAACTACAAACGAGTATATTATTAAAATGGGAATTTTTCTTGAACGAGCAAGACCGGACGTTCGAAATTAATTGATTCTTGAGTCGGTTTTCCACCAAAAAATTATTTTAAATGAATGCTCGTGACCATTTGCGAGCGATTTCATTTGATAAAAAAAAATTAGGTTTGATGTGTTTCCACTGAAAAAATACTCACAAACAGAAATTGTAGCGATCATGTTTACAAAGATTTTTAATCGATCCATCCCAATAAGTCAGGGCAGCAAAAGTGGTTCGCAATGAAGAAACTATTGGTATGATTTGTAAAATTTGAATATAGTGTGTGGTGATTCAAGTTCAATTGAACATATAAAAAATACAAACAAAAAACAAAACGAAAACATGAATTTTGGATCTCATATTTTTGGAAAGCAAGGTTTTCAGTCTTATGTCACAATATGATTTTGAATTCCAAATTGGCAAAGACGGGTTTTGTAAAACTAAAAAACAAAAAATTTGTAAAATAACTTTATCATTAAATTAGTGAAGTGAAATCTAGTGAAATAAAGCAAATTATTTTAATCAAGAAGTGCCTAAGTTTTTCTTTTTCGTAGGTTCATTACGAATATTATGATCTAAAAAAATTTAAAACCGATCAATAATTAAACGGTGCTCAAATGGATTTTGTGATTTTTGGAACTTTTAAAGTCAAATTATTTGTAAACTTTTATAATTTCCTGATTAATTACCCAATTATTATAAATGTATACCCAAATTTAGAAAATTGTATCATGTTTTTCAGTAAAAATTCTATTCAGTTATTTAACAGTTTTATGCTCATAAAAAATGGTAGAAATTAAACATTTACCATTTTCTCTTTTTTATGCAGTGTAGATAACTTTTAATCTAACATGGCCTTCCTACCTATAAATAATTTTTTATTTTAAAATAAACTCGGCAATTTTATTAGGAATCCAGAACGGAAACAATTTTGAGAATCGGAACGCAAATAAAAAATATATTTAAATCTTTGCAATTAAAATTAAATTTTATTCATATATTCTTTATATTCAGGATTCCAAATAAAATTACCCAGTTTATTTTAAAATGTAAAATTATTTATAGAAAGGCTACCATCTTTCTTAAAAAAACAATGTTAAATGTTTAATTTCTACCATTTTTTACGAGCATAAAAACTGTTTAAATAACTGAATCGGATTTTACTGAAAAACAAGATACAATTAACTAAATTTAGGTATGTTATTTATGCTTTGGAAATTACTAAAATGTAAAATTAATTTGACTTAAAAAGTTCCAAAAATCACAAAGAGAGCACCGCCTAAATAATGATCAATATTAAATTTTTTCGATCAAAATGTTCTTAATGAAGCTAATGACAAGAAAAACTTAGGCGCTTCTTGATAAATAATTTGCATTTCACTTGATTACACTTCTCTAATTTAATTATAACGTTTTTTTGTAGTTTTATTTTTTTAGTTTTACAAAGTACTTGCTACTTTCCTTTTATAACCAACTCTTTGCTGCACATTACGCCAGGCCATATATCCATTTGAAAATTTGAACCGTTTTCATTTTCGCCCTTTATTCAACAAATACAAACATTCAACTTCAACATTCTTTTTAGTTTACAAGTCGTGTAGTGGTAATTTACACCCCATGTTCATGCTTCATTTCTGTCAATGAACAACCTTAATTTGATCTTTACAGAGAAGCTTGGTTGTCTGCTGGTATTGTAGCCTCCCTTTTCATTTATTTTCTTCCCAAACATTTTTTAGAAAATTGTCTATGACATTTATCCGACCTAACTTTTGTCTTTAGTTCGAATTAAATTCCGGTTCTCCTTTACGTTAAAATTTTTCCGGAACACATTTTAAATTAAATTGAAGTAAAAGAGTTGAATTTAGTAAAACCCAAACAAGTGAAATAAAAAATTTACGAATTTTTGCAATAGAAAAACAAAACATTCAAAATAGTTAACATACATGCAAGCTGCAAAAAAGTTTGTGTCTTTAAGTACAAAATCCAAATCATGACAAAATTGTTTTATGGCGAATAAACTCAATTTTACTTAAAGTTCTGGAATATGGTTCCATTCTAGAACAATGATTTGTGCTTCTTAACCAGTTATGATGAAATGCGTTGATGTTTGAGGGAAATCTAATTATGTTGGTCTCATATCCAAAGGTTAATGATGTCAAATCCTTGTTAAACTTAATAAGAATCTATTTTCCAGTGCAGCCAAATATTTTTCAGATTATAATAATAATTCAGAACAGAAAATCGATTAAGTAAAGGAAAATTCTGTTAGTTAATTTTATAAGGAGTGAGTAGGAAAACCAATTTTTCAACGAACATTTAATTGGATATTTGGACATAAGTTAAAGAAAGTAAACCAAAATTATATCGAAAATATAGAAATTTACCAAAAATGGACTAACTAAATGGACTTATTATTTAGCCATATTCCAGAATTTTATTTAAAATCAGTTTAGAAACTCTGATTTCCATCAAACAAATGAAGGTAAATGAATATTTTTGAAATGTGCAGTTTTGAATCCTATGTCTTTTGAAATGGCCTGTTTTCAAATATCCTGATTTGTACCTTATATCGTTTTGTACCATACAAATATGTAGTTTTGAAATATGCTGTTTTGCACCTTATTTTGTTTTGTTTGTCCCTATAACTTTTTTTATAGATGCCGTTTTGAAATATCCTGTTTTGTACGTTACACCATTTTCTCACATTCTGATTTGAAATACAAAAGTATGTATCCTTGAAATATACCACCTTGTATATTAGGTATTTTTGTTACCTTTGTTTTGTAAGCTAAAGATCTTTTTCCCAATTGGGTTTAAACCCTACAACAGAAAGAAAATAAAGACCTTGTGCTTTATTTCTAAACAAAGGGCTTTAAATAAGATGCATGGCTTTATTTCTCAAAAGAGAAAGAAATACCCAACCCCTGTGCATTTCTCCTTGGGAACAAAAAAATTACATTGCACTGCATTGAAATCGGGTCATACAGTACACAACATCCGTTACTAAAAACTGTGACTGTCTCGATGAATAATTCACTCGGTGAAGTTGAGTATTTTTTTCATGATGGTAAACGAAACTTGGATCTACCAAGATGAACGAGTACCGAAAAAGGAAACACTCATTTTATCGGCTTGGATGATCATGGCCAATTTTTGGGGGTTTCCCTCAGCATTATTGGCCCTAATGAAAAAATCGCCACAATTGGCCTACAGTAAAGTGCCAGCATTTTTGTTCTATTAAAAGTTTCAAAGTATTTCAAAGGTTGAAAACCCATTAATCTTTTCTACAAAGGGTGATTGATTTAAGTTAACTCACGATTTTTTTCCAGAAAGTAGTTTTAGAATTAAAGATTTGTTATCTAGGAACGATTACCTGAGGATGATGCTAGCAAATGGACCAAACTTTTAAATTACAACATGTATCATAGTTGCGAAATAATAACGACAGCCGTATTTCTTGACACATACTAATCTGGATCAGATGAAAGTTTACAGTACCCGCATATCTTGACGCTTAGTAATCCAGATCAGATTAAAGTTTAGATTGAAAACAAGAATATAACGATTTGATTCGGATCAAATCAAACGTCAAAAAATTAGCTATTGAAAGCAACAACAAAAACTGAACAAAAAGTCTAAAAAAAACTCCAATAAATAGATTTGAAATGTTGTTTCTGTATAAAAATATTGACTAGCAAATATTTTTTGGCAATCTAATTCACGCAATTAAGGATTAAATATAGAATGTGTACCAGAAGGGAATAATGCATGGTAAAAAAAAAAAAAAATTGATAACAAGACTTATATACGAAAAACACAATAGTAAAACTCAAATCCTGAGAATTAATAACTCAGTAATACATTTGATGTCTCTAGACGGATTAAATAATAAATGTACCATACCACATTTTAAAACCTTCTTGCTACCTTCTTTGAGAATATAGAATTAAGGGGCCCAGTGAGTTTGGATGGTCTCAGCTAGAGTCGTAAAACGTAAAATTTTGTGAATTCAAGTATTTTAGTTCATTGCATTTGAGGAGTGTCTGATCAAAAGTCGCTATTAACATTTTCCAAAATGATTTTTTTTTCTATCAGAGCAGAATTTTTTAAATGAAACAAAGCAAAAGCGGCTATTTCCAGAATGGACCAATAATTGACAATTTCTCTATGAAAAATATCCCTAAAATTCTTGATTTTGGTCAAAACAAGCTGTTTACTACAAAAAAATGATCAAAAGTAAGTTCCAAAAAGTAAAATGTAAATAGCGACTTTTGATCAGACACTCCTCATTTATTACTTAAATGTTACACAAGTCACTGGGTCCGGTAAAGTGAATGCAACCGGTAAATAATTAATAATTCATTACGAATTACAAAGTAGGTTCATTTAGTCACTATAAAAATGGTTATTGGAACAACAACCCAAAACCATAAAGTTTTCCAACCTTATCATCTCGGGACCAAAAACTTAGTGCTTCTGAATTCAGAAACCGGATACCTACTAAGTATGTTTTCCGATCTTAAAGTGACTTTTCCTGAATTCAGAATCTCCACGTCGGATCAAAATGAACGATTATAATTTGACGCAAGAAAATGCCAACAATTTGTTATACTGATAATTTTTGATTAGCCGGAATGGCGGAATACCGAAGAAAACATTCACATATTTATATTAGATTTCGGATACTTTTGATCAGTCCATTATAAGCATCACGCATTTAATAAGTTTCGAATCGAAGCTTTTGACCGTTAGAGTTAAAGGCGAGTGTTTGTTTATTATGATTCAACTAATACTGTCGCTCTCCCCAAACATTCTCAATTAAGTTAAAATTGTAAAGTATTTTTCTGATTTTGGCTTCTTTGATCATTGGACAGTTTCTAATTTTATTCTAGCTTCTCCAGGTTCTTTAAGATCCTGTTGGATTATTTTTATTTTGTACAGGTTTTCTTATTTCTCGATGAGTTAGGTTACCAAGGGCCTAGCTATGCAAATTGACTTTATTTTCGACGGCTGTCGTTTGTATATTTTAGCAGATACAGAAAGAAAAAGGAAAACAATCAAACAAGAAAACGTCGCATCCGTCCTTTTGTCCTGCCAGTCATACATTTTTTTTATTATTCGTTTTCCTCATAAGCTCACAAATATTGATAGTTTTGATCGAGATTTTGCACAGAGATAGAATTTAGTCATGATCATATGAGTTGATAGGGTCCGATCGGCATTTTTAATTGAGAACTAGACCAATGTTTAATGAATAATTAAAAAATTATTCTTATACCTAATTAAAATATAAGATATTAATATTAGAGTTAAGAATATTTGAAATTAGAGAGAATATTATAAATATTCTTAATCCATTTTGATGAAAATGATTTTTTGTTCCACAGAAATGGGATTCTAATATATTCTGTTTTCTGTGCCTGAACATTTTTAAAGATCTTGTTATCTCAGTGTCAGTATTTTATACTAACATTCCAAAGTGGTTGAACCATGGAGTTGAGGGGCGCCCATATAAATTTTTTTGAAGAAAGTTGAATGGCTAAATAAACGGTATCTAGAAACAAATTGTTCATAATAGTTATGTTCTTGTAAATATTATGAAGTTAAGGTGCGCTTCGATTCGAACATTCTCACATATTATGTTAGTCCCACCATAAAAGTTGACCATCATTGATTATAATCGGTCGGCCAAACGAGAATGTATATTTTTTGCTAAATCTTCCGGACCCTAGTAAATTTGTAGCTCTTCCTCTATAATATTCAAAACTGCCTTTTTAAATTATTAATTATTATTGCCTTTTTAAATTACCTCTTCGCACAATCAAACGTAAACCAGTTTAGTTATAATCCTTGCTGGTTGAATTTTCATTGCTTTCGTTTAAGATTTCCTCTTGATATTAAATGTAAATAAACAAGTTCTGCACCAAAGCTGTGCTGTAATTATCTATAATGATCAACACGGTAATATTTTCTTTTCACTCTACAAAAATATTTTAAATCTGTTTATTTATATCCAAAAGCCGAGCTTAACTGACCCGGTAGCAAGAAATTCATTTTTCATTTACAAATAGATTTACAATTTTTTAATTTTCCTAACGAGCCCTAAAATTCTCAAATGACTAAATTTCTACCCTGCTATAAATGTAGCCTATTTATGTAAACCATATTTGACAATGTACTAAGCATATGTTTAATTGAATTATTAAATTCTGCTAGGTACAAAGTGCTAAAAGATATGAGAGCGAAATAGTTTTGGCGTAGAAATTTAAAGTAGATTGTTGGAACGTAATCTTGCTTAACTTAGCTCAACTTAAAAAAAAAATATTCAAAAATATAAACCTTAAGCGCAAGGCGGCATGCAATTTCACTTTACAAAAATTTCAATTTACTGTACGATTCAATTTTCCGTTAATCATTTTATGATCATATGAAATTAAATATTTTACAAAATTTATTTTTTTGGTCAAAAAGTAAAATTTGTATTTATTAGTATATTCTGTCTCTTGACATTTAGACTACAGAGTTTGAATACCAGACCACAATGACCTCAAAACATTAAATGAAATTGTTAAATACATTAATCTGCTTGGTGGAAATATTACGAATCATCTCTAGTAAGAATACACAAATTCTTGCGTCATAATAAACGCAAGTGTTACTTCTAAAGTGAGGGAAAGTGTACGTACAATTTTGAATATTGAACTGATGATCAACAATTAATTTAATTACAACGCAAATTATTAAAATAAAATACATATGACCCTGAATGTTTTTTTAATAGTTTAACAAAACTAAAATAAATATTTGTAATTAATATTATAAAAGAGTAAATAAAAAGAATTACTTCATTTTTGGATTGACCACAGTTAACTTCGCCATATTCTCCTTTGGTTGCGGCTGCTGCTGTTGTTGCTGTAGCTCTTCAGATTCTTCAACATCAATTGAAATTTGGTTTATAGCTGCTTCATAATTTGGTTCAATTAAATTTATAATTGGTGTTGTTATTGGTGTTGATACTTGGCTATTATCTACACTAGTATCCCAACGCGACTCTTCACCACTTTCGGCTAACACAAATCTTTTACTTGGTCGCCTCTTTAACATTTTTTTTTACTTTGCTAGATTATTATATTTTTTTCCTTATTCTAATCACTTTTCTATATAAAAATGTATGCTGTGTGTAAATTTTTAGTTTTAATCCGAAATCCAAAATAATATGCAAATTTAATGACAAAATGCGTAATCGCAGACGGGCACACATAAATAGTTCTAATAATACAAATTCTCATGTGTAAAAAATGATATGTGTCTTGAATTTCCATAGTAATTTATAATTTTTCTTGTAATATAATGATGTTTGGTAATTTATTTCTAATGAAAGTTTTACATAAATAATTTCAAAAAAAAAAAACAGGTTAAAATGGTAATTTTTACACGAACGTCAAGAAAGTAAAGCTGGTTATTTGTAATTTTTGCAAATATGTATACGTACATGTGTTACGTCAAAATGCTTAATGAGATCCAATTTATCAATATTGCGATACAGTCAGATTCATTTATTAAATGATTGTTTTTAAACAAAAACTAAAATATGTTTGTTATCTACATCTTTTTAATTGATAAACTTTGTTATTATTTGGATGCAGATAATAAAATTGCATTACATGATAAGAATATTTGGTATAAAATCCACAGTAAAATAATTATACAGGTACTTAAAGGAGGTTAAAGGGATTTGGCTTATCTTATCAGATTATGGATCTGTTTAGAAATTGGTTTTGTTTTGATTATTTCAACAGAAAGTGGAAATATTGTTTGTTGTCTAGTCATATTGAACCAAAATAATTGAATTCATTTGAGTAAAAGAACTAATAAATTTCGATCTAGATCTTCAGTTTTAAATTGTTTAATAACGAGGTGATTTCTATAAATAAAATCAGTTTGCTATTTGAATTACGAAAATGTAGTTTTGTTCAAACGAGTAGGTGCATTACATAAAATTTCTCCTTGTACTTAATTTAAATTGGAATACCTTTTTAGGGAAAAAAGACAGCAAATTGAAAACTGAGACTAAAAATTAGTTAAATTATAATTGGATTTTAGTTCAATTTATTATTTCGTTTAAAATCTCTATACCGGTGATGCCCAGATGTAAAGGGAAAAATATGGTCCAAAAAGATTTTTAAAACTTTCGTAATAATGTAAAAGAATTTTAATAAAACATAATTTGTAGGGAAAAAGTACGGATTTCTTTTCAACTTTGTATGGAATTTTTTTTTTTCTTGTCGGCTCTGTAACCAGACTGGCTCCAAAATACAAAATAATTTGATATAACAGCCTAACTACGAAATTAGAACAACGATTCACTTCGAAACACTTAAAATAATCCAAGCGATGCCTTTTTCAAGTACTAAAAATCTTATTGAACAAATTTACAAAGGATGATATGATAAGTAAGGCAAAAAAATTCAATAAACTTAAAGACTCAAAATCGTAGTAAAAATTTAATAAACTTAAAGACTCAAATTTTAAACTCTGAATCGTAATTAAATTGTGATTTTTATTAAAAATTAACACGTAATAATTAACAATTTATCATTTAAAGTTCAGGCCTTATTACCGAAGTCTGGGGCCCTATTATGAAAAAATGCAATTTCACATTTTATGCGATTTCGCATTTTCATGCGATTTTGCATTTCGGTATTATAAAACAACATTTTCGCAAAAATGCGCTCTTGGTCAAATGGTTTGTCTTAATATAAAATGCGATAGCGAATTTTTGCGAAATTAAAATTGATAAATACGACTACTCAATGGCAGTCGGATATCGCAAGTGTTGATAAATGAGAAGTGTCTGATCAAAAGTCGCTATTTACAACTTACTTTTTGATACTTACTTTTGATCACTTTTTTGTAGTAAATAGCCTGTTGTTTTGACCAAAATCAAGAATTTTAGGATATTTTTCATAAAGAAATTGTCAATATTTGCTCCATTCTGGAAATAGCCACTTTTGGCCTATTTCATTTAAAAAATTCTGCTCTGATAGAAAAAAACAAAGATTCATTTTGGAAAATGTAAATAGCGACTTTTGATCATAATTTTTCTCTATTTATATTTAAAGTTTAGGTAACGTAACTTTGCGCTGATGATTTTTCGTTATTTAATTATACAAAAAAAAAAATAATTTATGAAAAAATAATTCATAAATAATAATTTCCTGCTAGCCAAGTGTCACTCAAGAATATTTTTAATGCTTATATAATAAGCGAAAAAGGTTATAACGTAACGAAACAGAATTTTCTTCCCGTTACATAAATAACGTTTGAGTTTCTAATGTTTTTTGTAACCGAATGATGTAACGTTATGCATTTATTTTCTGGTTTTCATCACTGTTTTTAAAAATAGAATTACAAAAATTTAACAATTCAAAATTCAGTTCCATAACAAAAACGTGATGATTCAATAAGCAGCTCCAATTTAAATCTGGCAATACCTACATTGGTTCTGTGCAAGATAAACAGCCAATAATTGATAGTGTAATAAGCGTTTTAATTGTTGAACTACGCATTTTAATTGTTAAAACTTTTATCCGAAATTGGGAAAATTTAACCAACACGATATACGCATTGCCAAATAATTTCGGTGTACGTGCAAAGGCCCGTGTTTGTTTTTATTGTCCGGTCACGCGAAAATGCCGCCGCAGTAAGTGGGCAACATATGGTTTCAATAAGCCAATTCCAAATTTAAATTGCAACCTTCAATTGAATCCTTTATAAAAGAAAATAATTCTGATATTTTTTTTAGGTAATCAGATCATCTCAATTCACCTTAACTCCCAATTCTGGACATTTTCTGGACCTGGCCACAAATAACTATCAATGGAATGATTAGCAATAATTAATTATTGCTCTTACAATACTTTGCGTGATTGAGAATGAATTTGTTACGCCTTTGTTTCCTTCGGTCGCCGAAGACCGTAATTATCCCAGTCAACAACAATATAAAGGGTGAGCCAATGGGTATTTCACCAGGAGTGTGGTGAATAAAATCTAAATCTAAAAAAAAAATGGTTTCATATTAACATCTATCATCTACAGTCATTAACAAGTCATGTATAGATGATACACGGTGGCACAATGCGTTAAAATTATCAAGGTCTATTACGAAATAGGCATTCAAAAAACAAATGCGTATCGGGCATTACATGATTTTTTGGCGTTAATAATCGACCAACTCCAGATAGCATCCCGTAATGTTTGCCGATTGGTTTCACGAATAAACACAATTTGATGGCGTGAGGTCAATTTGGCCATGGAGATCGTGCGATTTAACATCATTGAACTTTTTTTTTTGAGGTTATCTCAAAATTAAGGTCTGAGAATCTTTCTTTTTTGAGCCAATAAGCCAGCAAAAAATTCAAGAGCTAAAGGACAAGATTATAAGACCTATTGGTTGTATAGAGGAGCAATTGAGCCAGGATATCATCCTAAATTTGGACAAAGGGATTGATATGTGCCGCCGAGGCCATGGTGAACATTTGGCCGATATTATCTTTCACACATAATTCTTATCGATCAATAAGCATGCTTCAATAAAAAAATCAAAATCATTCCAAAGCAACAATTTTTTATTTATTATTCACATAGTGACACTCTTATTGGCCCACCCTTTAATACTTCATAGTTCATCATACTTAAATCGAAAATATGTAGTACAATTAGTATTTTAATACGGATGCTGTAGGCCCTGATTTCAGCTTCCAATAGTAAAATTTGCAAGTGTACGCTAGAATTTGAAATTAGGAATTAAATAAAATTTTATTTAAAAAAAATATTAATACGCATGCCGTACTGTTGTTGGTTTCACGAAAGGAGTAAAATTTCATTATATGCCCCTCAAAATTCGAAACCGAATATTCTCTTATCCCTACTATTGTATTTGCTATTATGTTACCAAAAAGAAAAAACGAAATTGAATTTTACGGTTTACGGATTTGATGTTAAATCCGGGTGACAAATATCGCATAATTCATAATTGAAAAAGAAAGGCGGAATCATTTTTTTGTATCGGAATGGAGAATTCTTTGCCCAGAAACGAGTTTCGAATTCTCCGAAAAATACAAATAGATAACTGAAAACAAAATAGTTTAACTTATAAAAAACCTGAAATCAATGTTAATCTGTTAATTTAATGTAGTACAAATACCTGAAGTTTAAAAGATTTATGAAATTCAACAATTGCCATAATACAACTAAGTTATTACGTAATAATACGATACATAAAAGAAACGTCCGAGGATTCAAGTATTATAACTTCACTTAAGTATGATTTAGTATAAATAACTTTATCAAGAAACTACAAAATAGCGACGAAAGTGTTCATTATTAAATCTCGGAATATTGTGAAGAAGTTGATGGTTCCCACGGAGGTTATAACGATCAAATCGTTTGCATTGTTGACGGCTAAAACAATGTTGGAAGATTGAAAGTTCACCTATTTTTGGATTTAAATTTATTTTGACCTGGAGTCATTAAATAAAAATAATACTCAAGGTTATTAAATAATTTGATAAGCGGAATAGTAATTATATAAAAAGCTTTTCAAACAACTCCTGAACCACCGAAGGTAGAAACCTTTTGCATCTCTTTATAATCACTTTCAGGAAATACGCAATTTTATTATTGTGTTTTTATTATTACGCCGAACACTTCATTTTTTTAAAGTTTGGCATCAAAAAACGCGAAATTTGTCATAATTTCTTAACTGTACTTAATACTGTAACCAACACATGTCGAAAATAATAGAGATAAATTCTCTTCAACACAATATTTTAGTCTTCTGTGGCCCTATTCTGGCTATTCCCTGGGAATTGCGAAAAATATTGCAATATTTCCAAACTTCCCCAATTCCCAAAAATGTATTCTGGCGTAATTAGGCATCATCCAATGGGAAAAACACTACATATTTAAAATTTTGCAGCCGCCATTATTTAAAAATTCTATTTTCTACATATAAAATAAAAATTTTACCGGTACTACGTTGTAAATAAAATAATGAAAATACATAAAACAACCAGTTTCTTCTAATTCCCAAAACAAAAATTTGGGAAAAATAAACGTCAAAACTTACATAAAGTGGAATTATTTTTCCCCTACATTAAAAATTCCCAATCGCCAGAATACACTTTTGGAAAAAATAATTCCAAACTGCTAGAATACTGTCAAAATAGTTCAATTTCCAATTCCCAGGGAATTGCCAGAATAGGGCCACTGTGGCCCTATTCTGGCTATTCCCTGGGAATTGGGAATTGGGAAAAATATTGCTATATTTCCAAACTTCAATAATTCCCCATTTTTTATTCCCCAATTCCCAAAAGTGTATTCTGGCGTAATTGGGAATCATCCAATGGGAAAAACCACTATTTCAAATTTTGCAGCCGCCATTATTTAAAAATTGTATTTTCTACATTTAAAATAAAAACTTTACCGATTCTACGTTGTAAATAAAATATTTAAAATACACAAAACAATCAGTTTCTTCTAATTCCCAAAAAAAAACATTGGGAAAAATAAACGTCAAAACTTACATAAAATGGAATTATTTTTTCCTTACAATAAAAATTCCCAATCGCCAGAATACACTTTTGGAAAAAATAATTCCAAACTGCTAGAATACTGTCAAAATAGTTCAATTCCCAATTCCCAGGGAATAGCCAGAATAGCGCCACTGTGGCCCTATTCTGGCTATTCCCTGGGAATTGGGAATTGGGAAAAATATTGCTATATTTCCAAACTTCAATAATTCCCAATTTTTTATTCGCCAATTCCCAAAAGTGTATTCTGGCGTAATTGGGAATTATCCAATGGGGAAAAACACTGTTTCAAATTCTGCAGCCGCCATTATTCAAAAATGTTATTTTCTACATATAAAATAAAAACTTTACCGATACTACATTGTAAATAAAATAATGAAAATACACAAAACAACCAGTTTCTTCTAATTCCCAAAAAAAAAATTTGGGAAAAACAAACGTCAAAACTTACATAAAATGGAATTATTTTTTCCCTACATTAAAAATTCCCAATCGCCAGAATACACATTTGGAAAAAATAATTCCAAACTGCTAGAATACTGTCAAAATAGTTCAATTCCCAATTCCCAGGGAATAGCCAGAATAGGGCCACAGGTATCGAAAAAATAAAAAAAGCGTACGTGTTTTTTAAAGTTTCTAGTTTTAACGGTTTAGGAGTTGTTCCGGTTTACAACATTTTTTTTTTCTGGTCTGGGTTTTGGAAAACTCAGGTAACTGCCCTGTGTAAACAAATCAAAGTAGGGCAACAATACATTTCTATATTTTCTATTTCTGAATACTGTTTTATTTCTTGTCTCTAGGTAGGCTCTGCGGCTAAAAAGACAATTTTTTTAGCCCACCCTGTAGCAAACAAAACAAGCAAAAATACAACTCTAACTGATGTTAAATTATGTCACCCTGCCCCCATCATACGACCTATTTTGTAGAATTTCATTCTATAAAATCCCCCACTTTATTCATTTGAAAGGGCAAACATCCATTTCAATAACGTAATTTATCAACAATCAAGCATTTAAAACTCAATTGTTATAACAGGTATAAAAATTAAACAAATCTCATTAGTGTAATGTGGAAAACAAATAAAATCCAAGAACAATTGATGAAACCTCTTGAATCTTGTTCAATTCCGTCTGATGATAAGTAAATATTTAAATAAAAAAAACATGATTAAAAATAAAATTAAAAAACAATCGGCAACTTGGTAACCGCGACCAATTTATTGGTAATTAAAGTTATTCTTCAAACACTGATTTCTTATAAAGAGGCAGATTACGATTTAGTGGTTTATTCAACAATAGGTTGCCAATTGCTGAAGTAAACAAACAAAACTTCTTTTCAAAAATCGAAAGTTCAAATTTTCAATTTCTGGTGATTGGAATACAAATACTAAGTGACGTTCAAGCCAGAGTCAAGATAAATTGTAAGATAAATAGTAACATTAATTATTTATGCTTTCAATATTAATGTTGGCATTGAAAAAACTACATTACAAATTTTTCTTATTTTTATAAACTGGCAAAACGTCGCATTCCGCATTGGGAATATTGAATTAAAAATTTCAACTAACCAATAAATAATAATATATTTATTAAATTAGTTAAAATTATGAAATATTAACGTTGTTTTATAATACATGTACCGAAAAAATTACATTTTACTAAGTATAATGTCTAAGAGGAAGGTATTGCAATTTTTATCGTACCGCGCGTGCTATTGAAATTTGTCATTAGTTTGCAAATATCTTGGTGTTCTAATTAAGTATATTATAAATTATATCACTAAAATCCCATTTTCAACAATAACATTAGTGTACTATTTAATTCCATATACACACTTTAGGTTTATTCCATTCACAATTTATAATAATTTTTTTTTACACAACAGCAAAAGAGAAACTTATGCGATTTTCAAAATTTCACTTTGCACTTTTATATTTTTTTTTTTGAAGACAACCAAAATAAATTTAATAAAAAGAAAACTTGAGAATTAAAATTACGAAAACATAAAAAAAAGTATAAAATAAAATAATAGTATAACGAATTGACCCACGTCTGTTGAATGACTAAATACTAAAATGCTCTGTGGCCGTTGATTATATATAATACAAGCAATACAAGTACACATAATTTATTTACTCTCAAAATATTAAAAAATAAACACAATACAGACGTCAATTTTATACAACTGATATATTTATCGCAGGTATCCAATATTTGTATTGTTTTGTTTTGCAAATCAAAAATCATACGATATATCGTGCTTAGTTGTCGCAGAGATATCAACCACATTGAATCAGTGTTAGTGTAAGCGCGCGAGTATAAAATAATTTTCCGCGAATTTTTACGATTTATATGTTAATTTTTTGTGAGTTAGTTAAAGTAAATACACACGTAAATAATCGTGAATGTGCTGCTAATCACATTCCAAAATAGTTGTACATATATGTATTTACAATTTCGGATAAAACACGGACTAAAGAGTCAGGAAAATTTTCGCGATTCCTTATAGATAGCCAGATTATTCATAATAAATAATTATTCCAAGTTGATAATAACCAATTTATCAAATCAGTCGCAAATATTAAAATAAATAAAAACTAAAACAAAACATTTGTATCATTATCACATACAAGCAAAGCTATTAATATTATTGTATTGTATATACAGGCACAATCCATATGCACTCAGCAAACCTTCGAAATTCCATAATTATTTATATTTACAATTGTTTTTCTCTCTTTTCGAATTGCTCGTATCTTTTAATTCTAATATCAACAAATTTTCAAAAATTATTTTTTGCATTTGTATTAAAATCAAATTTAATTATAAAGTATAAATTTGCGGGTGTTAATCGTTAGTTTCATTTTAGCGTAACGTGAGCCATCTATTTTATTTTGCCATTAATTCACATAAAAATAAATTAGAAATATTAATTCGTCTTTATTATTCGATTATTATTATATTTCTTAATTTATCGAATACATATATCATTTTAAATTTAGAGTAGATGAGGAGAGCTTGCTTGCTATCAATCAGTCAACTATTTTCTAATTAACTATTTTCTATTCCCTTTTCTAATTTTATTTTTTATTTTTTGTACCTATGTTGAAAAACCTCTGTTAATCGAATATCGACATTATATCACGTTCACGTGGAGCATAGTGTGGTGAATTTCAAAATTCGCCATGTGAACACTAAACAAATTACAACAGAGCGGATTATCAACTTCGCTTAAAATTGATTATCGTTTTCATTAATTATAAGAAAGTGGAAGAGAATAATTTTGAAATTTCTTTCTTTTATTTTTTAACAAAATATTCAAAAAATACAATTTTGAAGCTTCACTATTCTATTTATAAGACTGCATGCACTTCACGAGAACACTCATAGTGGGACCGTTCTGTCAAAACCACTGAACTAAGCTAAGGTGAATAAGATATTAGTGGTAAAGAGTTGAGTTTAGGGGCAATAGTAAATGGTACGCATTCAGTTTCATTTACCCAAAAAAGGTTTTTCAACTTATTGCATGTACTTTTATTTCTTATTGGAATCGTGTTTAGCGTACGCAACTGGAGAACAAACCATCTGAACGCAACTTAATAATTAAAGATGTAATTAGATAAAAGAGAGAAATATTTATGTAACTCCTTCGAACTTGGGTCACTTGAATCTATAAATCATTTTTTTCATCTAAACCTGATTTTTAGCCTTCGAGTTGTACACAAATTCATTGTGAAAGTTGCCTTAATTTTTAGTTGAACTATCAAATATTGGACAAACCCAATATGCTTAAGGCAGGCGAACGAGAAATATCGAATGATTTTAATTTTCCTGAATAATATTTTTATTTAAATTATGTACATATTTGGATTTTTTTACCAAAATTTCAATCAGAGAGTCAAACCGAAAAAAAACGGGAACTATCACAGCGATTGTCGCTGGCGGGCGTCAAATTTAAATATACATAGGTTGAGCAAAAATATAAGCACTTTCACAAAACATAGAAAAATATGCTAATTTTTATAGCAAAAGTTCCTAAAAAAGAAATACAGTTTGTTTTTTTGGAAATGTTTTAGACAGTTTAAAATTATTAAAATTCACAGGAAGCAGAACATGGGGATGTGATCTATCACATCATAGTGGAACGTTTTTTTAACCAAAAAAATTGGTGTATTTCTGGTTGAAAATGGAACAGAAATTTCAGAATTAAATAATATATGTAGTGTAGATTTGGAAATTTGATTTTATAGCCAGTTTAGTTCAAAATTTAAATATATTAAATCTTCAAGCTGCAAGGCAAAAATTAAAATTGTTTTTAAATTGTTTAGTTACATTGAAATAATATAATATTCACGGCACAAAGATATTGAGTGATTCAATTTGCAATATACATAGATTATCGTAGTTCAATAATCTAGTTAAAAGAAATGCCATGACTTACTCGTAGATAGTATGACTGTGCGTGAGAAAACTGTACTACCACAGGGTTGAAAAAATCGTTGGGTAAGTTTTTTCAAAACTTAAATAATCTTTTTCTCATACTGGCCTTTTTAATAGAACCAATGATTTAAATTATTATGTTATTTTCTGAATGTGTCCAATTTACCGAAAATTTCATAACAATGTGACAGGTTAAGATAGGCCCAATGCAATCCAATCTTTATATTGTTCTTAAAAATTTAAGGGTATGTCCGACGTATTTATTTTTTTTTTCTAAAATGCGTGTTAAGTCAAATTATTGCTACTGTATTTTCATTCAAACTAAACGAACAAAAAATCCTCATTGTAAAGGAATTTATGAGTGAAAAAAGTCAATTAAAGAAATAAAATGGGAATTTCAAGCACAATTTCAACAAGTATCGCCCAATATATCTGCTATATTTAGATTGGTTAAGAAATTTTAAATGTTCGGGACAGTTTTTAATCAACATCGAGATCGACCTGCATCAACAAATATTCCGAAAACTTTTCAGTGTTGCCCAAGTTTCCCGCACAAGTACATATCAAATTATTCGAATTAAATTATCCACCATACAAAATTCTAAAAGGTCAAGAGCTTATAGAAAGAGCGAAAGTGAATCGTGTTGCTGTTGCCCAAAATTTTTTGGAACACCTAAACGGAGATTATATCATTTTTATGGATAACTGGTTTAGTGATGAAGCACGCTCTACCTCACGGGTCACGTGAACAAACAAAATCAAATATATTGGAGTAGTCAAAATCTCAGGGAACTCCATGAATCGGCGGCATTGCACCCTCAAAAGGTAACTGTTTGGTGTGCTTTATCGGCTAAAGATATTGTAATGGTTGTTGTACGAGGAAATGTTACTTCAGAAAGTTAATTTGAGCTACTTGATCAACAACACTTTATTCCAACTAATAGGAATGGGAGAAAATGAAATTAATGATGAATGGTTTATGCAAGCAGGTCTGCATACTGCAGATAATAGAGTCATCTCGATTCGCTTTCATGACCATTTTAATGAAGGCTTCCTAATGGCCATCGTACTCATCGGATTTAAACCCCTGTGACTTTTCTCTGGTGCTATTTAAAAGATCGGGTATTCACGAGATGTGAGTGAATTTGAAAACGCGATTCAAACGAACGTAAGTGAAATTACGAGTGATCTTCTCCTCCGAGTTATTAATTCCATTCCTAAAAGGCTAGGTAGGGCTAGATGAAAATGGGGGACATATCATATTGAATACACCACTTAGTACATGTTTTTAGAGTCGCTTTTTGAATAGAACCCCCTTCCGCTGTATAACCAATTTTTGAAAATTTACTTTAATTCATTCTGTAACTCAGAAGATAGGGGCTACCGCCCCCAAACTCACGCTTTGGCGATTTATTGTAATTCCAACCAAGTTTCCATTTATTTTAATTCCTGTTTTTTGGTAATTATTCACTTAATAAAATAGAGAACTCTTCAAAGACGCTTAGCATTGGACCCTTTGCGCAAGAATGTCAGAGAAACCTCGAAAATGTTTCAAAAATACTGGGGGTACAAATAAGTTTTGAGGTTTTTTTTATAATTTCGAAATTGCTACATTGTATTTTATTCAAAGTATTGTTCTTCGTTAGCTACGACTTTTTCACATCTTTCTGGCAGCATACGGCTGAGAGGCCTTTGAATCGCTTGTTGAGTCACTCCCAAAGTTTTAGCGAGCTCCTCTAGAGTTTGGCTTGAATCTTGGTCCAATAACGCCTCCAACTCAGCGTCTTCAAACTTTACTGCCCTATCTTCGCGTTCTTTGTCACTAGGGTCATAATCGCCACATTTAAAACGCCAAAACCAGTACTCCATCAGCTGCACTTTTCTTCGAATTAAAACAAAAAAGTAGCACTTCTCGCAAATTGTGTTTTGTTGGCACAAAGGTTGACATGGTTAGGGCACAAAACAAATATGTTGTTTACACTTCAGCGAAATGATACATACTGATTTTTCGCATGGTCCGATGCGATTTAATACTAGTTACGCCATCTTTTGTAAATCTCTCAATTCTTATTTGTACACCCAATATTTACATTTATATTAATATTTTTATGATGCATATTATGTATGTTTGGGCCGCGCATTATAATTTAAAATTTTACAAAATAAATCAGTTTTTACCAGAATTTAATATTAAATAAAATTATAAAAATGCTTCACTTGACAAATGGATTAACTCCAATTTTTGAATTTTTTTAAATTTTAGTGTCAAAGCGCAAGATTTTACTCCTAACTGTTTAAATTCAAAATAAATTTTCCTAATAATAATGATTAATACCATTAAATGACAAAATTTTATAACGGTACATACCGCGAATATTAAACTGCCAACACTCGCAATTGCCTTAAATATTGAACAAAATCGTCATCCAAATTACAGCTAAATTATTGCTCACATAACGTAGAAACGATTCAATTTCATGTAACTTTCAAGCAAATACACGATAACCTCTCAAATTGCTATTCGCAAGTTGCTAAATAATATGCCTACTCGTTCAATTTTACCAAGCACTATTTTTGTTTATTTTTGCGAAAAAAAATTCGGAATAGTTGATAACAACTTTTTGGCGGGTATTATTATCACATTTATATAATTAAATA
Organism: Tipula vernalis; assembly: GCA_958295665.1. Classification (NCBI taxonomy): domain Eukaryota; kingdom Metazoa; phylum Arthropoda; class Insecta; order Diptera; family Tipulidae; genus Tipula; species Tipula vernalis. Next base: position 225,680,378 of record OY282560.1, read on the forward strand.
AATATAATAATATTTTTTTACAAAGAAAATACTGTTATATTTAGCTTCTTGAAGCTAAATATAATAATATTTTCTTTGTAAAAAAATATAATTATATTTATAAAATTATATAAATGTGATAATATAATACCCGCCTATGAGTCAGCAAATAAAATAAATAAAGGAGTAACCAGCGAATCAGTAAGAATCCTTAGAGAATTTTACGAAATTATTTCCTTACGGAATATTTGACATATGTACATATTGGGCATCGAATCCCTAACAACTGACAAATACAGTATTAAAATTGTACTGTGATTGGCAAAATTTATTATTTTTAAGAAAAGTTCTGAGATATCCTTCAGTTTGCGAGTTAATTTTCGCTCTGTTAAGTGACAACTGAACTGAACGAAAAGTTTTCAAAGATTCGCTGGTCAGTAACTTGTACTTTCTGTACATCTTACTTAAAGTTGTTACTGACTCGCTGATTCCCCCATAAGCCCTAAAAGGCAGTAAATACTAATGATAAAAATTGGTTCGCAATTATTTTGTTGTTCCAATATAAAAATTGCTTTATTGGTAAACAATCGTGTATATTTCACCACAAATGTTACTGTCTGCCAAATATTTGTGCAACTATATTTCTGATTGATGTATTATTTATTAGAATGCGACAAAAGTAGTCCCATATTTTTGCTGCGATATTTTTTTTTCGAGAATAAGGTAGGTAGAGAGGACCTTGGTGAAACACAGTTCAACTAGTAAAAAAGCAGTATAAGATGCAGTTACAAAAAGGTATGTTGATTGCAAAGCAAGTATCTAAAATAAAACCTGTTTCAAGTTTCAATTAGTTACAGAAGGCACTATTTAAAATATTACGTTCCAGGTAATTGTGAATTTTTTTGCCTTTTTTGGTAGCCCAACCGAACTTAGACAATTACTCTAAATAACATCGAAATAGTTTAGGATTGGTAAAACTAATCTTTTAATCAAATATAGGGACGTGAACTCAAAAAATGGTTCATTTGAACATTGCTTTTAAGTCCAAGGTTTCCACTATAATTGACAAATCGATAATGAAAATTTTGCGGTCAGTAAGTCATTAAATTTGTAAACGCTATGTTTAAAACCTTGCACATTAGAGTGAGCAAACAATCTAGATGTGATTAGTTTGAATTAGCGGAAATCAAATCAGGTGTGTAAACAAGTCACTTGCGTAAATTACGTCCGCAACCAAATCGTTTTTATGACGAGCTGCAACCAAAGAAATTTAGTGATAACTTTCTTATCTAATCTAGTTAAATTTTACAAAAAACGATGAAATAGAGAAACAAACGATTATGACCTAGAAATTAAAAATAATTTCTTCATAATAATTTTGAGAATATGGTTGAATTGACTTTAAAAAAATAAATTGGTACATTGCAATATTAATAAAAATTTATTTTGTAAATTAGCTTACCTTAGTCGCTTTCGTTTGTCCAACAAATCAAATGCATTCTTATGAATTGGCGTAGTCTTTTCATAGGTTTGATTAAAACCATCGGTAGCCTCACTAATTAAATCTGTAATAATTTTCTCGCCATTTTGTTCGACAGCACTTAAACTTCCTCCACCCTCATCGTCATCACCAACCAAAAAATTTGGTTTTACATCTTTGGGTGTAGCCGCCATATTTTCGTTAAAATTGCTATCCAAATTATTTGATATAAATTTGATATTATTGAATTGTTCTGTCAAATTCGAGTTTGGATCCTCGTCAATCGATCCGTTTATTATTAAATTCTCTTTTGAAAATGTTACTTTTCTAATGGTTGGCGGAATTCCTTTTTTTAATAGAATGTCAGTGTTATTATTATTTAGTAGATTATTGTCACCGTTTACAATTTCGACAAACTTTTCTCCGTCTGCAATGAAATAAAAAAATAAAAAAATTATTAGATATATGTAGCTATGTAAAAATTGTTTTGATTGATAAATTTTTTGGAACGAACGAAATAAACACCCTCTTGTAAAAGTGTGATTTAAACTTAAATTGCTCCACAGTGCCGGTATTTCACCAATATAGTCGGCCGCGCGCAGTTGATTCTTAATTCGAATAGGAATAGGATGCAACATGCAATAACGTTTTTATATTTTGCCAAAAAAGAACCCCCAACTCCATCGGCCGAGCGCGAGCGTTACGGGTCGCGGTCATTCATTGGTTTTGATCGGGGGTGTGCAGAGACCTGTTCCATAGGTGATCTACCAATCGTCGGTTGACAAACATATCAGAGGAAAATCTATTGGCAGACTGTGTCCCTGGAGACAGTACCTAAGGCACTCATTATGTCGTTAGAGCGTTATTGACGTCCGGCCGACCCGTCAGATCAGCTTAACTATTTGTTTCCGGATTGATTTGGTAAATTTTCTTTTATCCAAAGAGGCTAGAGACTTATTATCTATTTCCGCAAAAAGTACCAGGTCAAACATAATGTCTAACAGAAATTTTAGTGCAGTTGGTCTATTATTGCAAAAATGCCGCACCAACTCAAGCAGAGACAGTGTCGATAATTTTAATTCTCCGTAGCAAGATAAAGTAAAAAAGTATTGTTTAAATATTAAGTGTAATATATGTAAAAGTATAACGTGGATATGTATTATTTTGCGAAACAGTTAGCCAAAGAAAATTGTTACAACAGTTTCACAATGTAAAATAAGAAATCGGGCACAAACCTGGTTTGAATAATAGGAAAGTTTTTTGAAAAAATGGTAATAAAGTTTGCAAAGACGTGTTTTAGTATGATGTCTGCCCTAGGTTGGCGTAGATTGTGTGATTCTTGCACTCATCGAAACCTGACAACAATTGATGTTTTGTAATTTATAAGTGGGGCTATAAGTTGGCCTCCAATTATACCATAATGAGAGCTCTATGCCATCTTTTATTGGTGTTGTATCTAGTATCTTTCGGTTTTCTGATATTCGAAAGCGTCGACAATTTTTTATTGAGGTTCTGGTCCAGTGAATCGGATTTCCACTTATCTACAAGTCCTAAAAATAGTAGTGGGATTCAGAAAGAGTACTAAACAGAAACAAAATAGATGATGAATAAGTAACAGGATTTATGTTTCCGGGGCTCGAAAAAAACTGAAAACTGCAAAACACTGGTGAATTCTGTTATTAGGCACAACAGTGCATCATCAGAGAAATTTAATAATCAAAAAAATGAAACATACGATCATTCATAAAATTAATGAACCAAGTTTGACCCGTAAAGCAAAATAAACAGCAAACAAAAATTATGTAAATAATGGTAACCATGTGGACGGTGTACCGCCTAAATCTGCATCTCAATGTGTTTATAAGGTTATCGCGATTTTTTGAAAACAATAAAAATATTGAAAAGTATACAATTTAAAGCTGATAAGATGAAAACGTATATGCGTTCGTATGTCAATTTATAATTAATTGATCTGGTGTGTTCAACACTTTTGCTGATGAACCACTATAGATTTGCACTGATAAAAGGATGTTCAATTAATGTTTAAATTGTTAGTAAATATTGTTTTTCCGTTTTCTCGATTAAAAAACGCAAATATTGGTAAATTTGATAAAATAATGCGTTGGGTGAAACGTTTCCGTTGCAACCGATATGGTTTTCAATTTTAGAGCTACTGCCATATTTACAAATCACTCGTTAATACTCTAAATACCAAAATACGACATTAAGTTACCACATCAGACTTTGCACTGTATTCATTAGGTTAAGTAAAGTTCAATGAATTTACCTAAGGGGAGGTTTGATCAACTAAATATAAAATCATAATTAGAAATACCGAAAAATCGTCTTTGCCGTATAATAGTAACAAAGTTGACCTTTCGAAATAAATTAAAAAAAGGTTTAAAAAAAATTAAATTTCTGTTTAATATAGAACAAAATCTCTCAAATAAGGTGTAAGCATTTGCGCATAAGTTGCAAATTTTCAAATAAATGGAATTTCATTAAAAATAGATTTGTTTTGACTACTTAAATGTTTTATAAAAACCATTTTGGTGATTTCTTTAAAAAAAACAAAATCGTAAATTAAATTAAAAAAAATTATCAGTAATTTTTTTTAGCAAAGTAATCAATTTGCCTTAAAAAGTCAACACATTTGTGCTGATCACTGTAAATTGATAATCAAGGTGATGTTTTGCGACTACTTATCAGTGAAACTTAAAAAAAAAAAACACAGAGTATCGTATGATATTTTAAGAAAAGATTTGGAGCACGGTTAATTAGAAATGGTTCCCAATTTTACAAAAATTATAGAAATATGACAATTATTTAGTTATTTTATGTCATCGTTTGGAAAATCTCACTAAACAATTTTAATTCTAATTATAATACACATAAATTATTACTAAATTTAATTATATCACTTTAACTAATATTCATTGTTATGCAAAATATGTGATGTAAACCACAATTTTTAGTTTCTTAGTTGCAATGCAAAGTTAATTTCACTATTAATATTTTTTTGCACATAATTAATAATTAATTTATTTTACAACCCAAACTTACTATACTAAAATATGTACCTAAATAATTAGACTGTAGTAACTATACAGACCTCTGACAAACTGATACTAATAACAAGCGGTAACAATTAGATTATGTATAGCTATAATTATTTTTGTACATTTCGTGTAGATAATAACAAAAAAAAATTAAGATTAATTTAAAAGTAACGATAAAATCATTAATTATAGTAAAAAAATAAAAACAAAAAGATCGAGATTATTAAAGATTATAAATAATCACTTTCATGTTTATTTAAATAGAAAATAAATAAATAAGAAAAATAGAAAATACTAATTTAATTTGGTTAACTTACATACTTGAACACAACTAAGGAAATAAATTTTGTATTTCGTATGAATTAAATTTGTTAGGAGTTTTTTTTCTTATTATATTCTTTGACCTTTTCGATTAAACTCTTATATTGAAAATTGATAATACTTTTGACTGTATAAATAAATTCATTAAAATAAAATTTTGCCAAAGCATTAATACGCACAACTGATATGGTTTACGAACGAAACATTCATATACACATAGGACATAGAAAAATTAACACCACATCGCATTAATCAATTCACAGCGATACTAAAGTTAGTGGCAAGATTTGATTTGCTTTAGCCCACAGATTAAATTAATCAAAATTATAAATACATAGTAATATAGTATATCGAGTAAGAAACTAATACGTACAAAAAAATGATTTAATAAAATTAAATAATCTACACATTTCTAAAAACATATAGATTCTGTATTATATTACGCGCAAGCAACGACGACGCGTCTACACACTACTAAAAATTGTATACTATTATTATTATTCGTTTAACTATTTTAAAATTTAATTAATTTATTCATATTGCTGAATTGCTGAAAATAGATTTGAGCGTTATATATGTTGGTTTTTAGGTAGGGAGTTTCCAACTAAACGAAGTTAACATGTATAATAAAAGATATAAAAATTAAATTATATTTGTGCAAAGGTCTTCTCGGTGTCTTAATAAGTAATATTATAATATTTGTGGTTTGTGAAGTTACTAAGTGTTTTTTATTGATATGAATTCATTCAAAAAATATTCAGTGAAAACTAAACAATAAAATTGTCTAAATAAATTTTAAAATGAATGGTAACCCTTACAACCAACCTTAGCTCGTAGCTTCCTAAATCCTTAAATTTTAAGATTAACAATTTTAATTTTTTTCTTTGGTTAGCGTTAGTTATTTAAACGATAGTTAGTTAACTTTTAAACCTTGTTAGTTAAATTAGAAATTAATTCGATGACTATTTACTACTGCAGTCGTTTTGTCTAAGAACTTAAAAGAATAAAAAGAAAAATATTATTACAAATTTACTATGGTTTTTTTCGAAAATAGTCGTCGAATTGCATAGTAAGGTCCCAGGCTTCTTAACAATCAAAAAGTTCTATCACCGACCACGGATTCAGTGTTGTAATTTTTAATGTTTTCTGTCTATGTGAAAAAATATTTTTTCTGATCGCAAAACAGAAGTCTGCATTAAATATTTTAGCCGCAGTGTAAATTTCAGTCCATTCTCAAGTGAATTGGTAGATAAACATGTGTGACGCATAAAAAATAATTTAAATATGAAATATTACTTGGTCAAATTATAATTGCTTTTAAATTAAGTTAACAAAAATCATTAAGATCCGGTTTTTCAATGTTTTAAACTAACATTAAATGTCAATGCAAGCACTCTCAACCGGTTAAACTGTATAATTAACTATTAATTTGGTTTAGCAAAATTTAAAAGCTGAGTCTAAAATTATTAACACAATCGCGGACACACACTTCGGGAACGGTGTCTGCCTAATGCCATATGCTATAACACTATTATTACCGAAGATAATTTATATCGGTTCGAAGCTTTGTGAATCAAATATGTTTGGGACTTTTTTTCAAATTAATTACCTTCTTTTAAAAATTTTAGTGCTAAAACCGAGTTAACTTACCATGATGAATCATTTCATCCAGAAAAACACTGTACTACTATTATAGCAGTGGTTGTAGTAATGCATTTACAGTGATTGGTTCAGCGAAAAATTTTGTAATGCGTAATAAGGCCAATTCTACATTAAAAGTGTATTAAAAACCTAAAATTCATTGTAATTTATTAAATTATAAATTACAAACAATTTCTTTTAATAATAATTCTAGTCAATAAATTACAAATAAACATTTAATCCAATTCAAATAACAAATAATAAAATAATTCTATGTAACAATTTTTACTTTAATTTGAATTAATTAATGAAGTCTAATATGCAACCGGTCTTAAGACAATTTTAATGTGGTTCTTAAATAACACGACGAAGTATACATATGTACTACGGTCATTTGCATTTAAATCTCACATTTCAATGTTTCCAAGTTTCATGCTTTCTGAAGTATAAACGATTAAAAAAACAAAAATTTAAAATATATTTTTTTAATCATATTTATATATGAGCATAATGAATTACAATTTTACTGTATTTAACAGTAAATTTAAAACAATAAACAAAATACCATGTGTTATTTTTGCAAACAAAAAATATTTGGCAACTACATATTACATATGTATATAATATACACTGTATCAAAAAATTGTCCGTACAGCACTCGGTTAAGAAACATTGATAAAAAAACAATTACAAATCAAACAAAAAATTCAGTTTTTATTTTTTTAAAACTCAAATTACATTTAAGAACTAAAAATAATAATAATCATGATTTAAATTAATTTATTTTCACGTTTTATATGATTTACTATTTAAACCGCCTAAAACGATGTCAAATAATTGTCCGTACAGACAAAGAAATTGAGAGAATTTGGTAAAAAAGTTAGGTCTAATATTTGGTGTAACCTATTCATACAATGACACTTTAACCTTCTTTTCATTAAGAAAGCCAACTTCCGAGTTATTTCAGCGGTAATTTTTGGCCCATTCCTCCACAATGACCCGTTTTAATTGTTCCTTACCGCTAATTTGATGTTCACGAATAATTCGCTCCAAACAATGGCATAAATTATTAATGGGGTTGAGATCTGGTGGCTGGAAAGGATGAGCAAGTGTTGCCTTTACATTATATAATAACCATTCCTTATTAACGGGGTACCGAATTGAAAAAGGCTGGATTAAAAAAGTTCTTTAAAAATGAATTAAAAAAGTTGATTTTCACTTGTGAGAAAACTAACAAATGAATTCAGGAAGGCTTATATTATTTCATTTCTAAAACACATACCTTAATTTATTTTGAAAATGAATTAAAAAAGGCTTATTTTATTTCATTTTATAAAGACAAATCTAAATTCGTTTAAGTATTTTTTCATTAATGAAAACGAGACATTTTAATACATTTTTAATAATCAATAATTAATAATTAATAAATTATAATTAATAATTAATGAAAAAATACTTATTAATTATTGATTATTAATTATTATTTATTAATTAATAATTAACAATCAATAATTATTTTTTCATTAATGAAAACGAGAATTTTAATACATTTAAGTATATTATATAGAATTCAATTTGTATTATTCGCGTTTTCATTAATGAAAATACGAAATAAAAATTCTAACTACTAAATTCATTTCCAAAACGAACATCTAAATTCATTTCCAAAACTAAATAAAAAAGGCTTATATTATTTCATTTTATAAACATATAAATTAATTCATTTTGAAAATGAATTAAGAAATGCCTTTTTAAATTCATGTTGTCAAACTTTTTTATTTCTCTTTCAATTCTGATTTTATTTCATTTTTAAAATGAATTAAAAACGTTTATTTAAATTCAGAAAAAATACCTTTTTGAATTCAGCCTTTTTTAATTCATGTAGCCCTTATTAACAAATTATCCTTCAAAATATCCAAATAATTGAACCGATTCATTATGGTTTCAATGGAGGTCAAATGTCCTACACCCTTCAACCAAAAGTTCCCCAAACCATTATACTTCCGCCACCATGTTTTACTCAAGTTCAGTGTTGGGTGCCGCCATACAAATTTAATTTCGAATAACATTTTCCCAGAACTTTTCGGGCTCAATCACATATCTTAATGCATATTCCAAGTGCTTTTAATATATTTTTTATCGGCAAATACATTTCTTGCGTATCGCACATCGACGATACTCTTGTTTATGCAAAATATTGCATATTGTCTCAGGTTTTATCGCTCCTTTTTCGCGTTGATAAACTTTGCCGGCGATCGATTCTGTTTTATTTCCTTTCCTATTAGATGTATTTGACGTTTGATCAGCTTCGGGTTGCAACCACGCCCAGCAACTATCTCTAGCGATTTAGTTTTTTGGGGGTTCTGGATGATATATTGAATCGAAGATAGCGGGCGATTAGTTATTTTGGAAATTTCCTATAAACTTTTACCTTCACTCTCCAATGTAATGATCAATTTTTAAATTTCTACACTATTTTTGGTAAGAGAATCACACATTTTTAATTAACTGGACAATATTTCATTCGCCATGAAAAAAGTACGACTAATTAACTTTTACGCAAAAAAAAAATTTCGTAATTTACCGTTAGTTGAAAATAGGAGTATAACAAATAATAAATTGTTAATATGGTAGTGTTAATTTTCACAAAAATTCAAGTGTACGGACAATTATTTGAGATCGTTTTATAGGCGGTTTAAATAGTAAATCATGTCAAATGTAAAACTAAATTAATTTGAATCAAGATAATTATTATTTTCAGGTTGTTAAATGTAATTTGAGTTTAAAAAAAATAAAAAATGAATTTTTTGTTTGATTTGTAATTGTTTTTTTATCAATGTTTCTTTAACCGAGAGGTGTAAGGACAATTTTTTGGGAAGGCCTATTTGTAGTGCAATTCTTTTTCTTTTAAATCTGAGCGTGAGCAGATTTGTTTTTTTTTTGTTTTTTGCACTTTTTTAAATTATTTTTTGTGCTATGTTAATTCTTTTGTCATGAACGTTACTTGTATTTTTAAAATTATTAATTTGAAAATACAAAAGATTAATTTACCATTTGGAAGTAGACATATCAACAATGTGAATAATCGTCGGTAAATAGAATTTAAGTTTTTGAATTTCAAATTTACATTTCTAAAATAAGTAAAGTAACGTTCATGACAAAAAAACTCGTTTTTTTTAAATTAAAAGTTCAAAACAAATACATTTTTATAAATTCCTGTGTTGCGATCAAATACTTAACTTAACTCTTTAAAAATTATCTGTAATATAGTATTTAGACAAAAATCGAATTTATTAAAAAATACTTGGGGCAAAAAAAATGTGAGATTTAAAGGCAAATGACCGACTAGTATTTACCAACACACTATATTATAGTCCACGCCACAATTATTTGTACCTCACAAATAATTCAAAATGGTTTGTAATTTAAGTAAAATACATTGAATCAAAGTAATTTATTTTTCCGGTGTTCCACCAAAATATCAACTCGAAAAAGATACATATTTCTGCCGTTTTCTAGATTTATGATGCTATCATAAAGCATATTACCACGTTTCAAGTGCAATAAAATTAATTTTATGTTATTTTATTTCCCTGCTTCCTGTTTGAATTTTTCTTGAAAAACGAAAATAACTTAATAACGAAAATATTAAATCTTCCGTTCTTTTCAATTTTAAGCCAAGAGATTATCAGACGTTGAATATGCAACCTTTTCTTCAAATTACTGCCAGCTGTACGACGGCCAAGGATTACTCTTGTCCTACGTTGAAAATTACAAACGCATGGATACAAAAGAATATTAGTGTTAATCATTGAATTCCTCGGAATGAAGATGCGTTCTTTTTTACGTAGCTAAATACCTAGAAGACCCAATAATAAGGATACAATAAAGCTAATCTGTTGGATGGAGTAAATATGGAATGTGACCATGTAAGACAGAATTGCCATGGCATGAGACCCCGTGATTCAGGTAATTGAGGTCTATGGTTTAAAAAATGTTTCCTTCAAATTCTTCATTGTCTTTACTTTCTTGCTTTACATTGTGAAAGAAAGCGTTAAAACTCTCTCGATGAGGAGTAGATTTACTGATGAACACGAGCGTTGTTATTGAAATTTGTTTGACATGCTTCCAAAAGCGGATTTTAATAATGATACAGTTATAAACAATAATCATACCATCCCATCAAACTATCATAACATCATACCATCGTACAATCATACAGCATACTATCATAACATCGTACATTATACCATCTTTCCATCATACTAATGTTGCATCAAACCATCATAACATGCTACCATTAATATTCCATCAAACCATCATACCATCGTAACATGATACCATAATAACATCTTACCACCTTACCATCATACCACTATACCATTATACCATCATAGCATCATACCATCATAGTATCATGCAATCGCACCATCAAACAAGCATATCTTGATCATACAACATCATCATCATTTTAGTTTTCATCATCACCATCAATAACAGGTAATAAATTATTTTGAAAATTTATTTGACTTTGTTAAGTGTTTATTGTAAATCTTATAGTTAACCGAACCCATTTATTATGACGCGAGAAATAAGCGTGATTTTGAAAAAAGTATCGTTGACGACATTAAAACTGGCTTATCATATCGACAATTTACAGCCAAACATAACATAGTTATAGCGTATGATAACAATAACAAAAATGAATTTAAAATTGTTTGTAAATAAACCTAAGGGAGGGGGGCATCCAAGGCACCTGATCCCTATAATAGAGCACAAAATAAGACATTTCATCGTAACTGGTGCCATAAATACAGCAACTGAAACATATCAAGTACTAAAATCTTAAATCGGATTAAATGTACATGTTAAGACAATCAGAAGATCATCAAAAACGCTGGCATGAAGTAAAAAAAAATTCCATAAATCATCAAAACATTGCCAACAGCATCTATTGTTCGCCAAAAAATATAAACAGTTTACAATAGATGACTGGAAGAAGATAACATGGTCAGATGAAACGAAAATTAGTCGTATTGGATCTGATGGGTGACTTTGGACCTGAGTTGATAAAAATATCTGAGTGACGGATAGAAATATTTGTTAAAGAAGTTTGGTCCATCCTTAAATGAAAAATGATTTCTAGCAAGGAGCCTCTTCAAAAACAATCTATGAGTCATGGGAACACACGTTGGAAACAAGGAATGGCATGGCATGGAATGGCATATTTTTGAAGAAAATAGTGTTATACAAAAAAATAATAAGTTGAATGAATTAAAGTATAAATAATTACTAGTACCAATAATTCTAAGATTTTTATTTATTTAAATTTTCGTGAACAGTACACTGTTTAATTATTGAATAGTATCCGATCTTAGTACCTGTCAATTTTGCGATAACCAGTTATTGTTATATACCGTTATTTTCAGTAAACCTTTCTCTATGTAAGGCACTTAGTTGCTTTTTATTTATTTTTAGCCTAACGTTCTTGTAGATGCCAAAGCAAATGCAACTTTCGTCCGATTTTTCTTTACGAGTTCAAACTTAGAACTAATGCTGCCGAAACGGTGAATAAAATCAACACAGCGTTCGACCGCTTCATAACGGAAATGAAAAGTTTCATAACGGAAATGAGAAACTCGAAGAACAGGAAGGTTGAGGTCGGAATGGTTCTCTCGACGATGCCGTTCTGAAGGTTATCGTGGAACGTTATCTCCATGTAACGGTCCGAGAGCTTGCGGAAGAATTGTCTGTTGGCATCGGGACCGTTTCTTGTCATCTGTACGACATAAGAAGGACTAAGAAGATGGACAAGTGGGTTCTGCACGAACTCATGGCGAATAATCGCACTCACCGATACGATATCAGTTCCGCATTGCTTCTACGCAACATAAAAGACCATTTTCTCGACCGTATTGTTACGTACGACGAAAAGTGTTTCCTGTACGACAAACGTGCAGGGCCTGTATCGAGGTGAGCCTCCCAAAGCACTTCCCAAAGTAAAGCGCTCATCCGAAGAAGACTTTGATCCCTGTATGGTGGACTTCAACAATTGGTACATTACCACTTTCTGAAACCTCGTGAAACAATCACAGGGGAGAAAAACTGTAAACTTCAGCCTGCATTGGTCAACCGATTCTGCTGCATAACAACGCCAAACCGAAGTTTCACATCTTACCGTACGCAAACTGAATCTAGAAGAACGGTGCGTTATTCCAGACCATCAATTTGGGTTCCGAAACCGACATGATACCACAGAACAAGTAGACAGGAGGTCAACGTGGAAAAATCATTTTGAAACAAAGCACAACCAAATAAAAATTACATTTTACAAAATGTATTGGCTAATGGAAGAAAATGTTAGTTATCATTAGCCAATAGTTTTGCTGTATTAAGCGATAATTAAACCCATATGGACATATGCTATTCAGTTATGGGGATCCACCAGTGCTTCAAACAAAGAACTCCTGCAACGGACCCAAACGAAAATACTTCGCAGAATTACCAATGCTCCGTCTTACATTCGAAATAGTAATATATGTACATGACAACCTTGGGATTAAAACCATTAAAGAAACAATTAAAGAATTTAGTTCAAAATATTACTCAAAACGAGAAACGCATCCCAACGAATTGGCCAGGGAAAACTAAAACAGCTACGAATTAGGCGACTGAGAAGAACAGATTCACTCGGACTGATGAACCTGTGAACCAGTAAATTTATTAAATGTTTATGTTATATATAACTAGAATCTAAACTAATTTAATTGTGAGCACTAACAATAAGTATTAACATTCATTAAGAATTAAAATATGTAATAATTCTAGCTTAAGATTTGATTACTTCTTGTGAGTTTCTTATGTAGAAAGATTCAAGAATAAAGTCATTGGCAGCATTTAAAAAAAGAAAAAAAATCCCTCTGCCGAAAATGCCTTTAGCCTTAATTTTTAAGTATTGTTCACACTAAAGAATGGTTAAAAAAAGAAGTTTTGTTGCAATCGTTGCCGACTATTCCGCTGGCGAACCGATTATAAAATTTGCTTCAAATCAGAAAATCAAACCAAGCGCCGCGGATCTTAGGTAGGGGTAATGAGAGTAATTATTTCCTCCAAAGCTTTGCTACATACTCTCTGTAAAAACCGCAACGTGAGTTTTATCAGAAATTGATGTAATGGCAATACTGCACACTCTATTAAACCGGATATATTGTTTCAATTAATATTGACGATATTATTAATAATTGTGCCCTGTACGAACGAATGTGGAAACAGCAGAAAGATGTTTCTCATCCACTAAAAGATGCAAAAACTTGGGTAAGATCGATGGGGACTCCTGACATAACGTCTCCCTTAGTATTGTAGCGTGCAATATTGCAAAGTTTACACAGAAAACAACAACAAAAATAGAACTATTTTGTGTTTTTGGATCAAAGTTTTGATCCAAGTAGTGAACAAACAGTCACCTTCAACGAGCCACAGCTCGGTTCATATTCCATCTACAAAATAAAAAGAAAACCAATCCATTTGTTAATTTATAAGCTTTATTTTTGCTCTTCAAGATTTTTTGATAAAGCGTAAGGTTTTCTAACACATGGATTTTTTAGATGAAAAATCAACATTTTCAATCGCGAATAACTCGAAAAATACATATTGATTTATCGAAGAAAAACTTCATAAACATTTTTTCCTTAGAATTCATTCCTCTATCGATTTATGTCGTTATTTTGAGTGTACTGATTTTCACTCCTGAGAAGGGGTTAAATCCACCCCCAGAATAAAACCACACATCGGCACTATATAACTTTTGTTCCTTGAGCCATTCCCTAATTACTGTTCAAATTTCACGTCAATCAGTATTGTGCGTAAGAATTCTGAGCAAAAAATCGACAAACACTGTACTATATTCACAGTGTAAAGTTATTAAATGGGTTCATGCAACTGAAAAAAGTAATTGTATGTGAAAAGAAGTATTTTAACAAAGAAATGGGCAAAACAAAACAAAAAGCGATTCAAATTTGAGTAACCCTCAAACAAGACTTTTATAGTTTTGAAGAAACGTATTGCGAAACGATGAGTCTTCGTTTTCTTCAGATTGTCTACGGCAATAAATTTTATTATTCGACTGCAAAAGAAAAGAATGTGGGAAAATCTTTGAGGACAATAATCCAATTCACAAATGCAGGATACCAAATTTTTACAAGAAGATCTAAAGATCAAGAAACCATCACCACTAAATTTTCTGTTCAAATGACATGTGCCCCTTTTGCTTTTTATGGATTTTATACTTAAGTACAAATAACTTTGACAAAATAACTAGAGGTACAAATACTTTTGGAATTTAAATGTCTCTTTTTATGAAACAAACAGATTTTTTATTTTCTGTTTTTTTATTTTCATCATCAGCGACCAGCCCCTATATTCCGTGTTTCAGAGAAAGATGAAAAGGGAAAAAGTTATAACCCTTATTTTCATGATTTCCCAAATAGTATTGTATGAGGCAGTGAAATAACGAAAAAGGGGAGAGAATCTTTCACATTTGTAACAGTTTTGAGTGATATTTTCCCTATTATTAATTAACTGGATACACCCGAACTGATTTATCGTTCGATTTGAGATTTTTTCTGCAGTTTTAGTACTAACAAAATTTTTTTGAAAAATAAATGTTTAGCTACTAGAGTAGCTAAATATCTGTGGTCACAAGACAACAGCTTAAGTCAAATTTGATAATTTATTAGAGAGGTGTACAAAGTTGAATATTAAATTCATTTTTCACTTATGCCGACTAAAGCTACTACGGCTTGCGAACTCAGCCTTCGGCCACAATGCATTACGGCTTGCGTCAAATTTAGTGAAATGAGAGGAGAGATAGAAAATGTTGAATATTGAAAATAATTTTTGTCTTAAGTCGACATAAGCGGACCGGCAGAGTAAAAACTCCAAAAATAACCGCTAAAGCGTGTTTGAATTGTGATTGAGATTTTATGTTGTTGCATTAAAATAAAAATAAAAATAAAATTTCTCTCCTGAAAGGTTGATTCACCAGATTTGTCCATTGAGCTCGTCAAGAAAATAACAACTTAACGGAGTTAAAAACCGAGTTAAAAATATGTTATCTCGCTGGACACAAAAGAGAGATAACATATTTTTAACTCGGTTTAAAACTCCGTCAAGTTGTCGTTTTCTTGACGAGCTTAATGGACAAATCTGGTGAATCAACCTGAAACCCCAACTTTTTTGAGTTGTGTTACTCTTCTTGCGGTGCGACTATATGTATAACAAACAGTGCGACTATATGTATAACAGTCGGTGCGACTATATGTATAATAAAAATGGATGGTACTCAAAGCGATAAAAATAAAACGATTGGTCCTGTTAAAAACAAAACGGTTGGTTGATTCTGTTAAAAACAAAACTCCAACCATAAGAATTCATTAAATTTGTATACTCTATTATCAAAAATTGACAAACGCCACCAATTAACGCCACTTTCAACGTTCCTCGAACTAAATATTTTTCATAATTTTTTGGACTCTATTTATGCGCTGGAAATCGTTTGGCTGCTTAGAACAATTCTGAATTCGCAGACCGTCAATCTCGTATTTATTAATCAACAAAAAACTCTTGATTTGAAATTGAATTCTTCAATTTAGAAACATTTCTGGTGCTGCGACAGTTTTATTTTATTGTGAACATGATTGCATTTTAGTGAATTGTATATTATAGTTTTCTCAATTTTATTTTTTTTTTTTGTAAATCGTAAGTCGAATTTTGCTAAAATTCGTTAGAATTTATTTTAATTTATCAAGGTGTGTTTCAATTGTCCAGCAAAATCTCATAAAAAGAATTTCAAAGCATTCACAATGCAAAAACGTTTTACCTTTTACTTACAGGTTTGTACAAATTTCCAACATAACGAACATAATTTTTCGTTAAGTTGGAAATTCATACAAACATGTAATAGAGCATTCACAATGCAAAAACTTATTACTTGACTTACAGGTTTGTATGAATTTTCAACATAACGAGCAAAACTTTTTGTTAGATATGTTGGAAATTCATACAAACCTGCAAGTAAAAAGTAAAAAGTTTTTTCATTGTGAATGCTCTGGGGTGCGATTATGTAAGCATTACGAGTTTCGAGTTACGAGAAATTGCGGCAAAACGCAATTACACTGTATCAAAAAATTGTCCGTACACCCCTCGGTTAAAGAAAAATTGATGAAGAAAACAATTACAAATCAAACAAAAAATTCAGTTTTTATTTTTTTTAAACTCAAATTACATTTAACAACCTGAAAATAATAATTATCACGAAGCAAACTAATTTACTTTTACGTTTCATATGATTTACTATTTAAACACCCTAAAACGATCTCAAATAATTGTCCGTACACTTGCACTTTTGTGAAAATTAACACTAGCACATTAACAATTATTATTTGTTTTACTCCTATTTTGAACTAACCGTAAATTACGAAATTTTGTATGCGTAAAAGTTAATTACTAGTCGTACTTTTTTATGGCGAATGAAATATTGTCTCCAGTTAATTAAAAATGTTTCATTCTCCAAAAATAGACCAAAAATAGTGTAGAAATTAAAAAATTGATCATTAAATTGGAGAGTGAAGGTAAAAATTTACAGGAAATTTCCAAAATAACTATTCGCCCGCGATCTTCGATTCAATATATCATCCAGAACTCCCAAAAAACCAAATCACTAGAGATGGTTGTTGGGCGTGGTCGCAACCGAAATCTGTCCACACACCTCAAATACATCTAATATAGAAGGCAATAAAACAGAATCGAAAGCTTAGAGCTCCAACGATCGCTGCGAAAATTTATCAACATAAAAAAGGAGCGATAGAACCTCAGACAATACGCAATATTTTGCATAAACAAGAGTATCGTCGATGTGCGACACGCAAGAAATGTATTTGCCGACAAAAAAAAATATTAAAAGCGCTTGGAATAAGCATTGGGATATGTGAGTGAGCCCGAAGAGTTCTGGGAAAATGTTATTTCCTCAGAAGGAACAAAAATTTAACGTTTTTGGTCCAGATGGGCGAGTTATGGTGTGGCGGAAACCGAACTCTGAACTTGAGTAAAACATGGTGGCGGAAATATAATGGTTTGAAGAGCTTTTAGCTGAAGGGGTGTAGGACATTTGACCTTCATAATGAACCGGTTTAATTATTTGGATATTTTGAAGGGTTATTTATTAATAAGTGCTGAGAAAATGGGACATGGGCAAGAGTTTCGCTCCGTACATGACAATGACCCGAAGCATTCGTCAAATCTGATAAAGGAATGGTTGTTGTACAATGTAAAGTAAATACTTCCTCATCCTCCCCAGCCACCAGATCTCAACCCCATTGATAATTTATGCCATTATTTGGAGCGAAAGATCCGTGAACACCAAATTAGCGGCAAGGAACAATGAAAATGGGTCATTGTGGAGGAATGGGCCAAAAATTCCCACCGAAATAACACGGAAGTTGGCTTTCTCAATGAAAAGAAGGTTGCAAAGTGTCATTTCATGAATAGGTTACAACACGAAATATTAAATCTAACTTTTTTACCAAATTCCCTCAATTTCTTTGTGTGTACGGACAATTATTTGAGATCGTTTTAGGCGGTTTAAATAGTAAATCTTATCAAACGTGAAAGTAACTTAATTTATATCTTGATTATTATTATTTTCAGGTTCTTAAATGTAATTTGAGTTTTAAAAAAATTAAAACTGAATTTTTTGTTTGATGTGTAATTGTTTTTTTTATCAATGTTTTCTTAACCGAGTGCTGTACGGACAATTTTTTGATACAGTGTATGTGTAAGACTTTACCGAGTTCTCGTAATTGCGACTGGTTGTTGTTTTACCCGTACAACTTTTTACTTAATGATTAAAAAGATTTTATTTAAAGAAAATTTGTCAATATATTTCGAGTTCTCGAAACTCGTAATACGACCCCTGCTACTCAAAAGCAAAGTTTTTTCATTGTGAATCATATAACTAAAAGAACTTTTAGTTATATGTTGTGAATCCACTGTTTAAAATTACGAGACAACGTATTAATTTCATCTTCTTTAAAATCAAACGTAATTATATCGACCTTGCCCTACCCCAAATAGTGTAACAAAACAAGATCACAGCACAATTTTAAATATTTATTCCAATGTAGCTAGTATGTACTGTAAAAAGAAAACTTCGCAAAATACAGTGAATTCACTTATAACGCTCTCGGATATAACGACATTTCGCTTATAACGTTGGAAATTTGAACTAGTTTATGATATTCGTTTAACTAGAATACGACATTCGGCTATAACAACCGATTCTCAATGTCGTTTAAGTGAATTTTACCGTACACACGTTTTGGTTTTCCACCCGCCAATTTTTAATTAAGAATGGAAATTGAAAGCTTTATTTTCAATAGCCTGTTCAATGTAGTTACCAGTTACCGCTCCCTTACGTCTCGAAACAGATATTCGCAAAACTTTTTCCTGCGAACCATTTCTGTGCAAAAAAAACTAAATTCGCCATAAAAAAATGGTCAAGTTTAGTTTTTTTGGTCAATCGAAAACGACATAAGTAAAACGGTATCTAGCATCAAGATAATTTAATAATTCTACATCAAATTAATAGTGATAAACGTGGTTGATACACTCCTTGATGAAATTAAAGTTAGAAACGATATAATAAAAAATGTGGCTTTTATTCATCATACAATTGGGAGAAAACTACGGCGATATGTAAATAATACTAAAACGTTACAGTACGCATAACGCAAGGTCATATTGGATGGCGTTCGTGTATTTGATAAAAAATAAGTGTGCGGCTGTAAAACAAACTGAATCTAACGGTTTCACAGCAAATTCCAATATCCAGATCATGTTCGACTCAATAAAATTTATGTTGTTCTAACGCTCTATAATTATAGTGTAATAAAATTAATTCTGTCTTCTATGTTAATTATTTTTGATTCTAACTGCGTCACATCTACAACATGATAAACTTGTTTATTTAGAAATTCGAGGGGAAAAAGCTCGCCTGATCAAATATGATTGGTTCATATAAAAAATCACGTGAAATAAGAATTTTCCTATTGCGAGGACATGTTTAAAATTTTATTTTCAATTTATTTTTGTTCACCACTTTTTTAAATCAAAATTAAAGTACATCAAAAAAAATATGTTAAGTAAATAAACAAGAAATATGATATATTTGTACATAATTCTTATTAGATGAAAATCAACATTGATGACCTTACCTAACCATAACCTAACATTTTTTTTTTGAAAACATCTAAACTGTGCACATAAACAATTAGAAAATAAAAACAACTTTTACATACTTGTTTTTTCCATGGTAAACAATAGTTTTGTTTTAATATTTCAATTTAATATAACACCACACCGTTTAATAAATGTATTTTAATAATTAAACAACACCAAATAAATAATACAAAAAAATTGTATCGTACGATTTCTCAATTTTCTTTTTATTTTGTTAAAGCGGAGAAATGTAAAAACATTACTCGTAGAGCACAAGAGACAAAAAATATTATTGAATGAATTTTTTTTTTATCAAAGAATGAAGAAAGAAATAGTGTATGTGCAAAATGAGAGAGAACGATATCACACCACTTTTATTTATATGTATAGTATTTTCTATTTCTATTATTTAAGATAAATTAATTAACAACTGTAATATTTTAATTTAATACTAAGTTATGTGATAACAAATTTAATTGCAATTGTATATTTTACTACATAAACACTTTTCTGACTTTGCTTGAGTAGTTGCGTATGCGTATGTTTAATTAATTGGCTAAATACTGGAGAAGACTAGAGACTGAATTTGACATTAAAATTAAAAAACGAAAATATTTGACATATGCCGGTAAATTAGTGCTGCCTCATGCGATTGAAAATAGTACATTGAAAAAAATTTACGAAAAAAAAATGCAATGGAGATGGGGATTAAAATTTATAGAACAAAATGTTTTAAAATAGATTACCAAATAAAAGCTAACAGGAGTAAATCAAACGGCGTTTTAAGCGTAAAAGACTCAGGCAGCGAGCAGCAGGTTTATATAAGCCGCGTTTTATTATTCGCTCCGGATAGCTGCTATCGAGAGCCGTTATTTGTCTACGCCTAAATTTAAATTTGACGCGCTATTTATTGGTAAACTAAACTTATTTAACATCAAACTATCATTTTTAATTCAATTGTTTAACAAAAACTTCATAAAAAATATTTGGCTCTACCTATTTATATGGCTCTCGATAGCAGCTATCTGGAGAGAATAAAAAAACACTACTACATGCTGATGTTAAACCGCATCCCCAATGAAATACTTTTTCCTTTTCCCTTACAGGATTGTATGAATTTCCAACATAACGAACAAAATGTTGGATATTCGTACAATCCTGTAAGGCAAAAGTAAGAAGTATTTCATTGGGAATGCGGTGTGGTGTTAGTTTGCATAATATGGAGTTCATATTAACCAACATGTTGAGTGTGCTAATGGGCCTGTTTAGACGATGTAAACAGCGAATGACATATCTTACTCGTTTCTTGCCTCTTTACCTATAAAAATACCATCACTCATAGTTTATAGGCAAAGAGGTAAAAAAAGCGAAAAAATCACATCATGCAGTGTCGTCTAAACAGGCCCAATCGGTATCACATTAGCATATGCTACCGTCCTTGAACGCAACTGATTGGGCATTTGCCAAAAATTTAATTTATAGGGGGCATCCAGCACAGTGAGGCCTCTAAAAACCAAGTAGATCTCATACATATTAGTGTGATAAATGTTTGTTGATGAAACAGTCCAAGGTGGGTTTGAACAAAATGTTTTGTTTAAATGCCCGAAAACAAATTTGTTAATGCCCGAAATTTAACAAATTTGTTATTTAATCATAGTATGAGCAAAATTTAAGCGTTTTTATAAAAGAATCCAAAAATTAGGACCTATATGTCTTTATCAAAAATGCTTAGTCTTGCTGAAACTATGGTTTTTCAGCATTGAATGTTACGAGGCAGGGAATTGGTCAACTCCGCCCAATCTAAAGATAATTATATTTATTATCAAGTCAGTTTTACTTTATTTATTTATTACCGATAGTAAATATACAATCGGAAAGTAAACATACAAAAACAAAAGTTAACAATTATTTTTGCACAGAAATTTAAACAACTCGTTTCTAAACGAATTTCTTGTCATGTTAAAATCGAAAACATCGTAAACTGAATTAAAAAGCCGCGACATTCTCAAGACTGGTTCCGAAAGTGCAAAATTCGTAGAGACGGGATCAATATATAGCAAACGATGGCCGCGCAAACAGCGTATGGGAGCTTAAATATTGAAACGAGCAAGTAATTCGTCACAATCTATAATCCAAACGTTGTACAGCGATCATTATAAGGTTGGAGAATATATTGTTGCACTCGCTCAGAGAGTAATCTCCGAAAGGCATACAAAACAAATTCCTTCTGAACACTTTAAATTCCATCCACTTACCTATAAAATGGGGACCAGATCTGAGAAGCGTATTCTAGAACGGATCAAACAAATATATACAGAGTTTTCAGTGTGAGCAAAAATCTTTACAATTGCGCTTAATTAACCCTAGCATAATGTAAGCTTTTGTAATAATAGAATCAATATGTTTAGTAAAAGCTAAGTCATTAGAAAAAGTTATGCCTAAGTCGGACATGAACTCAACTCTTTCAACAGCAACATCATATAAAAAATATTGCTGAAATATTGGCGAGCGCATCCGAGAGAATGATAAAATCCTGCATTTAGCCACATTCAGCAACAATTTGTTATTAAACGACCAACTGCAAAAGTTATTGAAGTCACCTTGCAATTTCACACAATCAGCAATATTATACAAGATAAGAATCGAATGGTCAATTTTAACGAAAGCCTTTGAAAAATCGGCGTATACTACATCTACTTGTTGCCTATGTTCTAGTCTACTGTTCTAGTATAAATGTCCACAAAAAGAGACAAGATTAGTCGCAGTAGACCTACATGGATAAACTCCGTGTTGAGCAGGAGAAATAAACCTTTTTACGTGAAAAATAATAATTTCTGTACCATGGATTCGAATAGTTTTGGTATGGCAGAAAGAATAGCGATTCCGTGATAGTTGCTGATTTCACTTTTTTTGCCAGATTTGAAAATCGGACGAATGAATTCCAGAATTTCTTTGGATAGGAAGTTAGTTCATCTTAGTTAGTTATTGCAAAGGAACCAGTTTAAAGTTATAAACTCCCTACGAGCAGTGTTGAAGCTAGGATAAATCTTAACAACGTGTAACTTATGTAAAGGATGTAACTTATTACGGCGTTTTTCAATACGAATTAGTTGCTTATTGTATAATATGGCTCTCGATATAGAGGCACGTTTCTCATTGATGGAACATATTTTTCAATACCAGACTTAAGAAGCTCGTTGAACAAAAAAACACTATCATTCGAATCTCTTTTCGTTCTAGAAATACCCAGTCCTAATCGACAAGAAATTTGTTTAAAGAAACGTAGTCAGCATGCCTAAAATCGAAATGAAACGAATTACTAGAAGTAAACATAGTATTATAATTCTTTTGGAAAATATATATCGTAATTTGAGTGTGATATATGCTCGTACATCCAGTGGTTCCCACACGGCAAGAGCTCCAAGTACATAAGGTCAGTCTCAGTTGAAAAAACCAAATCGAGGAATTTGCCTCGATTATTGCATATTCGGTTCAACTTCATCAATGCTATGCTAGCAAAATAATCAGTCACGGCTAATCCTTTTTGGTCGAGGGAAGGGGCCTTGCAAACTCCATTAATAACAATCCAAGCAGTCTCAGGAAAATTGAAGTCACGAGTGTTACATAGCGATATGTACGTTACGTTACGTAAGCGTAGTAACATAATAATATTATAATAGATTCATGTAAACGTATTGTAATTACATGTATCATAGAAATAGCTCATGTAAAAAGATCGTGAATAAACTAGACACTCGTATACTTGACGTCTGATAAACAACACGTGTTTCCATCATATATCCTAACCACATAACATGATGTCAGAATAGGGATTAAATAAATAAAATAAAAAAATAAATAAAGTGAAAAATAAAGATTAATAATAAAAATTATGGAAGGATTAAGACCACCAAAAGCCTTAATATTATCGGATGACCGTGGCAATGAATGGAAAACGTGGATAAAATTGTTCAATTATTACGCAGTGGCCAGTGGATTGAGCACAAAAGACGACAACATAAAAGTTGCAACATTCTTAACCTGCATTGAACCGGAAGCAGTTACAATTTTCGAAACATTCGGACTAAAAGAAAATGCAACATTTGAAGTAATAATAAAAAAGTTTGATGATCTTTTCACGCCAAAGTCAAATGTAACCTACGAACGGTACATTTTCGGAAAACTCCAACAAGCAAACGAAACGTTTGCTGAATACTTCACTAAAATCAAGTCGCAAATAGTAAAATGCGAGTATGGAGAAATTGAGGATGATCTTCTACGAGATAAAATAATAATCGGTATAAATGCGGAAAACTTACGGGAAAAATTATTCGCAATGGAAAACCTAACCTTACAAAAAACCATCACCGCGTGCAAGGTACGTGAATCAATGGTAAAGCAGATGTCTACATTAAGAGCAACGGGAACCAACGGAGGTAATGATGTAAGTGAGATAAATAAAATTAGTATATATAAAAATATGAATAGTAGAAATAATAAAAATAATGTTTCAAAAGAGAAAGCTTATATGTGCGATAGATGCAAAACGATTCATAGTTCGCGTAGTTGTCCAGCTTTTGGACAAATCTGTAATAAATGTAAAAAAAGAAATCATTTTGCAGTCGCATGTAGAAGTAAGAAAAATCAAAAAGTAAATGAAGTACACTATTTCCCTGGGCACGATTGTAGACGTAATGCAGAATGCGCTTACCATCGTTACGAAATGGGCTGGCAAATGTGGACTTGGTATTAACCCGTCCAAGACAGAGCTGGTACTCTTTACTAAGAAATACAAAATCCCGGTAGTTGTCCCTCCTACCTTAAATGGCACGAGACTTGCTTTTACTGATAGAGCTAGATATCTGGGCATTATCTTGGACAGTAAGCTTAGTTGGAAGCCCAACATGTTGGAGAGAATAAACAAAGCTACTATTGCTTTGTACTCCTGTAGGAACGCCATTGGTCATAGATGGGGTCTGAAGCCGGAGCTGGTACACTGGCTCTACACCGCCGTAGTGAGACCTGTACTCATGTACGGGGTGGGTGTTTGGTGGCCAGCTCTGGATAAGGTAACTTACAAAAGTAAGATTGAGAGAGTGCAAAGAACGGCCTGTATGCTTGTTAGCGGGGCATTGAGGTCGACACCGACAAGTGCCTTAGAGGTTATGTTGCACCTTCTTCCGGTCGACATTTTTGACAAACAGATGGCGGCAAATACGGCTGTACGACTTGCAGCCGTCTCTCAGTGGAGGTGTCTTAGTACAGGACACTCTACTATCGTCAGATCGTTGAAGGATGAGCTGGCGAATCTTGACTACAATAAACCTACTCTACGCTTCGAGAAGCGATTTCGGACCTCCTTCCCTTCAAGGGAATCCTGGAGGGATAGACCGTCATCGGAAACTGAAGCGTTGCAATTCTTCACAGATGGCTCCAAGCTAGACGGCAAAGTAGGAGCTGTAGTATTCTGTGACAAATTAAATGTAAATATTTCTATTCGTCTCCCTGATTACTGCAGCGTGTACCAAGCTGAAGTCGTAGCGATTGAGGAGGTCATGACGTGGTTGAAGCATAATGTGTTATCCTCAGACGATATCACAATCTATGTGGACAGTCAAGCGGCGATCCGGTCGTTAGAATCGGTGCCTTTGGCGTCACGGGTGGCGTTGAGTTGTCACTCATCTCTAAATGAGATGGGTGAGCATTTCAACATCCAGGTAGTCTGGGTCCCAGGTCACTCGGGCGTCATGGGGAACTGCAGGGCAGATGAACTTGCTAGGCATGGTACGACTCTCCAGCTGCAACCGGAAAGGGCAAGTCTGGGGAGGCCTATCACAGCGCTGAGACAAGCACTTGGGAAGCAGGCGCTATCCTCAGCGGGGGAAAGGTGGTCTAACACCCTAACCTGCAGAGTTGCAAGACAAGTTTGGCCAAAGCTGGACTTGGGGCGCACTAGGGCATTAATATCCTTACGCAGACGTGAATTAAGAACGGTCGTAGGAATACTCACGGGACACTGCCTTTTTGGAGAACATGCAAGAAGGCTGGGTCTGGAGGCTAATGACTTCTGCAGAAGCTGCTTGGACGAAGAGGAGGAAGAGACGTTGGTCCACTTCCTTTGCTCGTGTCCAGCATTGGCTCTCAGAAGGCACAAACACTTAGGTAAGTTCAGGATGGACTGCCTCTCGGATCTCGAAAACATTAAAGTGCGGGACGTCTTACGCTACATAAGTAGCTCGAAATGGTTCCAATAGGGGTAAAAGGGGGTACATCCTGTGGTATCACAATGGACCGTCACCGGTCTAAGTGTGCGTAAGCAGCCACTCCAACCTAACCTAACCTAACCTAAATGAAGTACAGACTAATTCAGATTATGACGAGGAAACTCTTTCATTATTCATTATTTATAGAAGAAATTGAAAATACTAAAGAAAAAAATAATTGTTGGTTAGAAGAATTTAAAATTAATAAATCAATTTGTGAAAAGTTTAAACTGGAGACAGGTGCCCAATGTAATGCAGTTGACATTGACTTAATGAACAGAGTAGGGTCAGAACTGTACGATTCACGTACGAAATACTTAATATCATACAGTGGACAAAAAATAAAGGTTATGGGGCAAACCAAACTTTTGATCGAAAATAAAAACAATCAAAGTTTTGAAATCGTGTTTAATGTCATCAAAAGGTCGAAAACACCTATATTAGGATTAAATGCATGCCAATCGTTAAATTTGTTTAAAAAATCGACAGTTTTGGTTCACATGAAGATATATTTAAAGGATAAGGTTGTATAAAAAATGTTGAGTACCATTTTTTATATATAAAAAATGGTACTCAACATTTTTTATACAACCTAATCCTTTAAATATATCTTCATGTGAACCAAAACTATTAGAGGAAATTGCAGCAAAAATAAAGAAGACGAAATATTTCACGTTGCTGGACTGCAAAAAAGGATTTTGGCAAATCCCAGTATCGGAACGTAGTCAACAATATTTGGCTTTTTCAACACCATGGGGAAGATACACTTGTCTCAGGTTACCGTTTGGACTCGCTTCAGCACCAGAGGTGTTCCAGCAAGTGATGCAAGGGATTATAACAAATATCCCAAATACAGAATGTTCAATGGATGATATCCTAATTTATGCATCAACGATAGAAGAGCTGCAAAAGATAACGGATCGAGTAATTAAAGCGCTAAATTACAGCGGTTTCAAACTAAATAAAGAAAAGTGCCAATTTAATGTTAAAAATATTAAATTTTTAGGGTATCTATTGTCAGAAGAAGGCATCAGACCAGATCCGGAAAAAATTGTGGCTATTAAAAACATAAAAATACCTAATAATATCAGTCAAATCCAACGACTGATGGGTATGATAACATATATGTCAAAGCTCATACCGAATTGCTCGGAAGTCACCGCTCCACTAAGAGAGCTATTAAAGAAAAATAATCAATTCGTGTGGGATTTTAGCCAACAAGAGGCTTTTGAATAAATAAAAAGTATCCTTTCATCGCTGCCAGTGCTTGGATATTACAATGTTAACCTGCTGGTAAAACTTACAGTGGATGCCAGTTCAAAGGCATTAGGAGCAGTATTGCTGCAGAACGAGCATCCAATAGCTTACAGCTCAAAATCTTCGACGGAAACTGAAACAAGATATCCACAGATAGAAAAAGAAGCTTTGGCAATCCGGTTTGCCTGCAAAAAGTTTCACCAATACAAATATGGGAGATCATTGACTATCGAAACGGATCACAAACCGCTAGAATATATTTTTAAAAAAAATTTGCAAGCCGCACCAGCAAGATTACAAAGGATTATGTTAGAGGTTTACCCGTATAATCCAGAAATAATATATCGAAAAGGCAAGATATACCGATAGCGGATTTGTTAAGTCGTGATGCGCAAAATATCGATGACCCATATTGCAGCAATGAGGAAGAATTGGAAATATACGTTATTGTACCAATGTCACCAACAGCGCGAAACAGCTTGGTTAACGACGAACGAAGACGAAAATTGGTCAACTTTGAAAAAATACATATTAAACGGATTTCCAGAACATAAAAATTCCAAATGAACTAAAGCATTTCCTAAACTTTAAAGAAGAGCTGTCAACTTACGAGGGTATACTATTTAAAGGAAGTAAAATAGTAATTCCCATCAAGCAGGTAGAGAAAATTTTAAAAACAGCATACTTGGGTCATTTGGGTATTCAAAGTACATTACAGAGAATACGCCAAGCATTTTACTGGAAAAATTTAGAAAAAAATGTCATAGACTACGTAGAAAATTGTAGTATCTGTCAAGCTACCCAACGAGCCAACAACAAACAGCCGATAATTCTGAAAGCCATTCCAGACTACCCATTTCAAATTGTTGCGTCGGACATGTTTAACTTTGACTCAAATAATTATATATTATTAGTCGACAGCTATTCGGGCTTTATAGAATTCGAAAGGTTAAAGCACTCCAACTCGTTGGAAGTAATCAATTTCTGTAAAAAATATTTTGCAATGTTTAGAACCCCAGAGATTTTCGAGTCCGATAATGGCCCACAATACTCATCCAAAGAGTTCAAAAATTTCGCAAAACAATGAAAATTTAAGCATAACACCTCAAGTCCACACTATCCAAAAGCAAATGGACTTGCCGAAAGGGCAGTGCAGACGGTTAAATTATTGCTTAAGAAATGTCAAAAGGATAATACTGATGTGTATCTAGCCTTACAAAATTTAAGAAACACTCCAAGAAATACGGAATTAGGATCTCCGAATGAACGGTTAATGTCCAGAATTACTAGAACTATACTACCAGTCAGTTCTTATATTTTAAAACCAAAAATCAGAGAAAATGTATAAACGATAACATTGCTAAATTACGCAATAAAGGCAAACAATATGCAGATCACGGATCCAAAGACTTACCCGATCTGAAAGTCAACGACAACGTAAGGATGCAAGTAGCTCCGAGAGAATGGATCAGCGCTAGAGTAACGCAACAATTAGAAAGCCCAAGGTCAGTAATCGTACGGTCGGAAAACGGAAAACTTTATCGAAGAAACTATCATCACCTTCATAAATCGCAAACAAAGATTCCAATCAAAACGGAAGTTCAGCCGCATGTCGACAATAACTGTGAACCTGAAGAACAAGCTTTGATAAAACCGCCTAATGAAAACACAATACAAACAACACAATTTACCGATACAGGAACGTCAATTGACAACACAAATAACCAGACTCAATTTTTTAAAAACAGATTTGGGAGAACTATTAAACCTGTGGAAAGATTAGACCTATAATTTCTTGAATTTATATGTATATTATTAGTATTACATGTTAAAAAGAAAAAAAAAAAAATAGAAATATGTACCTAGTCTTAAGATTTAATAATTTGAAATGGAATATTAATAATTAACGAACTGAAATCGTATTTGTTAGTAATAATATGAATTAAAAAAATAAAAATAACTGATTTATATGCATAATAATAAATCATCAGTTAGCTAAAAATGGGAGCTGTTACATAGCGATATGTACGTTACGTTACGTAAGCGTAGTAACATAATAATATTATAAGCGTGTTCCATTGGCGTTAGCAAACTACTCACAAGTACCTGTATCTACTCGCAACTACTCTTGCTCAAGTGATGGTGTAGTTGTTAGAAATAGTTACGCATATAATTAACGAAAGAGGGAGGATTTTAGTTTTAAAAATTCTAATAGATGGCTCTATACCAATTTTGGTTGTGTGAAACGTCATTTTTAAACCCTAATCCAACCAAGGTGTGCCTTTTTGGCTCGTTTGATAAATGCATCGATTTTTAAAATAATGTTAATTTAGTTATAAACTTGTGTGTATTTTATTTTCAAACATTTCCGTACAACGTATTTGACATCTAATGATTCTCTGAAAAAAATTTCGTAAATTATTTGATTAGAATTTGAATTTACTGACATAACAAAAATATGTTGGTTCGATTAGGGTTAAAAACAAAAAATTTTTGTTTATGTTTGTGATACGACGCGCAATTGTTAAATCGTAAAAATATTTTAATTATTTTGTTGTTTAATGTTTTATTACTTATTATTATTAATAGATCAACGTATTTTTTATTAAAATCTAGCAGTTTTATTTAAATTGAGGTTATGTTTTACTACTGTCACAAAAATTTGTGTTCCATTGAACATCTACTCACAAGTACTTGGCAGTAGCAAATTGTTTCCACTGGAACGCAGTGTATAATGGATACATGTAAACGTATTGTAATTACATGTATCATAGATATAGCTCATGTAAAAACATCGTGAATAAACTAGACACTCGTATACTTGACGTCTGATAAACAACACGTGTTTTCATCATATATCCTAACCACATAACAACCAGTAACCATTAGTTGTTCACCAACACAAACCAATATCGCAATAGCAGAACCGATGAAATTAATAATTCCATGATAATATTCCAGAGTAGATCCGCAGGGAACATACGCAGCAACCACGAGGATAGAGGCACTAGCTACTTTAATATGTACAGCAATAACATCATAAGTTGGATGGCATACAATGAGTTCGTTCGAATTCAAACTCTATCAACACACCTCCCCCTTTAGGCTGGTACAAAAATCATGTCGATCATTCCTGTGAACGACATAGTTAGGTAGAAAATATTCCTCCGAATTGAAACTTTTAGTAATCCATGTTTCCGAGATAATAATCACATCGTAATCGTTATCAAGCATGCCAAGAAAGAATAATTTAGCTTTACCTCGAATGCTAGAGGCATTATGGTAGTAGTTTGTCCGTTTTTGTTTGAAACTGCATCACTTAAATTCCGGGAGAGTTGACTGGTACAGTTGATATCCGAAATTTCGCACTGCAAGTTATTACTTTGGACAAATTTACTACTTCGTAAGGTCTTATAATGTTGAGTGCAGTAGTTATTCGAAACTTCACCCGTGGAGGCAATATTGTCCAAAAATTTTTATCATTAACACGTACATCAGTTTTATGCCCAATTTGAAGCAAATAAATTCCAGTGATTCGATACTTTGTTGTGTGTAGGAACTAGTTTGAATGATTTACAGTCTTCTGTCTCCAAATAAATTTTAGCCATGGACACAATTTTATTTACCGAAGTATCCGGATAAAAAACAAATAGTTTTTGTGCTCAGATTTTGATGAATTTGTTTTTTTTCCAACTGCAGGTACGACAACACTGGAACTCACTGGTGACGATGTCACCACTTCAGAAAAGATTCTGTTAGACGCCGAAGGATATTGCATGTCTGATTGTATGACCGCAGAACTAATAGACATAACTACAGGCAATTTAGAACCAGGTATACCTTCTACGCTTTTCTCGGATGTTATCAGAGTAGCTGAGTTATTTTCGTCATTGGATATAATCCGTGAAGCTGAATCTCTAGTTACTCTTGTAGGAGAACTTTAAGGCATAAACGATGTGGTAGTCGTTGATGTCAACTCATGTAGACGATCGAGGATCTTGCCAAGTTGTTGTTTGAGATGGGTAATCTCATCAAGCAGCTTCTCAACAAACGGCTGCTGAGCAGTATTGCCACTTAAATTGCATTCCCTCATTATCTTAAGAAATGATTGATTTTTCATAAGGTCTCAGCAATCACAACAGAACCACACAATATTCTAACATTTCCGCGTTTAATTATATGCCACACGGTCTACTTCAGCACAACCATAGTGGAATATTTTGCTACAAATCCAGAGCGGTTGATCGTCTGGTTATTTCTGTGTCCAAAAGCGAAAACCACTTATGTGAAAACAAGCTACTTTTCAGAAGAAGCAAATAAAGATTTAAATCGATTTCTAAAAAAACTTGATTACCTAGTGTTTCTCTCAAAATGTATGACTTA
Organism: Tipula vernalis; assembly: GCA_958295665.1. NCBI lineage: Eukaryota > Metazoa > Arthropoda > Insecta > Diptera > Tipulidae > Tipula > Tipula vernalis. Next base: position 225,712,033 of record OY282560.1, read on the forward strand.
CGAGTATAAGTGGTTTTAAGAATTTGAAAGTGCAATGCAGACATAAAATTGTGATAGATGAGCTAAAAATAATAAAATCGCTTAAATGCACTTATGTGGTTTTTGCTTTTGGACACAGAATTATAAATATTAAGTTGCGTTTACTTTACAGCAATCCAAATTTTACGGTTTTATACACGGAAAGCAAAAACAAACAATAACAAAAATAAATTTAATAAAGTTTATCATCAGAATTTTTGTAATTATAAATCATAGTATTTGCTAAACAATGCTTAGTATTTACTACAAATAATTATTAAATAAAATTATTATTTAATGCACAAAAGCGTCTTTTGATTTTCAGAAAACAATGAAAGTATTATAAATGTTAAACACTACCAACTTTTAAAAATAAATCACGAGAATTGGTTAGTTATATCTTTTGACCAAAATTGAATTCCAATTCCAATTCCTTGGTCAAATGAAATGTCACTAATATGTATTTAAAGTTACCAGAGTTTTATGCACCAAAGTGTGAATTTTTTCTTCTCAATTTAAATTATTTACACTGTTTATACAAACTTATATATTTATTGTTACTGTTTTTTTTAGAATACATACACGAACGTTTATAGAATACAATAATCACTTCAGTTTATATCAATAAGCACCAAACTGTGAACGTTTATCTATCAATTTAAATTAGATATTTACACTACTTATATAAACTTCCATATTTTTCATAATATAATTTTATATTTTAAATTAAATTAAAATATTTAATTTCAAAATGAAAATTATTTTACGCACAGAAAAACGGAAAAACAAACTCGTCAGATCACATATTCTACGTAATACCCCCACCCCCTCCCCCCTCTCCCCCGCCCCCACAGACACAAACAAGCTAATCGTCAATTCAAAATTATGTAGTTATTTTTTTCACTTTGTCACAAAACGATTATAAAGCTTTCAGGATTACAGCAACCTGCACCCTTATTCTGTAAAAAATAAGATAATGTGTAAACGTGTAAACTTGTAAAAATTAAAGCTTACTTTTATGAGTTTACAATTTCTTGATTTGACTTACTACTAAAATAATATCGACACATTCCAAACTCATAAAAGTAAGCTTTGCTTTTCACAAGGTTACACGTTTACACATTATCTTATTTTTTAGAGAATCACGGTGCTGAGCTTCATAATTTGATTGTGGTAATTTAGTTGTGTAAACTCAATAAACATGATAAACAAAAAAGAGACAGAAAGTGTAAGTGAGGAAGAATTATTTTATTATGTCATTTTTCAAATGAAATTGAAATCGCAATCTGAGATTATCGCGATAATCCTTGTGTTTATCAATGGTATAAGGGCTTCTAAAATATCCTCAAGGATTATTTGTAGTTTGTTCGCAAAACTTTCAGATAATAATTGCTGTTAAGTGTTGAAGAAAGCCTAAATGACCCGATTAATTTATTCGCAATCACACTAGCTAATTATATAAAGCATCAAGCAATATAAACATTCGAAATTATTTGTTGACAAGATAAAATGTATATATATTTTTCTATCAATTGATAAAAATAATAATTAAAGTAAACGTTTTCAGTTTTGCATATGTTTGTGCGACACCCTGTCGCCTATTTATATATTCCTTATGTGTTTGACATTTTGCATTGAGTACGTTTATGCTCAGCGTCGAGTCATCTTTTAGTTAACTTTGGATCATCTTGTAGTTATCTTTTTTAGCGTTTATACTGCAGAGTTAAATCGTAGTCGAGTCGAAACTAAGTAGGTTGAAACCGAGTCAGAAACGTCAAAAAAATCATTTACTATCGTATGTTTATATGTTTTTCTTGTATTATTTTCTGAATTTTATAAAAACAAAATAACAAAGTTTTATTGCCACACAAAAATCGAAGATGCGCGCGCACACGAATTAAGAAATCAAAATGGTGTCTTTTTATTATTATTTTTTGTTGTTTTTATTTTTCGACTCGACTCCGTTTATAGTGAATGTTTTTAGAGTTAACTCGACTCGACCCTAGAAATTTTTTAGGTCGAGTTGAGTTAACTACAAGATGACTCGACTCCGTTTATAGTAAAAGATTACCTAGGTTCAAACCAGGTTGAACCCTAAGCATAAACGTACTCAATGAGTACGTTTATGCTTAGGGTTCAACTTGGTTTGAACCTAGGTAAATAATTGTTAAGGTTTTATTTTTTCTCTCTCGTTCTGTCACTCATTTACCCGGCTACTCCACCTGACATAAATTTTATCATTACAATTACCATATCTTGTAACAAAAATATAAAAAATGGCGTCGGGTGAGGAAAACATATAATAAATTTGACGGTTAGAAATCATTTGCGTTTTGATATTTTAAAGAAATTGTGCAAAAATTGTAGCAAAAAAGATCGTCACACGTATATGTATTTTAATGATTCTTTTTTGGCTGCCACATTTTTAAGTATGTATTTAAAAATATCTCAATAAAAATTTTTTTTTTTTGTGGAACAAAAAATTTTTGGAAAGAAAGGTTCTAACTACAAATTAGGAAACTTCCATTCGAAACTGGTAGCCATGTTTTTGAATCCAGCCAAGAAATGTACAATTTAGGTATACAATCAAGTTATGCCTTCTTGGCAGCAAATGATTGTATGACATATGGCAATTCGTTGCAATTTCGTGTCTCCACTAGCAACTGTTCGAATTTTAATGGTATAACTCGGTGTTAATGGCAGGTGGAGAGTAGGTGTTAGTTAACATTAAATTGTGGTCTCTTGCAAGTATGTATAAAAAAAAAATTTTTTGGTTGTTTTATTTCATACTATTCCGATTCACAGTGGTTTGCTTGGTTAACCGAACTCACGAATTTATTCCAGAAATTAAGTGTTTTGGGCGAAGAACAATTGTCAACTACAGGGCATGTTTTTATTATCGTAAGCAGTTTACCGCGCAGCTACGATGATTTAATTGTTGTCGTTGATTAAATAGAAATTATAATTACTGGCAACGGAAATAAACGAACCATGGCAACGGTAACAGATGTTTTGTACTTGCCGAATATTCAAAGAAAGTTGTTGTTAGGGAAAAAGTTGCTGGAAAATGGCTATGCAGTGAAAGTCATTCCGAATTCTGAAACGTATGAAATTAAATTCGGAGACAAACAAATGACAGTAGCAGACACGCTATTGAGTTTGTTTAAATTGCGTTCATCACTGGGTATTGCATTCATCAGTGGCGTCGCATTTTTGGCCATCGCGATCCAGATGCAATCAAGCAAATCTAGTTGACGACATGAAAATCGTCGATTGCGGCTTCAAGGTTAAATGCGTAATGTGTATCAAAGGAAAAACAACACGTTTGCCATTTCTAAAGCAATCATTGACAAAATCTACAGCTCCGCTTGATCTTATACACACTGCCGTATGCAGATCAATGCAAACAGTTTCGCCGAGCGGGAAGCGGTACGTACTCATCTTCATCGATGATTTTCCGCGCTATACGGTGATTTATTTGCTAGAAAATAAATCAGGACATAAATTTTGGTCGTCTCATGAGTCGGTGAGGCGAGAATTACTGGATCGTAATGGTATTAGTTATTGTGTGTGTGTTCGAATGCTCTTTAACTATTCATGCCATAACCTGCTAAAATTCTCTCTTTAGAGAGAATTTTATACTCTCTTTTTAATTCGGGCCGCCCGAATCTTGGTTTTGAAAGACATATTTTTTTTAATTCGGGCGGCCCGAATTAAAAAAAATATGTCTTTCAAAACACAGATTTTGAAAACCAGGATTTTGAAAACCAGGATTTTGAAAACCGGGATTTTGGAAACCAGGATTTTGAAAACCGGGATTTTGAATCCGGGATTTTAAATCCGGGATTTTGAAAACCGGGATTTTGAAAATCAAGATTAACAAAAAAAAACAGGATTTTGACAAACCGGGATTTTGAAAACCGGGCTTTCGTTACACACCCATATTTATTTATGCAGAACCGGGATTTTGAAAACCGAGATTTTGAAAACCGGGATTTTGAAAATCAAGATTAACAAAAAAAACAGGATTTTGACAAACCGGGATTTTGAAAACCGGGCTTTCGTTACACACCCAATTTAATGTATGAAACAAATGTGCAATTATTAAATTTTATTGCTTTAATTTTGATTTTTAACTTCCTACTGAAAAGGATATTTTTTTAAGTTGAAAAATGAATAATAAATTTGTGATTTTTATTTTTATAAAATATATAATTGAAAACCAAATCAAATATGCCTTTAATTTTATTTGGATATGTTCATGCAGTGTTCTCGTCGTTTAACACACAGGGGATTGATTGTACCTCTAGGAAATTGTTCACCAATTGCTTTTACTTTAGCGCGTGATAATTTTTAGAGGCAGCTTTTATGAAAAAGTTCAATTCAAGCCAAGGATTATTAGCAGATCCATTACCATTTACCAATAAAGATTCTCTTTTAGTGGGGAAAAAAGGGAAATTGTATTATTGACGGGGAAAATTAAATGAAAATTCAAATTTTGCCTGTGGGGAAAAATGCGGGAAATTTTCCTTTCAGTTGAGAGAAAAAAAGAGAAATTATAGATGGCTTGTGGGAATTTGGGTTTGAAAAATCTGGAAACACATAAGCATCAAAAAATTTTCCCGATTTCAACTGATTTCAACCGATTGGCTTATTTTTGATACTTACCGTCACAAAACGATACACTAATACAAACAACGAAAATGACAGAACACAATAACAAAATGTATCTTATACTCCTTGTACGTATACAAAATTCTCATGAGGCAGTGAGGAAATTTGGAACCAAAATTTATAATCAGAAGTCGACGAGAAAATAAAGGAGTACGTAGCAATGGTAAAAAATAAATTGTCTACAAAACCAAAAGTTATACGGTCGGATCGAGGAGGAGAGTACACCGGAAAGAACGTGGTCGATTTTTTGAAAAGTGAAAGAATTCAAATTCAGTACTCAACACCATACACGCTGCAGCAGAATGTGCGTTACACGCAAATTTACCGCAAACGTCTTGGGCAGAAGCGGTAAATACGACAAATTATGTTCAAAACCGTTTGCCTTGCTGAGCAATCGGAAAGATACCATATGAAGCATGGAATCAGCGGAAACCAGGTACCGTAAAGTGCCGATTATAACCCCCCCCCCCCTCACCCCACTCCTCCCCCAAAAAAGGACCAGGGTATATTATTGGTTAAATACCAGTTTGGTATTTAATATGCCCGGGTATTATAGTGGCTATTGCCTAATTATATACCGGGTATATTGTTATTATTTCCAAAATTAAAATCAATTTTAGTATTTTCCAATTAATATACCCCAAGTATTAAAATCGGCACTTTACGGTATTAAATATTTTTCAATTTTTGGTGCTAAATATTTTGTTCATGTACCATCAGAGAAACGACGAAATGTGGATAACCCCACCGCACCGATCGATGTCAAATCAAGTACAATTGGCATCGATATGGATAAGTCAACTGAAATCAATCCAAATGTGCGTGACAACATGAACGATACTGTGATCACAGAAAACAATGCGGGTGTGCGCAACAACAGTGATGATGCAGTGTCGAATATCGAATTCGAATCTTTCGCTGAAGGCTTACGTTGTATTTTCAATGAAGAAAACAACATCACTGTGTGAACATAAAGGTATGCCACCGCGACGATTGATCGACGAAATCAATATGGTTTATAAAGTCGTCGAGCCGAAAAGTCTATCGCAGGCATTCTCCGCACAAAGAAAAATGAAATGGAGTCATTAAAGAAAAATGAAACATGGCAATTGTGCGAATTACCAAAGGACAGAAAAGCGATTGGCTACAAATGGGTTTATAAAGTAAAAACCGATGCGGAAGGAAAAATTGATCGACACAAAGCGCGTTTAGTCGCACAGGATTTCTCACAAAAATATGGAACATATTATGATCAAGTGTTTGCCCCAGTTGCTCGACAAACAACATTCAGAACGCTTTTGTCGATTGCATGGAAAGAAAAATTCATTGTGCGACATATTGATGCCAAAATGGCGTTTTTAAATGGTAAATTGAATGAAACAATCTACATGAAACAGCTGCCGGTAAAACGTCTATACGGTCTAAAACAAGCGGCTGAAGCTCTCATGCCAAAACGGTGTTTTTAAATGGCAAGTTGAATGAAACGATCTACATGAAACAGCCGCCGGGAAAAAGTCCATACGGTTTAAAACAGGCAGCGAAATCATGGAATGACGCTATTCATAAAGTATTGATCGATGTGAGTTTTCAACAATGCAAAGCAGATCAATGCTTATACTCACGAAAGAAAAACGGTGAATGGTCATTTCTTCTGTTTTATGTCGACGATAAGATTGTGGCAGCGAAATCAATCAAAACAGTCAACGAAATAAAGGAAATCATCGCATCGAACTTTGAATTGCAAGATCTGAATAGAAAAAATTCAGATGAACGTGAACTATGATAAATCCAATGCGGATGATAATTTCTTACTGACAAACACAGATTATCAGAAACTCATCGGTTGTTTGCTTTACATATCGGTAAATACACGAATATGGAGTTCCAATGAATATGGAGAGGCAGAACCCTCGCGGGCAAATCCATCATCAGCCTCATTTCAATCGATTCCAGTGTGACCTGGCACCCACACAAGTGTTACCTTATTTGAGCTTGCTAGATGTTTAATTACTTTCAGACAGTTCCATACCAGCCTTGACTCAACGGTATAGGCCCTAAGGGCAGGCCGATTGGCTGTTTGATACACTATATAGTATATCTTTGAATCGTTTAGGTTGCTAGGCCAACCCTAGCGCAAAGTTCTATAGCGTATACTTCTGCTTGAAAGACGGTAGCATCGGTGCCCAAGAACCTAGAGAGGGCAGTCCCACTCCCAACCCCTGCCCCGTTTTCTGTTTTTAATCCTTCTGTAAACCCGACCTGGTAAAATGACACAGAATGGTTTGTGGAAGTCCAGTTTAGTTGACACATAGTCGGAAGGCATTCCTATGGTACGGTCTGTCTGCCTGAAATTCCTTAAAGATTTCCAGATGAGCCACCATATTGTCTTGTTTCATACTCCCTTCTACCTGCAGCATCCTTTTAAACATGCAGGTGCAACGCAGTCGGTCCTAGAAGTGCCACCATCGCAACAGTGGCGCATGTACTCATTGACTATAGGCCTAATGATTGTTAGAAATATAATTGGCAGGGCCAAAAAGCCTTGATGGCTCTATTTTGAACTATCAGTATATTTTGTTTCTAATTCAGTTTTTGATCTAAGATCACCCCTAGATATTTAACCTCTTTAGAAAAAGGTACAGTATTACTGTTTAACAAGCGAGCTATAAGTGCAACCTTTTTCCTCCTCGTAAAAGGAACAATGATAGTTTTGTTTGCAATGACACTAAGTTCTTCCTTGTCACACCACTTCTATATTATATTGAGTCCATTTTGCATGAGATCAGAAATGATTCCATCAAATTTGCCCCTAATTAGGCACAAAGGGCAACTTATTTATTAACTCCCACTCTTTCAATCTTCGTGAGTAAACCTCTAAACGTTTGATAAGCAAATTGATCCCGATGCAGAGGGTTTTTAACCAGAATCTAGCTTTTTATTTGATAATCCAAGATTTTTTACATCGTTTTCAATAGAAAAGATGTAAGGCTAATTGGCCGATATGCCTTGGGCTGGGTGTTCGAACGACCACCCCCCCCCCCCTCCTTTTGTATAAAGGCCACATAAGCATAACTTGAACGAAACATACGGATTACGAAAGGGAGAATTTCCTCAATAGCTTTTTGAAATAATGCCGGAAAGATGCCATTTTCTCCAGCGGATTTAAAACGTTTGAAAGAGCCAATAGCCCATCTCATCTTACTGGGTGTGAAAATTTTTCCAGAGAAACTCCGGATCCTATTGTGTGGTGCCTATACTACCTCATCTGGATGTTCATGCGGGTCCTTTTGGGTTGTTGCCACTATTGAGTCCAGAAAGTGGGTATCTAATAGTTAAGAATAATAAATAGTGGTAACATAATGGATCTGGCTTTTGTACTGTTTGATCATGAGGTGATAGTTTCCTTGTTTGAGGATTTAACTATGGATCGTCTAGTATTTTCCACTCTCCGCTGAATATTTCAGTTATACTTGAATGTTGCGAATTGGTCAAAGAAAACGTGGATTTAAGGATTTTCAATTTTAAAATAGGCGAGAACATTTCTTTAAATGCATTTCTGGATGTGGACGTCTTTTTATGCTTTTGGTAATATCGACGATATGTTGAACAAATTGTATCGAATCAATAATCTAGGTATTGAATTCATCTCTAGAATGAAAGCATCAAATGTAAACAAGAAACCATGTTATAATAATGAGTTGATTAATCTAAAAATTAGAAAAGGCAAGGTTCACAAAAAATATAAATTACATTACAACTCGTTTCGGGGGCGAATCGGGGTAGATGCAAATTAATAAATATTGAGCCTCCCTTTATTTGTAGTATTGAAATTAGCGCAAACTTTGTTCGACACTTACTAGTATCAAAAATCGACTGTCCGGAGATTTTGTGTTTGCTGCCACTTCGCAGGCAAAACGACGGTAAATGTGAACCGATTTATCATTCATCAACTTCTTTAAATAATAAAGTACGGTCGGCTTTTGACTGTAGTCTATCTAGAAATGCATTTGAGCAATTACTGTTTAAATTTTAAAATATTTAATTACTTATATAATTTTATTAAAGCTTTAAGTAAAATAACCAGTAGTATATAAAGTTGGTGATAAAACTAAATAAATAAATAAATTTTCGGTGGAAAAGACGTATTCCACTAGAAGAAAGTCACCGGTGACTTTTTTTTGATAGAATTTCAAGATTACGGGCCCTAGTTGGCGGTTTTTTAAGAATATGGGCCTTGACCAAAGTTTACATTGAAAACAACTACAAAAATTAGACTAATACAAAATTTGTTTACAATTTACTCACGGAATTATCCTTTAAATACTTAAAGCGAAGTAGATCACCAACGTGAAAGGTGGGTTGGGCCGTGAATTATACACAACAACCATTGATATGTTTTCGTAGCCATCGACGATTGTATACTGAAACTGATGATGAAAATCCCTTTTCCCTTTCTCAAAATCGGGATTCGCTTCGAACCCAGTACCTTCCGATCGAGGCAGCTTTTAATCTGTTTTTGAATAGGTATTTGCTTACATATTTTCCTTTGAGCGACTAAATTATATTTGGTACAGGACGGCCCGACACAAACTCATGGCGTGCCCCTGAAAATAGATTATCAAATTCAGTTCCACCTTCAATTATGAATGATATTAAATGCCGCGTTAAAACAGGAAATTTTAGCCACAGTTTTGCTAGATAAAAATTCTAAATTATCTACAAAAAATAACGTTCCATTCTCTAGTTTCACTTGTAACATTTGTACAACGTACCACGGTTTCTCGATGTGAAATGCAATCATAAAAATCAGCTTTTAGAACCAACAAAAATGTACATTTAAAACCGAAATGTAGATGGCATAATTCTTAGTACTAAAATTATAAAGCTTTATTTATTACAGTTCATTTTTGACGTTTGATGCGAGTGTGTGTTTATAGTTTGGAATTTTGAATTGTTATTTATCGCCCTTCAATAGATATATTTAAAACTTATTTGGACATTTCCATAAATAACTTGGTATGTGCGACACGCAAACTATTCGTTCAGAACACAAAGATGTTATACACGATGTGGTATATGATTACTACGGGCAAAGAATGGCAACTTGTTCAAGTGATCAAATGGTTAAGGTTAGAATTTTCTTCAAATAACTATCGTGAACTTTTAAATTAGTATCATTAAAATTTAAACCCGATTTAGGTATGGGATCAAAATGAACAAGGCATGTGGTACGTAACGGCCAGTTGGAAAGCACATTCAGGTTCAGTTTGGCGTATTTCTTGGGCTCATCCTGAATTTGGTCAAGTGTTAGCAACATGCTCGTTTGATCGAACGGCATCAGTTTGGGAAGAAACAGTTGGAGAAAAATCATCGCCTACAATGCAACCGGTTAAAAAATGGATACGTCGAACAAATTTAGTCGATTCACGTACAAGTGTTACAGACGTTAAGTTTTCGCCTAAGAATCAAGGTCTACTATTAGCAACCTGTTCAGCTGATGGAATAATTCGAATATATGAAGCGCCTGATATCATGAATTTATCGCAATGGACTTTGCAACATGAAATCCCTTGTAAACTTCAGTTAAGTTGCATCTCATGGAATCAATCAATGTTCCGTCTCCATAGCCCTATGATAGCGGCCGGTAGCGATGATGCAACACAAACATCGGGAAAAGTTTTTATATTTGAATACAGTGAAAATGCACGACGCTGGACTAAAACCGAAACCATTAGTTCATTAGTAGAACCCGTACATGATATCTCGTTTGCACCGAACGTAGGAAGAAGCTATCACATATTGGCTGTTGCCAGCAAGAATGTTCATATTTTAAATGTAAAACCAATAATCGAGCCAACGGGTACTTCAAAACTTGATGTACAAATCACTGCCTCATTCAATGAACACTATTGCACAGTATGGCGTGTAACATGGAATATTACTGGGACTATGTTAGCTTCAACAGGTGATGATGGATTCGTAAGAATGTGGAAAATGAATTTTATGAAAAATTGGAAATTAGCGGCAATCGTTAAACCAGAGAACGGCCAAGTAAATCAAGAAAGTGAAATACAGCCAAATTCAAAAATCGGTAATTCAAAACAAGAAATTTCAACAACTTCATTTTATAAACGTGGTGTCATTAGTCATTCGGGTCAAATTCCGCTGCACTAGAATTTTTTTGGATCTAGAATTCTAGGTGAATCGCCATTTTATTTTATTTTGTAATTGATAAAATATAAATACATATGTAGTTATTTCGGATTATTGAATTTTTAAACCTGTATTTTTTTATTTGATAGCAAACAAAATCAATCAGTAATTCATATTATTTATTTATTAGTATTATTACAAAGATACATTGATTAATGTTACAATAAATTATTTAAGCCGTTGCATAATTGCTGCATTTAACAGACCTGCTGATGAAATGGTAATTGCACCATCATTTAACTCTTTGCTGGGATAGGTCATCAATAAATTAAAACTTTGATTCGCGTATGCTGGTCTGGCTCTGAAATTTTTTTGATATTTTATTGCAATTACCAAAAATAAAAGGTTTACCATTTACTTACGTAACCACAAATTGACGAATATTATCTACTGTATGAGTATGATTAAATCTTCCAGATAACCTAGAACCATCGGCTAAACGGATTTGTATCATTGTAGTTGGCTGACTTTGATCAACATTGAGCTCTTCATTTGCTTGTTTCTCGTTTTCTTCATTATTTTCCGCCGAACCTCCTGGAACAGTTCTTGCATCATCAACAACATTTGGGGCCGGGCTTCCTAATGTATGTCCCTTGCCACTAAATGTCTGTATTTTGGATGGGGGTTTCTTGTATTCCTCGTGACGATGATCTTCAATTTCGAAATCTACAGTTTCATTTTCTGCCATCCTCTGTAGCTCAGCTGGTATTTTGCTGTTAGGAAAATATTTTATAATTGGTACTCTTTTAAATTCACAAAAAATAAATTACCCTTCTTTGATGCTTTGTAGAAATTCACTATTAACTGGATCCTCGTATAATCTGAGATTACCGTTATCAATTGAAAATCCTGTTCTCCACAGTTTCAACACAACACGTTCAATAGTTTGAGGCCTATTTCGAGCGGCTTGTTGAAATACAACATTATCATCTGGCGTTTCACCTAGTCTGTAGCCAGTTCCACCATATAAACTGGAACCTGATGCTCCCGAAGTTGACGCTGCCTGCCGCCGATCAATAACTTCTGCACCACTTTCTTGAGCTGACCGAAAAATATCCTGCACTATATCATTAGCTGGAACTTTACGTTTTGGTGGCCCCAATACTTGTTGCCCAGATCTTTCAGAGCCTCCAGCATAAAACGCTTGACCTTCTTCTTCATCATCATCATCTGATAAATTATTTAACGTAAAAAGAGTTGCAAAATTAGAGCTTGGTTTCTTCTTTGCTGATTTGCGAGTGACCGATGCACTCGGTTCTGTCTCATGTGTAGTTTCAGACTGATTCAAATCCAACGGAGCAGAGTTTGGTCTTACTACAACTTCTTCGGCAATGTCACCATCCTGAGTTTCTTCAAAAAATCGGGCTAGAGCCAGCTACAAATAAAAAGATGAAAAAAAAAATATTAAATTGAATCCGGATTTAACCTCGAAATCCAGCTTAGCATCTCCTCACTTCTAGATTTTGATTTGATGATTCCATAAAAAATTTAGCACGATCTGATGAAGCACCAGTAACATCGATAAATTTGGAAACTAATTCATCTTCGCTCGACATATTTATAGCAAAATTATTTTAATATTTCTGTTTAAAATCGAGAGAAAATGAAATGTTTTAACCTTTTTGTTTGTGTAGCAATGAAATTGCATAAAAAATGTTTTCTTAAAACTGTCAAAGTATGGAATGAAGTTGTGTAAACATACCACAAAGATACGATGATGCAACGGTAAAGGTATGCATACCCGGTTAAATAATTTGGATAACTGCACGCTTTCATTTATGTACCATGTTTCCCAGAACCGAGTTAATTTAGGTTTCGGTTTCGTTGAGTTAAAAACATGGCGGCCTTAGCCTTTATCGTTTCCATGAACAATTTGCTTTTCTTCAAAAATTGAAAATAAAATCTTACATTCGTCGTTATTTCAATACCCGCGAGACGAAATTTTTCTGTAATTGATGAATGTTAACTAAAACTATATTTTGTTGAGAAATTTACAACAACAATTGCACGTGACAGGAATTAAATAATTCGAACAAAAAATTTGAGTTATTTAATTCGAGCCCGAACAAGTAAAATACGTAACTGCTTGAATGAAAAATAGAAGAAATACCAACATAGAATATAAAAATTAAATCGAAAAAATATTTCGCGGCTTATTCTGTTAAGAAAAAAATAACTCCAAAATAATTCGAATTAATTTTTTCTCAACAAAATACAGCTTAAATTAAGCATTAAAAAAATTGACATTTAGAATCTAACCCAACCACACTTGTTTCGTTGAGTTTAACGAAACTCTACCCTAATTTGCGTTTCCATGTTTATAAACCTGAGTTAACCTAGGTTAACTCTATCATGGAAATATGGTAATTCTCTGTGTTCCATTGAAAACAATTTGCTACTGCAAAGTACAGAGCATTCACAATGAAAAAACTTTTTACTTTTGACTTAAGCATTGACCAGTGAGTCTTTATGAAATTTAAGTAAGAATGCGATCATAGGAACATGTATGTTAGTGACCAGTGAAACTTTAACAACTTTTCGTTCAGTTTCGTTAAATTAGAATTGTCATTTAACATTCTTTAACAAGAGCGAAAATTACCACCCAAACTGAATGAAGAAACGTCAAACAATGAACATGGCCTATTTATGTTTTATTAATTAAAATAATGTTTTATATATATTTCAAATATCTGCATAATATATTATGTAGTGTAATGTGTCAAAACAATTATTGCAAAATACAATTACGAATATTCATTGTTTTTTGTTGTCGTCAAATCGTGTTGCGGATTCGCTGGGTGATCTGTCAACATTTCCTTAACAGTATATTTTCGTTCAATTCTGTAAGGTTTTATTACGGGTATTTAAAGACTCGCTGGTCAATGCTTTACAGTTACAGTTTTGTACATAGACCTAGCGTTCAGTCGGGCAAAAGTGATAAAAAATATCATGATATTTTTTATTATCCTAACTTCATTTCCTTGTATTTTATGTCATGCCCGTCAAAACAACCAAAATAAAAAAAGTGATTTTACACGTCAAACTTCTGTAGAGCATCTTTATTTGGGCGACATCAAAAAACAATTTATCGCGATTTTTTATAAAAATACTAACAATATCCTTCCTGAATATTATTAAAAACATCACAACACAATCAAAAGCCAAATATTTTGTTTTTAAATATGTATTTATTTTGACAGCTAAAAGAAAAAAAAAACTTGGTTTTGTTGGTGATAAATGAATGCGTTTTATGGCAAATCGTGATAAAAATATCATGATAAATTTTATCACTTTTGCCCGACTGAACACAAGGAGAGTTAAACAAATAGAGCTGGAATAAGCAAAAGTCCAGCATCGAAAATTCCGTGCGAAAAAGAGAAAGACTAAAATATATTAGGGCCGTATTTAGCATTTTATTCAATGATTTGTATGTTGCTTAAAATAAAACAATTAAAGTTGATAAAACATTTTTATTTTAGATGCAAATACACTTATAATTATTTGTAAATTCAATATTTTTAATAAAATTAATTTTATTATTAAAAAAAACTTTTCTAAGAACGCGGCATTATTTTACACTTTTAGTGCGAATCTGGTAAAAATAATTGTAAACAAATCATAAGATCCCAACCACAACAACATTTGTTTTTTTTTATGTTTGATAATTATGTAATAAATTTAAATTAAAAGTGCACTCTTTTTTATCACAAATTAGAATATTTACATCACAATTTTAATTTCGTTATATATAAACCACAATAAAACTTATCGATGAAAACAAATTCCAGATAATTTGTTGGGAGTATTGTTACGACATTTTCTGATTATACACTTCATTTTTCATAAATTTGTTATAATAGTTTATCACAAATAATAATTAATTATATCAAAAAAAAAAAAAATTGGAAAAAGCCATATAAAAACTTTGTTTCAAATCTACAGTATTTATAAATCTATGGGTTTGTATAAATTTGCAACTTAGCAAAAATCGTTGCTCGTTATGTTGGAAATTCATGCACACCTGCAAGTCAAAAGTAAAAAGTGAATGCTCTGGTAGAGTCTTGTTCTGTACACGTTACGGAGTAGACCTAAAAAAGTGGATAAGTTAAGTCGTAATAAGTGGTTCCGGGTACTGCGTAATTTCGTAAAAGGCCCATAATTTCGTGCACAGAGCGAAGGAATTGCCTTTTTACGATTTATAAAACATACGTTGTTAAAAAAGATTCAGGATCTGCTCTATATTATTTGAGCGATCCATAATTTATCGTGCACTAACGATATGAATCTACGCCATTTTATAACGTGAACACACTTTTAACAAAAATAACTTTAATAAATATAAAAATTACTATTAAATATTACCAATGAGTACGTTTATGCTCAGAGTCGAGTCATCTTTTAGTTAACTTTGGATCATCTTGTAGTTATCTTTTTTAGCGTTTATACTGCAGAGTCAAATCGTAGTCGAGTCGAAACTAGGTTGAAACCGAGTCAGAAACGTCAAAAAGAAAATCATTTACTATCGTATGTTTATATGTTTTTCTTGTATTATTTTCTGAATTTTATAAAAATAAAATAACAAAGTTTTATTGCCACACAAAAATCGAAGATTCGCACACGAATTAAGAAATCAAAATGGTGTCTTTTTATTACTATTTTTTTGTTGTTTTTATTTTTCGACTCGACTCCGTTTATAGTGAATGTTTTTAGAGTTAACTCGACTCGACCCTAGAAATTTTTTAGGTCGAGTCGAGTTAACTACAAGATGACTCGACTCCGTTTATAGTAAAAGTTAACCTAGGTTCAAACCAGGTTGAACCCTAAGCATAAATGTACTCAATAACTATAAAATACAACAACTAATACTTTTTATGAAATAACATTTCAATAACTGCCATTAATTTTATGCGTAACTGCTTCTAACAACTACACCATATATTATAAAGTATTGTATATGACTACATCATCACTTGAGGATTAGTAGTTGCGAGTAGATACAAGTGCTTGTGAGTAGTTTGCTAACGCCAATGGAACACGCTTATTGAGTTTCCGAGGCTATAGTAAATATCTCGGGGGTACATGAATTAAATAAATTTTTCATTAAGGAAAATTAAAAAATAATAAAAAAATAATTAAAAAAATAAAGAAAACAATAAAAAAATATTTAATATTTAAATTAAAAAATTATTTTTTTTATTATTTTTTTATTATTTTTTAATTTTCCTTAATGAAAAATTTATTTAATTTATGTACCCCCGAGAAGTTTACTATAGCCGTTTCCGATTCGTCAATAAAACTTTTTTTGTGGTGCAGTAAAGTACTTTTCATACCAGGCGCCTCGGCTTTGAGCTTCGTAAATAAAAATATTTTATTTCGTTTTTTAACTATGTAAATTAGTTTTATTCGATTGATACCGTTTAATTTTATAGTAATAAATTCAATTTGTTGAAAAATTATTTATTTTTAAGTGATAATTTAAAAAAAACAAAATATATTACAATGAAGTTATCTGCAAAGCCAAGGCAATGCGTTCCACACTCGACTGCGACATTTTAAAGTAGTACAAAGCCAAGTGCTTTCTCAACATAACCTACAAATCACATTTTCTGCACAAATATTTCATGCTTACCAAAAAATCTAGCTCATATGTACGTTACAAATTTAGTATATCTCAGTTCTTGCTATAATTCACGTGTAAAATAGACCTAAATAAAATATTTGATAGCAACCGAATGTTCAAAGCCAACGCCACCGGTATGAAAGGGTCTCAGCTTCGAATTTGTGGTAACTAAATATTTCGAGGCGAGGCGCCTGGTATGAAAAGTACTTAATTGTGTTTGCATAGCCTACCGAAGAAGCGCTAAACTTAAAATAACTCACAGAGCATTCACAATAAAAAAACTTTTTAGTTTGGTAAAAATTTTGGTTCCGTTTTGATTAAGTTCCGTGTTACAAGATTTTCACAGTATCTGAAATTAATCAATAAATTTGAATCGATGTTACCCCCCTTTAACAAATTCCATTTCGAACCCACTTGTGGATTGTAATTTGACAGTTTCTCATGCAAAATATCGGAATGTCCACTTTCGAACGATTGGAAATAAAATAAAATGAACTGTATTTAAAAATTGAAATACATAAATGTGCTATTTTAATACAAACTATCGAAATAAAAATGATTGTTAAATCTAGTTTAATAAACATATACCTATTTAGTGCATTTATTTTTGGAACATGCATTTTTTTATATGGCTTTTTTCCCTTGTCGTATTCTTCTACTCGAGTCTCGGACCTCAATGATATTCCAAGGGATTTCGATAATATCAGGTAAAATACAATTTTTGTAAAATATAAAATCTTCTATTGAACCGGTGGTCTTTTACTAAATTTCCAGCCTAAATGATGACTTCTATAAAACTCGGTATGCCAGGGCCGTACTTATGATTATTGATGCAATGCGAATTGATTTTATCACATCTCAAGATTCTATGAAGTATGTGAAAACTATTCTTAAAAACGAAAATGCGTGTCTCTATCATATAAAAGTGCATCCACCCACTGTCACCCTGCCGCGTCTTGAAGCGCTCACATCTGGCACAATACCAAGTTTTTTCGATGTCGTCCTTAATTTTGGAAGTTCTGAAATGAAAACTGATTCATTTATAAAACAAATGCATTTACAGAATCGTAAAATGGTATTTTATGGCGATAATACGTGGACAAAATTATTTCCGGAGGAGTTTGAACGCAAAGGCGAGACAAAGGATTCGTTTTTCGTGAATGATTTTTACGAAGGAGATCGTAATATTACGAAAAATTTGCGAATTGAATTACGAAATCATGATTGGGAATTGATGGTGCTTCACTTTTTGGGTCTGGACCATATTGGGCACGTCGAAGGCCCCTACAGTAGTAAAGTTCCAAAGAAACTAGAAGAAATGGACGTTATAGTAAGAGACATTCATTCAACGTTGAATAATTGGAACGAAGCATCATTAATTTTTGTAACTGGTGATCATGGCATGAGGGATTCTGGTGGACACGGTGGCAACTCTTACTCTGAAACCCACATTCCCTTCTTATTTATTAAAAATAATTGTACAAAGACTGAGTAAGTTATTCAAACACTTCACAAAATGTGTATGTACCTGGTTTCCATAATCTAATTTTTCTAGTCAAATTTATGAACAAGCCGATTTGGCAAGCACTATATCAATATTATTAGGATTACCAATACCCCATTCCAGTATTGGATCAATAATTCCGGAAATGATTTCTGAATTTCGAGAAGAAGACCAACTCTCTATATTATATTACAGTACATCTAGGCTATTTAGTAAAATTACGAATATTTTTGAAAAGGATATGCTTCAAGAAAAGGGTAATCACTCATATTCATTTATGACTTATTTTATTTACCTAATTATATCCGCTTCCGTTTTAGAATTTTATAAACAATATCAAAGTGGAATTGATTTACATAAAAAATATTTGAATGAACTTCGGAATTTCAATAAAACTAATACGGGATACTATAATCGGGCACAACATTTTTATATTTTATCCTCTCGGGAGATGACGAGTATTTTAACACAGAATTTTTCACAATTTGACCTATTTCTAATATGTACAGGGATTATATTCAATATTTTTGTAAGTATCAACGATCAATTCGACGACGGAAATTTCATATTCTAATGTCCTATTTATTTCAGGTTTTTATAACGTTTTTAATCAATTTCTATTCAAATATTCACGAGAATTTTTTAAATTTTAATGTAAATATCAAAAATATTGTATTTATGCTGGTTGTCGTGACTCTGGTCAAATATTGCATATGCAAATTAACCGATTGTCATTCGGTATTATGTGGATTTAATATTATTTCAAATGGGATTATAATCAGTATTGGATGTTTTATATATTTTAATTCAAAAATAATTTTATATAAATTTGAAATATGGAAGGATGACCATTTAAAGGTAAATATATTAAAAGTTGATACAATTTATGATTTGATTTACGATTTAGAAAAATGTCTCATATTACTTTCAGAATATTTTCAAAAATCGAACCTACATTGAAGTCTTTATATTTTTCTCGTTAATATTTCACACCTTTTCTTATGCGAGTAGTTCATTTATTGAAGAGGAGCATCAGACATGGCACTACATCACTAAAACCTTATTTATAATCCTGTTTCTAAAGGAGCTCAAGTCGCTAGTGTCGACCCAATTTATACTCGAAGATTATATTCATTACAATGAGCTAATCTATTTGAAACATATTTTACATAGAAATCGATTATTTTTTATAAAATGGACGTTGTTTTTTGGAACGCATATCATTTTGCGCCGATTAAATCAAACTGGTGACAAATGGTTGTTCCTTCCCGATATTGGCGATTGGTTGATATTACCAGAGAATAAAATATGGATGAGTTTATTTTTTGGGTTGGGTTTAATATTAATGATTTGCGCGTGCTGTGATTATGCCGGTATTTTAACAAATGTATTGGTTTTTACCGCAACAATTTTAATTTATTATTATAGAACTATTACGGAATCAGTATTATTTATGCGAATTAAACCGTCGACGTAAGTTTATTTTTTATCTGCCTGTATACCTAGACGTATGTTACAAATGATTTTTATTTTTTTTTTTAGCTCAAAAACAAGCTTGGCAATATTTTGGCTGAACATCATCGAAATAATTGTAATCAACTACGCAAATGTATTATATAAGATTTTGTTTAAAAAACAAGCGCTAGCTCGTAAAGAGATTAAAGCATGGTTGGGCGCTAACGTTGTAATATTTTGCGTTGTCTCATCGCTGTTACAAAAGCCCCATAATGTTATATTGAATGGGGCTTGCATCTTGACATGCGACGTAATCAATCGTCTGTGCAATAATTTAATTAGAAAAAATTATTTAAAGAAAAATATATTTAAAATTTTAATGCATATATGGATTGGGAAATTATTTTTCTTCTACCAAGGGAATTCAAATAGTTTGGCTTCGATTGATTTAAATGCGGGATACGTTGGATTGGACAGCTACAATATTGTATGTGTTGGCTTGTTTCTTACCATCAACACATACAGTGGGATTATATTGTCATTTTTGGTGTTACTGTTTCATGTTTACGATGTAGATAAACCAAAGTAAGTTCTAAAATTTCCATATAAGTCCACATTGCATTGACTAATATTTTTAATTTTTCTAGCACTACACCATCGTCGTCATCTAACACATCTCTAGTCATACCAATAACAATGCTAACAATATTGACACCATTTGTTTTGTACTTAATAATAATAACATCATTCCGGCATCATATATTTGTCTGGACCGTGTTTTCCCCAAAAATTTTTTATGATTTTTATCATATGTGTTTAATGTTTGTAATATTAATGTTCGTCTACTTAATACAAAAAATAAACTAAAAATTTATCTGTGAAAAATTGTACAAATTCCATTACTCTAAACAAAATTTTACAACACTTTAATCGTAAAATAATACAAAAAATAGGAGAACAATCCAAAAATAAACTTAACAAATTCTTATAGTATTCTTTCCAACTACAACGACAATTCCCTCATCTTGCAACTCCTTCAAAGCGTCTTCAAATTGTTCCCGAGTGATTAGCTAGAAATAAAATGAATAATTGTAACCAACGTCCCAAACACGAATTTCAGTATATAAACATACAATTTGCGAAGCATCCTTAATTTCCATAAACAATTTTTGGTAACCGACTGTAGGCAATTTGCCCTTCTTCTTAAGATTCTCTTTAATACTTGCCACTAGTTCCGCTCGCTTTTTGCGTGCAGCTGTTGATAATCCAGTGGTTAAAATACCGACATCAATTTTACCCGATAATGGATCGGTAGCCGATTGTTTTAATGCTTCACGATGTAAGCGCCACGCTTCCTCAACGTCAGTGACTTCGACGAGCGAACCCAATCGTACTTTTGCATGAGCCTCCGACAAACGTATTAAACTTTCCAACTGTCTCGGATATGCCGAAATTTGTCCACGTCCTGCACCAATTTTTCTCATGTCAACATAAGCTTGAACTAAACGCTGTTGTGCTTCTTCGGAAAGTGTAGGACGAATATGTTCACGAGAATATGCTAAATAATCTCGTAGTACGCTCATGTCGAACAACGTGTCTTCCTCATCTTCGGGTGTTGCATAATATAAGGAAACTAAATGTGTAGCTAAACGTTTATCAAATACTTCATCTTGCGGGTCTAACATTAAGAAAATTAAATCAAATCGAGATAGTAGTGTGTGCGGCAAATGGACATTGTCGATGATATTTTTGTTTTTATTCCATTGAGATTCGCTTGGATTAGCTGCCGCTAGAATCGAGGTACGTGCATTTAACTGACAGATAATTCCCGCCTTGGCGATACTCAATGTTTGTTGTTCCATTACTTCGTGTAACACACTTCGAGTTGAGTCGTTCATTTTGTCAAACTCATCGATACAACATACACCATTATCGGCTAGAACAAGAGCACCCGTTTGAAGGACTAATTGCCTCGTTTCTTGATCCTTAGTTACATAAGCCGTTAAGCCGACGGCTGACGAACCTTTACCCGAAGTATATTGAGATCTTGGAACCAAATTGTACACGTACTGTAGCAATTGCGATTTTGATGTACCTGGATCACCGCACAATAGAATATGAATTTCGGATCGGAAGTTCTGACGTCCCGATATAATTTGCGTCTTTTTAGTACCGCCAAACAGTTGTAATAAAATTCCTTTTTTAATATCAGAATTTTCATAAATTGATGGTGCAATGGCCCGAGCTAAACGATCATATACATCAGGCTTTTGTGCAAGCGTCCGTAGTAGTTCAATACGCTCCGGTGGAAATAAATGTTCTTTACCCTCTTCTTCTTCGTATAAACGCTTTGAATCAACCTTTCTGTAGTGTACAACATCAACGTGAGTCCGATAAACGGATTTAACGTTTCTCATACGCGGATTTTCTTGAATTGGTACGGCACGATAAATTCCGGTTACGGTGACACGATCACCCGGCTGTACTTTATCCACCAAATCATTGTGGGCAAATAGCAAAACATTATGAGGAGTTTGTCCAGCGGCCATATCATCCGGCGATTCTTGTAATTTAACCAACTGCTTATCAGTAAACTGTGATCGATTGTGTACCAATTGGAAACAATGGTTTGTATTACAGTGCGAACAGAGCGTTGGTTCAGCGATGCGGCCACGATCTATTTCCACAGATGTAGTAAACGCACAAACAATACATTTGAAAAATGCTTCTCGCATTTCCGGCATTACATTCGATGAACGGATTACCATACCACTAATTGATATCAACTGATCGATATCCTCTGGATTTAAAGCTCGCATGTTACGGGTTTTTTCAGCATTGAACGGTCTTACTTGAATCTGATGTTCGAGAATAGCAGCTGGATACTTTTCGAAGAACATTTCATTGATAGCCATGTCAAAAGTTGGAATAACTTCTTGTGGATAGCAAATCAACTGTCGATATAAGCTTTCATCGAATGTTTTTAGATGAGCGCAATTGATATTCAAAAACGGTTCTTCAAGCTGATGAATTTCAGTTAGTTTTTGTACGTATAGCGGCTCATTTAAATTCATTGATTCTGAGATCTCATCTTGCTCTGCATCAGGATCGATATAACGTAAAATAAATTGTTTAAACTTTTTCTTGCATTCGTTCACCACAACATTTGTGCCCCAAATAACAAGTTGTGGACCTCTATTTGAATCTTGTGTTGGTTCCACTTCAGAATCGGATCGCTCTGGAACCGGTTCTAATGAATCAGAGGCCCCAATGTTTACTTGCCTTATGCGACGATCGGTTCGAATATCTGGGCGTAGTCGTAATGGTGTGCCACGAATCCCTGATCTTGGTGTTCGTATTGACCCGATTGAGCTTGGCGTACCATAGTTTAGTGGTGAGCTTAAATCAATTTCACTAATATTTCCACGAACTGGACTTGTGGTGGCATTTGTTTGCGGTGTTGGTGGCACGATGTAACTATCGGAATTTTCCACAACAATATTATCGCCAGTTCGATTACGAGCACCCATACGCAAGGGAGTTTCATTCTCGGAGTTCGATTGAACTGAAAATATAAAGGAAAGTCGTAAACATTGCACGAATGAGAGCAAGGTGTTGGACAAGAAACTTACCACCACTATGCTGTGGAGTTCTATGTGGCGGAGTAACAGCCCCACTTCCTCCAGCTTCATTTGATGACCCTTGGGTAGACGGTTGCCTCGGCGAACTTGACATATTTAATTTTTATAAATATTTTAATAAAAATAAAACAAACACGAACTTTAATTTATTTGCTATACGCTTGCAAATGACACCAAAAATAAATTGGCGGTAAAATAAAGCTTAATAAATTTTCGGACAGGTGGTTAAGCTATTGCACCCAACAGACCACTAAATGACGATTGTAAAAGTAGAGAAAGCGCCTCTCGAGGGAAAAAGTTAAAATGAGGCAACCGGTAAAATGACATTTCTCATAAATGCGACGAAAGAAATTTTTGCAATCCGGTAATTAAAAATTGTTTTTATAATCCAAAATTGGAATTATTTACAATTATTATCAATCTGGTAAGTAAAAATTGTGCTTACAGTTCCAAATTGGAATTGTTTACAACAATTACGAACGTCAAATTAGCAGCTACCTCAGTTTAAAAAATTTCCACTAGGTGGAATCTGTGATGCTCCAATCGTCAATAGCGTAATTGACGATTGACGATTGTAAAAGTAGAGAAAGCACCTCTCGAGGAAAAAAGTTAAAATGAGGCAACTGGCAAAATGACATTTCTCATAAATGCGACGAAAGAAAATTTTGCAATCCGGTAGTTAAAAATTGTTTTCATAATCCAAAATTGGAATTATTTACAATTATTATCAATCTGGTAAGTAAAAATTGTGTTTACAGTTCAAAATTGGAATTCTTTACAACAATTTCGAACGACAAATTAACAGCTAGCTCAGTTTAAAAAATTTCCGCTAGGTGGAATCTGTGATACTCCAATCGTCAATTAGACTCTTGATTTTGCATGCAGACATAACCTGCTAAAATTCTCTCTTTATAGAGAGTTTCTAAAGAGAGAATTTTAGCAGGTTATGATGCAGAACATAGGGTTTAATTTAATTCCGGTAGTTTCACTCTACATGTTTTATATGGAGAGAAATGTCATTTCATGCAGAGCGTATAGTTTACAGTATTTCCGATAGTTATCGCTTTTTGCAGTTTTCCAATCGCCAATTGACGATTGTAAAAGTAGAGAAAGCGCCTCTCGAGGAAAAAAGATAAAATGAGGGTGTGGTCAAGAATTAAGACGCTGTGCAGTTTTTGCTTCAACCCAATCAACATTTTACTCCGAGTTGGAATTGAAACACTCGGAAACACTCGGAAAAAATTGTCCATTCTCTTGGGCACAACAACGCACAGCTTTCTATATGAAAATCGATGTGGAATCTGCGTTCCGTGTGCTTTATTCGTACTGATTTTCACACGGATTTCCGTGCGAAATGTCTATTGGGAAGTCGAACAAATATTAATACCTCAAACACATAAGCGGCGCTCTACGCCTGGCTTCGCTTCTCTTCGTCTGTATGATTTTTTGCAACCACATAGGCACCGCTAATTTGACATTTATTTATATGAAAAATGTTGTTTGGGTTTTTACAACAAAAACATTTTCATAATAAACTATTTGTTTAATGGCTTATTACGAACAAATTAAGGCCCTTTCCGAAAGTTATACTTATTTATTTAGACATACTTATTTGCCGCCATCTTAAATAAGTATGTAAAATCATCCGAATTGATTTCACATACTTATTTTTTATTTTGACTATTTTGTAACTATAAAATAATTTTTTTAATTAAATTTTTTATAAAACTTAATTACTACATAATATCACAATATGTATGCAATGAAACTAACAGAATTTCGGTTTTCGTTTAAGATTTTTTTTTTGTAAGAACATACTTATTTTAAGTTACCTCGCCAATATACTTTTTTAAATAAGTAGGTCTAAATAAATAAGTATAACTTTCGGAAAGGGCGTAAGTTCAAATTTAGATTTTTTTAGGTGTTGTCAAAATTTTGTTTATTTTTGGTGTGTTGGCTAATTTTTGGTATTTTCAAAATTTTGTTTATTTTGACTATGTGTTGTATTGTTTTGGTAAAGTTTTTGGTTTAAGTTGGCTAGTTTAACTGTTGTAGAATTATACTAAGAAAGAACAACAATTTTATTTATTTCTTCTATGTGTTGTACGTTATTGGTTATCTAAAATTTGTTTTGTTTTGGCTAAAACATGTTTTGTTTTATTTTATACAATGCAATTTTGTAAATTTACCAAAGCAGCAATTGTCAATAATCTCAACTAAATATATTTTTAGAACGTTTTTTCCCTATTTGAATGCCAGTCCATGTTTTAAGAATTCTTGGCTAGCATTGGTTTTAGCTGTCTCAGTCAAAGTGGCGCTATTTATTTCTTGGTGTGGAAATATTAATAACTAAAAATCGCTGTTTATTTAATTAAAAAAACATTAAATCTTCCTTTTCCAAAATTTGCAAACATAATACACAATTGAATAAACATTAGAAAATTCCTATTTTAATTTAAAAACAAATTAAATCTTCCTTTTCCAAAATTTGCCATCGGCGCCTGTCAAGTGAGACAGCTTAAACCAATCCGTGCCGAATTCTTTTTATTTTATTAAGAATTTTGATATTAAAAAAAATTCGAAATGATTTTTGATTCACAAAATAAAAATTTTGTGAAATTTTTATTCACAAAAAATAAATCTAAAGTCTATGTAATTATTGGCATTTTCGTATATATTTTTTTCACCTGCTTTTACCCATTCGGAAAAATTTCAATTGGTAGGGGAATTCAAGAATACGCAAATTAAAATTTCCGAACGTTTTTATGAATTTTGACAGTTGTCTACATGTGAAAAAAGGATGTGAAATTCGAGAATTGACGATTGTAAAAGTAAAGAAAGCGCCTCTCGAGGAAAAAAGTTTAAATGGAGCAACTGATAAAATGACATTTATCACAAATTCGACAAAAGAAAATTTTACAATGCGGTAATTAAAAATAGTTTTTATAATCCAAAATTAGAATTATTTACAATTATTACGAATCTGGTAAGTAAAAATCGTGTTTACAGTTCAAAATTGGAATTTTTTTTTTTTTTTTTTTTTTTATTTTTTATTTATATAGCTGATGTGTAACCATCAATTTGCTACTAAAATTACATTTTTCAATTTTCTTTTACATAGTTTTACAGTTTTACAATTTCTTTATTAATTCTAAAAATATAACTCTTTAGTTCTTGCTTATTCTATCCCTCCCTCCATTCCAATCTTTTTATTTTTTTTTTTTTTTTTATATATGGTTTAAAATTATTATTATTATTATTATTTATTTATTTATTTTTTTTTATTACTCTAGCCTTGCCCTCATTTCGACCTCTTTCTCTTTTCTTCATGTAATATTTCCATATCAAACACAGCAGTCCCAATTCCAATATTAATGCTCTTACCTCGACTGTTTCTAAATTCTATTTTACTCCTTTCTATAATTTTTCTTTAATTGTTATTTTATTATTATTTTTGCATATTTTCTATTTCTGATCCCAATTTATCTATTTTTCCTGTGTTGTTCCATAATGGACTGTGTGCGTTAATGTCACCTGCGATTATTATATTCTTTACTCTTTCTTTTGACTTTAATAATTTTTCAAATTGATTTCTTATTTCCTGACTGTTTATGATTCTAGTTGAATTATAGAATGAAATTATTATGTACATCTTTTTATTTTTAATTATTTTTATTTCAATTGCTTCTATGGGTTCCAATTCTAAAACCTTCCATTCTATGATTTGAATGTTGCTTTTTATCAAAAAACCACATCCCCCATAGCCATCTTCTCGATTTCTTAATATTTTTCTATATTCCTTAAAATTAAATATTATTATTATCCCTACACCCTGTTTCGCTTAATATATCTAAATCTATATTTTCTTTTCTTATATAGTAATCTAATATGGAGGCCTTATTATTTAGGCTGTGTATGTTTATTTGTATTATCTTCATTCATTTTTTTTTTTTCTTATATTAGGTAATTTAAACCTTCAATTTTTGACTCCTTATCTTTTTTATATAGTTCCACTATGATGTTATCCATAATATCGTTTGCCGCCTCCTCTATTCCGTTTGTTTTCATAATCGGATTTATTACACTACATAATCTTTGAAAATATCCCAGAACCTTCTTTTGTACTTTCTTGCTTTCTTCAATTTCTTCTTTTATTTTTTCCCATTCCTCTTTGTCCATTTCCTCGTTTGAATATTCTACTCCTCTTGTATTGCCAAATTTCTCTTCCTCTTCTCCTCCCTTCCTTCTTTTCACCGCTACTCTTCCTTCTCTGATCCCTCCTTCTTCAATCTCTCTTTAGTATAGTTTAAGTGCCTCCTTGAACGTTGTTCTTTTGTAACTTTTAATTTGCTGTATCTTGATCTCTCTCTGTTTTCTAGGGCACTCCCTCGAGTTCGTGAAATGCCTATCTTTACACTGGAAGCAAATTATCCCTCTTCCACATTCATTTCCCTCACTATCTTCGTGAATTTGCGTACACTTTCCACATCTTTTCTTATCGCTTCTACAATTTTTTGTGCTATGCCCATAGTTTAGGCATCTCCTACAATAAATTGGTGGTAACGTATACGGGAATATTTTGAAAGTTATTCCATAAATTTTGATTGTATTTGGTCTATGGATTACCTTGAATGATATTTTAATTGACTCCGTATCATACAGTTTCTTTTCTTCGTAATTATATCTTTTGCATCTTTCGATATCCAATATTTCCGTGCTGCTTACTATGTTCTGTTTGATCTCCTCTGTCCCTGCCTCAATATCTACCCCTCTCACTATCCCGCATGTTTGACTTATATTTTTTGGCATCGATGGAATTATTCCTTCTTTTTTTAATTTTTCATTATTCAAAATGTCGTTTGCTAGCTTGCTTTCGTTGCATATTATAATAAATCGTTTTCCTCTAATCGACTCTATTATGTTTTCGTAATTTTTTAAATTCAACTCTTTCAAATTTTTTGCTAATTTAATTATATTAATTTGTTCTGTCTCGATAATTACTGCAAACGGTGCTTTTTCCCCTTCTTGGTATTTTTCCATATTTTCTACCTTGTTTTCCTTTAGTTTTTGTTTTTCTCCCTGCTTTTCTACTTCTTGGCCTTCCTTTCCCTCCTTGTTTTCTTCTACTTTTTTATTAATCTTACTTTTGTCGCCCTTTTTTACTACCTTGTTTTTATTTTTATGACTTCTCATTACTTTTTAGTATGTGTTTTTAAATTTTTTATTATTTTACCTATATCCCTATCTATTAATAATTATCCCCCTTCACTTAATTATCTTTATTGTAAATAGTAATAATCCAAATAGTTTAGTACTAATAATCAAATAACAATTAATTTATCTCTCCTTTTTTATTGTTGTTTTTATTTTTATTTTTTTATTTATTTTTAACTGTTAACACGAATTCTTTCATTAGTTAGTTCCTATATTCTTCATTTAGATGATTGAATTGAGTTAGTTATTTAATTAGGTCTACTGTGTCTATTATGGTTTTCAGATTTTTTTGAAAAATCCAATTTATTTTATCTTCTTTTTTTTTTTTTATAGTTTTTAGTTTTAATTGTACATCAATTAATTCATTTTCGTTGAATTTTCTCCCACTAATATTTATACTTATCTAATATCTTAAATTATTTTCTTACAGCTATTTTTTTCATTTAATATACACATTTTTACCTTTATATAGTTTATTTACTTACACCCTATTATTATACATATCTATACCTCTATATACACATATGTATACACATATATATACACATACATATATATATAACTACATATATATATCTACATACATATTATTATTATTATTATTTTTTTTCTTTTATAATTCACTTCTCTTATATTAGATTATATATTTATTTATTGTGTTTTCTATTTTTTTTTTTTTTTTTTAATTTTATTACGATTTAGATATTTTGATTTCTATAATTTCCTTCCTTAACACTTATACATAATTTGTACTTATACCAATAATAATCTTAAACACTATTTTTTTCATATAAACATTCTCTCCACTTACTTACAATATATATTTCTTTTTTACCATTCGATCTCCTTTTTTCCTTATTCTATTCCTCTTTCCTCCTTACTCCCTCCCTGTTCCTTGTTTTTTAATTTCGTTTGTTGCCAAAATGTTTCTAACTTACTCGTTGTACCGTTTCATTTTTTTTTTTTTTGCCTTCCTTACCAATTTATATCACCACTTTTGGGCTATTTTAACCATTTCTATCCTCTTTTTTTTTATATTTAGTTCAGTTTTATTTTATTTTTATTTTTATCTTTTTTAATTTTTTTTTTTTTTTTTTTGATTTTCCACTATTTTTCCTTTACACTTTTTTACTTTTCTTTTACCGTTTTATCTTTTCCTTTTAGACTTGACCTCACTGCACCACCTTTTACCGTTTTATGTTTTTCTTTTAAACTTCCCTTATATTAATCCTATAAGGTTACGACCACGTTTCTTTTATTGTTCTATTTTATTATTTAGCCATGTGTCTATGCCACGTGTATTGTTCTGCTATTTTTAGCCATGTGTCACTGCACTACCCTGTTAATTCTAGAATATATTATGTTTATATTTTACCTTTTTACTCTAAAACTTTTCTTCGTCATTTAGATACTTTGTCCTAACTTTTCTTTTTTTTCTTTTATTTTTATATTGTTTTTTTATGTCTTCACTCACTGGTTACTTAATCTACACTTTTTTACTTTACTTTTACCATTTTATATTTTTCTTTTAGACTTGACCTCACTGCACCACCTTTTACCGTTTTATGTTTTTCTTTTACTTCCCTTATATTAATCCTATACAGTAACAACCACGTTTCTTTTATTGTTCTATTTTATTATTTAGCCATGTGTCTATGCCACATGTATTGTTCTGCTTTATTCTTTAGCCATGTGTCACTGCACTACCCTGTTAATTCTAGAATATATTATGTATATATTTTCCTTTTTACTCTACACTTTTCTTCGTCTTTTAGATACTTTATCCTAATTTTTTTTTTTTTTTTTAAATTGATTGATTTATGTCTTCACTCACTGGCTTCTTAATCTACACTTTTTTACTTTACTTTTACCGTTTTATATTTTTCTTTTAGACTTTACCTCACTGCACCACCCTGTTAATTTGTTTAATTAATCGAGAATGTTCACTTTTGTCCTGTGCAAAACCTTTTATATTCTTTTACCGTTTAATGTTTTTTTTTTTTTTTTAACTTCCCTTATATTAATCCTATAAGGTCGCGACCACTTTTCTTTTATTGTTCTATTTTATTATTTAGCCATGTGTCTATGCCACGTGTATTGTTCTACTTTATTATTTAGCTATGTGTCACTGCACTACCCTGTTAATTCTAGAATATATTTTTCCTTTTTACTCTAAACTTTTCTTCGTCTTTTATATACTTTATCCTAATTTTTTTTTATTTGTTTTTTATTTTTAGTTTATCGATTTTTTATGTCTTCACTCACTGGTTACTTGATCGAGCAAAATTGGAATTCTCTACAACAATTTTGAACGTCAAATTATCAGCTAGCTTAGTTCAAAAAATTTCCACTAGGTGGAATCTGTGATACTCCAATCATCAATAGAGCCCCAGGTAACTAAAAATTGTGTGTTTACAACAAATTATCAGTAAGCTCAATTTAAAAATTTTCCGCTAGGTGGAATCCGTGATACTCCAATCGTCAATCCGTATGTTCATGGCCTTTTGACAGAAAATATCTGGATACTTTTGACAGATGTTACCCACGTTAACTTCACTTTAATAAAATATCCGATTTTTTTTTTATGACATGTGTGAACACCTTTCCTTCTTGACTTGCTATTTTAAACGTCAACATCGCATTTTCTTTTGATTATTTTATTATTTTTTATTAATGTCATTGTGTAAATCGTAGCTTTTCATATTATTTTAATTTAAATTTTTCAATTTGCAACAATTTTGGAATATTTTACGCCGATAAAAGGAATAATTTTCGGTTGTCAAAAAAACTCCAAAAAATCCAAATAAAAGTAGAGTTAAAAATATGCCGATCCTTTCGATTTGTTCGTTTTTTTGCTCAAAAAATATCCAGATATTTTGTCATCAGCGAACACTAGCAATTGACGATTGTAAAAGTAGAGAAAGCTTCTCTCGAGGAAAAAAGTTAAAATGAGGCAACTGGCAAAATGACATTTCTCATAAGTACGACGAAAGAAAATTTTGCAATGCGGTAATTAAAAATTGTTTTTATAATCCGAAATTGGAATTATTTACAATTATTAGCAATATAGGAACCAAGCGCAAATTTTAGCGAAAAAAAACCTCGATATAAATTTATTGTAGTTGGCTAGAAAAACGTACGTTCAATTCTAATTTTTTTTTTTTTACTGCAGACGGCTGTGCATTTTTTATTCATTTTGCTATGTTTACAAAATACTTTGACGTTTTGAAAAAATTGTTGTGGCATAAAGATCAGACGCACTTATTTTCAGTTTGCGCGATTTTAATTTTTTCCAATTAAAAAAATATTGATTAAATTTTAGGTATCTAATATGAGAGTTTAAAAAATCTTTTGGCCAATGTGCAGCAAATATTGTTAACACTTCTGCGGATATACTGGCATATGCCATCAAACAAAATGCTGCTACATATCGTTTAAATAAAATTATTCTATAAAATGGAACTTTCTAATAAAATAACAGAAATTGCAACTAAAATTTTATCTTTAAGTCCTAGTCCCAGCAAAACATCGTTTGACTTTAATTTTGACTCATTTAAAGTTTCATACTGTTTTAAATTCTTGAATTTTATATGAAAAATTAGCGTTTGTCTCAGCAGATCCACCAACATTTTTGTTTATCCGCGAAAGTTTAAGGGTAAAACGGAATTCAAATTTTCTACAATAAGGTTCTGTCTTTTTGCCGGTTGTCTATTTCCCTATAAGGAAAACTTATTATTATGAAATTACAAAAAAAAGTGAGGCATTTGTTTACCTTGAATAAACAGAAAATGCTCCTCAAGCAATTGACTAAATTAATGTAGAAAACTTTAGCAAAGGTAGCATTTTAAAAAATCAAATAATCCAGTGGTATTCTTAAATTATGTACTTATATGTATCGTCATAGTAGCAGGATTAGAAATAGGAATGGAAATTTTGCTCGCATAACTTATATAATTTGTTAAAAACTATAACGAATAATTTATTTTGATTTAAAAATATATAAACAACATTTTAAAATTTTATAAGTACCCTCAATACGTACTACTAAGATTTTCTCTAATATATCGAGTTTTTTAATTTGGTTTCATGCACGAAATTATTTTACAGCAGTTTTGGTTGCATTCAATTTTTTGTTTTTTAAATAAATTTCTATATCGAGATTTTTTTTCGCTAAAATTTGCGCTTGGTTAAAATAATAATATTTTGCTAATAATTGTGGTAAAAATTGTGTGTACAGTTCAAAATTGGAATTGTTTACAACAATTCGAACGTCAAATTAGCAGCTAGCTTAGTTTAAAAAATTTCCACTAGGTGGAATCTGTGATGCTCCAATCGTCAATAGAATCTTTCCAGGCCCTAAAAGCAAATTCAACACAAAACAGCCTAATATGTTTACATGACGAGATTATTACATTAGATGCCACCATTAAATTGCATGAAACGTTCTCATCACAAATCACTTAAAAAATTGTGACATCTCGCTCGACTGGCTTTACCCGATGTTTTCAAAATCACACCATTCTTTCGGAGTAGATTGTATCAAGCGAATGCGAGGGTTTTCGCTATTCCTTTAGTTTAATTTAAATTTATTAATTATCTTTAATCATTTATTAATAAATTTACAAAGTATTATTAATTTTAATTAGCTTGACTTTTTTGTGTATTGTGTACGTGTGACTGAAATAAGTGAATCTGTCAAAAATTAAAAAGTTTTCAATTGTTTATTTTTTATGTTTTGTGTATAATTTGTAAATAACAGAGCATTCACAATGAAAAAACTTTTTACTTACAACTTTTAACGAACAAAAATTTTCCCTCGTTATGGTAGAAATTCATTATGAATATAAACCTGTAAGTAAAAAGTTTTTCATTGTGAATGCTCTATAAAACATTTTGATAAAAATATAAAACGGAAACTGTACAATATCTATTCCTTATTAAAATAATAATTATCTAAAATCGTTTCTTGCAACATTATCATTTTTTATTTAATAAATCTCATACTCTACACTCGCAGAGAATTCATTATAACGCTTTAATAAAACTATCAGTATATTTTGTGCAAAAAAAAAAAATATAAATTGTTAATAAAAGAAAAATTCTACTTAAATATAAAATTAATAATAATGGTGATTTCAAAAATTTGTTGTATTGGTGCCGGTTATGTTGGTGGGCCAACTTGTAGTGTTATGGCATTAAAATGCCCGAACATACAGGTAACGGTAGTAGATAAGAGTGTTGATCGGATAGCGCAATGGAATTCTGATAAATTGCCAATTTATGAGGTAAGCGGGAAATTGGATTTCTAATTTATTTATATTAAAATTACTTTATTTAGATTAAAACATGTTGTTTACTAATTTAAATTCATAGCGATGTACATACATACATATATAGAACTCTAATTATCAATGAAAATTGTGAAGCAATTTAACGTTTGTTTTGTAAAGTTAAATTTCCGTCTTTAAACATTTTATCTTGGTTGTTTACAGTGTACATATTTACAATATATTGGAGAGGATGTAATGCGTTGCTTTTTTTATTACAAAAATGAAAATTTTAGTCATAATAAGATATTCTTTAATTTAACACATAATTAGATCTCTCAGTCACACTAATGCAGGGTTTCTTCACTAGAACTGTCGATCTCAAGTTAAATAAGATTTGCTCTCGTTCTTCTTTTATGAAATTGCGATATGTTTCATAATATGATGATCGATGGATTGATTGCAATACCTAACCAAATCTTTAGCAAGTGTCCCAGGCGTCGCCGGGCCCACGTTTTACACATAACATAGCAGAAGGAAAAGAAAGGTATGTTAGAATTATAGACTTGACCCGGTTACAGACACCAAGGCCCGATATTATGAACGAGGATAGATGATTGATTAATTGTCTCTGTACATGAATTTTGGTCGCAAAATTCCACATTGCCTCTATGTGATGTGCTGTCATATACGTTATCGTCGTGTATCGTTTTGTGACGGTAAGTATCAAAAGTAAATCAATCGGTTGAAATCGGTTCAAATTTTTGGTGCTTATGCTCGCATGTGAGAAGATCTCACTTGCTACGAAGCAAGGGAATTTACAATACTGCGTTGTCACTGACTCACGAGGCGCCCAAAATTCATGTCCAGATTTTGCATTGTACGAACGACTCTTAAATTATTCGATGTTTTTTTTTTACCATCTGTTTTATCATCTCTTTTTGGTGGCTTAATCAGAGAGTAAAATTATTCTACTCTCTGATTCATTCATGAAAAAAGAGATGATAAAACAGATGGTTAAAAAAACATCGAATAATTTTCTTAATTAGCGTTACAATGCAAATTGCAAACCGATAGATCAGACAATTAATCATCTATCCTCGTTCATACAATCGGGCTTAATTAGTATTGTGATATTAATGATAAATATGATAAAGATAAAGGTTAGCACAAGACGACGCAATTTTCAAAATTACACATCCTCTGGATGCTTTAAGATTCTGGAAAGCTGAGACAGCTTCCACCCCTCACCAATAAACGAACTCAAGAACTATTCTATTAACTTCAACTTTAAAATTTAAAAATTTAAATATGTATTTCAAAATCTATTTAAAAATGTTACAAAATATTTATGGCAATTTATATTTCTGAAAATTAAAATCAAATTAATCCGTTATTTCTAAGTAATACTAATAAACTGAACTAATAGCTATTTAAATTTAAATTTATACTCAAAAACAAAGTAAAAATTAATATCTCTGTAACCGAAATGAATTAAGTATTCACTTAATTAATTTGTTTTACTGCTTCAGGTTCATGATCCTTACTTCTGGAAGTCTAGTGCTAATTCAGATTATGATAAATAAACGAGTCATTTCGGTCGGTTCATCAAAAGTATATCTAAATTTCCAATAGAAATATAAAAACTATTACAGAAAACGTCCAATTTGAAAATAAAACGAGCAAACAACCTAAACACTTTCCAACACCGCACCAATATACAATGATATGTATATGTCTTCCCATTAGTTTCAATGCAGGCAATGTGAGGACAATCGAACTTTATCCTTAGAATATTTAAATCAAAATCTGTAGCGAGAGACTATAGGATAGGCCACATGGCAGTCAACACGTTAAAATCTTATTTGAATCGAACCAGAACTGAATTACATGTATTCGATTCCTATTCAAATCAATCTCGAATCGCACACATTCGAATTCGCATCGCAATAACAAATATCCCCCTCCACTAAACAGAACAGTGGTGCGATTATTACGAGTAACGAATAATCGTAATAAAAATATATAACAAAAAAAAAAAAAAAAATGATAATATAGCAAGTACTCTATTTACTTATTTACAAACAATTATTTAAGTATCTCAAGCTAGACCCATTGACAAAATTACTATGCAACCCCTATTTTTCTCATTTTTCACCAATATGGATGATTTTTATTTTTTTTTTGTATTACTGCCTTCGAATAGTCAATCGATATACATTTTGTTGTGCTGATCTTCCTCTTCAGACAACTCCATAAATTTTCAATTGCGTTTAGGTGGGAGGTCTGGGCCGGCCATTCCAACAAATTTATTTTATTTTACCGAAACCACTCTTGGCTAATTCGTGCTATATGACAAGGGACGTTATCTTGCTGGTAGGTTACTAGCTCATATCAGTCTAAAAATAATTTTTCAATTGGCGGCTCCAATGTCTATTCCAACAAGGTTGTGTACGTGGCTGAGTTCGTTTGCCCAGAGGAGATAAAAGGAATTCCGGTTGACAGTAGTACCTAAGCATCTCGAATTATAGGCTTCGCCATTCTTCGACGTACGTATTTAGCCCAGATGTTCCGAAAACCTGTTTAAATTGTTGTCAAATACTATGTTAATTATAATTTCTCAGCATATTTAGAACTCACCTCAATAGTGTCTTTCCAATCGACCACCGCAAGTAGTTAGAAGCCCTTGTGGTTCATGTCTTTACTAAATTAACTACATATTTGCTGGGTGCCATTTAACGTGGCAAAGTACACCCAAGTACTTCTGACTGCACGCTGCTACTCCTGCTAAATTTTATGAGTAGTTTGCTTTTTGAATTTATGGCGACTTTGTTACCAGAATATTTAGTACAACTAATCGATAAGAAACGGCTGATCAGTTTTTAAATTAATATTAATTTTCCAACTTTCCATGTTGCACATAAATTATTTTATATACAAATTAATATACTTAAGACTGATTTACATTCAAAAAATTTCGCAAACCTATTATAGTAATTTATTCACGCATCGACGATTTTACAGAAAAAAGATGAAACTCGACATCTGCAAAAAAAATCGGACGAGGTTTTTTGGGTTTGTTTCTCGGGTTTCAATTGGCTTTTTAAGCAGATGATTATTTTTTCTCTTTTTGCCTTTGTACTTTTTCCTACGTTGTGTTTCAATTTTTTTGCAGACGTCGATTGTCGACTTGTCGTTGAATATAAATCAGTCTTTATGCAATCAAACTATATTCTTATTTTCTGCATATTCTAATATACACTCCTGGCAAAATTAACGCATATTTTTTTTTTGTAATAAAAAAAAATCCCGCTGGTCAATTTCAGTGGAATTGGAATCAAATGATCCCAAATTTATATTTTTCTCAAAAGAGGCACAAACGTGGCGTTATGGAATTATAGCGGCTACTTTTCATTGCAAAATGTTAAAATGTGTCGAACTATTTTTTTTTTTAATTTTCAAAAGCGGTTTATAAACATTAAAATTAGCTTTATTACAATTTAGTTTGATTAATTTAGTAATGAGTATTTCCCCCCCCCCCATTCCCCCCCTCCCCCGTGCACTTATTACAGCTTCCATCCTTCTGGTCATACTAAGTAGAAGGCTTTGTATCATTTCTTGCGGGATGAGACTCCACTCTTCTTCCGTTGCAACTTTCAGCCCTGCTAACGAATCTGGTGCGGGATTTCTAGCTCTAATGCGGCGTTTTAAAATGTCCCATACGTGTTCGATCGGATTAAGATCGGGGCTCATTAGCTGCGTTTTTTTATTCGCTCCGGATAGGTGCTATCGAGAGCCGTCATATAAAAAGTGGCTCCCGATAGCGCTCCGTATAAATAGGTAGCGCCAAATATTTTTTATATCAAGTTTTCGCTAAACAATTGAATTAAAAACGATAGTGTGACGTTAAATGAGTTTAGTTTACCAATAAATAGCGCGTCAAATTTAAATTTAGGCGTAGAAAAATGACGGCTCTCGATAGCAGCTATCGGGAGCGAATAAAAAAACGCAGCTATTGGTGGCCATTTACGAGACCGTTGCAGCTACGTGGACCGGAGCGTTATCATGCATTAACACAAAACTGTCAACCTATGAAGCCCACATATGGCAAAATGTGATCGTGAAGAATGTTCCGAATATACCAGTCTGCATTCATCCTCAAACCAATCTCCACCAGCTTCGTACGGCCCTCCCAACTGATTGCACCCCAAAACATTATTGAACCTCAACCACAGCTTACAGTTTGCAACGTAACACGGTGGGTAGCGTTCTCCAGCTTTTCTGTAAACAAGATTACGTCCATCTGGTTTCCATAATTGGATTCTGGTCTCATCTGAAAAGAGAACAGTAGTCCATTGTTCAGTTCCCCAATTTGCATGAGAATGAGCAAATTCTAAACGGCTAGATTTGTGGCGGAGAAGAAGCCGTGGAACTTTTACGGGCCGTTTTGGAGTTAGATTCGCTTCTTTTAATCTTCGTCTAATTGTTCTGGCATTAACATTCACTTGGCGCGCACTAAGTAACTCATTTTTTAGTTTAGTAGAAGTACGCTTTCAATCACGTAACGAATTAATTTTTTAAAATCGGTCGTCATGCTCGGTTGTGCATCTTTTACGTCCTTGTCCGGGCTTTCTTTTATACTCTCCGGTTTCAAGATATCGCTTAAGTATTCGTGAAGCGAAGACTGGTTCACTCCTAATTTTCGTGCGATTTATACTTGAGTATAATCGTCCTGATACAACATGACGACTTTAACCACCTCCAGCTCACGAAAGGGTGCCATATTACAATGGGTCTTATTTTAGGTGTTTGCTTTAGAACACATTTACAAGAACTAATGGTACTGCATTTACAAATAATTGATATGGAATGGAACAAAAGCCGGTCGTTGCGTTGGATTTCAAACACAATTCACTCTTGATTTAGCATTTTTGAAAATTTTAATTGATTGGCTTGCAGTAGACTTTATTCAAGGTGGTTTCTGATAAAAATATAAATGTGCTATCATTTGACACTAGTAGTATTAAAATTGATCAGCAGGATTTTTTTTTATTACAAAAAAGAAATATACGTTTATTTTGTCCAGGAGTGTATAAATAAACTTTATTATTTTTTTTGTATACCCCTAACCTTAATATAAATCAAATATGAATCAAATACTTTATCACGATTTTTACATTTTAATTTAACTGCACATAAGTAATTTAAACATAAAATAAAAATAAGTACGTTATTTAATAGTCACGTAGTTTCCACAGGTCATTCAAAACTTCAACAAACGATAACTGTTTCTTTTTTAATTCATTCAAACTGTTCGTTTAGATACGAAATTATAATAAACATGATTTTATTTACTCCTGGCAAGCCCTTAATACATTTGAATTTCTACGAATAATTGTCCCGTTTTCAAGTTCAACCCAATATGACCTAGGTGCATCACGAAGTGCACCAATTTTTGGCTTTGATCCAATATTTACTTTATTTTGACCATACTAGATCTTGTACACCAAACTCTTGACCGACTTTAGAACCTCTATCGTAATAAAATTTCTTTCTTTCTTTCTTTCTAATTTGGAACCAATTTTTGGAGAATATTGGTTATAACAACCTGGCAAAACTGACCCCGTTTGCCTATTCATCAATAACTCAACAGGAGAAACGTCTAAGTGGATTATTTCTTTGTTCTAATGTTGTATTGTCGAACTACTTGTTATTAATTCAATATCTATGTCATTACAGAATTTCTTAAATTCATACGAGTTAAAAGGCATACTATCAGCAACAATCTGATATGGGATCCCATGAACACTAAAAATATTTACTAAATTATTTATTACATCACTAACTTTCTTATTTTTAATACTAACAATATCCAAATATTTTGAATAAAAGTCTATAACTATTAAAAACTCTTGTTTTTTATATTCTAAAATATCTATTCCAATTTAAAAAAATGGAAGATCAGGGACTTCGTGTGATATTATGGGCTCTTTGACATTTGAATCTCAACATTTTTGACAAATTGCACATCTTGCAATTTTGTTAGCGTTTTGTTTTTTCTATTCCTAAATGAGACTTATGTAACTGATCTAAAATATCAATTCTAAGACGAAGAGGAACTACATATAACTCTATCATTCAGACATACTAACCCATAATCTAAAGACAAATCGTCTTTCATTTTCCAATCAAATTTTACTTCTTGCTTTACACAACTTTTAGTTTTTGGCCAACCCCTCTAGTAAATACCAATTTTCTTAATACTATTCATTCTGTTTGGGTCCACAGCTACACCCTCTTCAGAAATAATATGCCCTATATAGGTAGTGAACTTGATTGCGATTGATTTAATATTCAACCCATGCGCTCTTTGCATTATTCGATCTGAGAATTCGATCATGCATTTCTTTTGATTCTGCTGCAATCAATATATCATCTAAATAAATAATAATTCCCTCTATATTCTCGAAATTTTTCTCATTACAAAATTTTGTGCATTATTATTATGATTATTTCTTTTATTATAATTTGGGTTAAAATTGTTTATAAAATTATTATTTCTAGAAAAATTATGTTAGTTTTGATCTAACGGTCTATACTCGTCATACTTAACTTTGTTGATTTTTGCCGATAGCGAAACATTTTGTTTTTGCATATCTTTTGTTTACGATTTTATCACTTCATCTGCTCGACCTGCAGTCCCCTTTACTATCGATTCATGGATCATTCTATCAGGGTCACTATATCCACAATTTCGAATAAGCTTCTTGATCAATTGATTTTTTCGGCATTTTACAGACAAATATTGGGTGTGTGAATATGACTCCGCCCTTTTTCAATTGGTGTCGTTATTTTTACTGCTTACGTAAACTATAAATGCGCAATACTTGTATTCTATAGTACTTGATGTCAGCTATCAAACGCAGTACACGACATTTGGTTGAAGTGTAAACAAATAGTATTTTTAATTCTTTCAAAATGTCGAATTTTATTCCAAATAAACATCATTTGCGGGAAGTTTTATTACATTATTTGATTGCAAAGAAAAGTGCAGCGGAAACTTATCGTTTGCTTGTGGAAATTTTACGGTGAGCATGCTCCATCGAATACAACGTGCAAAGAATGGTTTCGACGATTTAAAAATGATGATTTTGGCATTGAATATAAAGAGCATGGAAAACCACCCAAAAAATTTGAAGATGCTGAATTGGAAACGTTATTGGCTGAAGGTTCTTCTTAAAACAATCAGAATTGGCTGTAGCATTAAATGTTGATCGATCAACTGTTGCAAAACGTTTACAAACAATCGGAATGGTTCAAAAAGCTAACAACTGGGTTCCACATGAATTAAAAGAAAGAGACCTCGAACGTCGAAAAACCATTTGTGAAATACTGATTCAAAGACAACAAAGAAAAGGTTTTCTGCATCGGTTAGTTACTGGAGATGAAAAGTGGATTTATGATGAGAATCCCAAACGCCAAAAATCTTTGGTGAAGCGTGGTGAAGCTGGTCCATCGCAACCAACGCGAGATATCAATTGCAATAAGGTTATGCTCTGTATCTGGTGGGATCAGAAAGGTGTGGTATATTATGAACTGCTAGAATCAGGTGAAACTATCTGAGCTATAGAGGAAAAACGACCAGAATGGGTGAATAGACAACAAATTAATTTTTCAGCATGACAATGCAAAACCACATGTTGCAAACGTTGTGAAAAATTATTTACAAGGACAGGACTGGGAAGTTCTACCCCACCCGCCGTATTCACCAGACATAGTTCCTTCAGATTACTACTTATCACGGTCGATGCAGTCGTCTCTTTCTGAACATCGGTTCAGTTCTCGCGCAGAGATCGAAAATTGGCTTAATGATTGGATCGCCTCCAAAGACCAAGATTTTTTCAGAGAGAGAATCCGTAAACTGCCTGAAAAATGGGGGAAAGTTGTAGCTGTAAATGGAGCATACTTTCAATAAATAATTCTTTCATTTTCTAAACAAGCAAATGTGTTTTATTTTAACAAAAAAGGGCAGAGTCATATTCACACACCCAATATGTTAATTGTTCATTCTTTATTTTTCTGATTTACATTGTAACAAAAACTATCCTATCCTATCCTTCGATTTTGTTATGTGTTGAAGGGTGCACGGTGGGATCCGTCCAGAGGTGGACATGATGCTGTCACATCTATGTGGTCTCGGAGATGGTTGTGCTCTTCTTGCTGTAATAGTGGTTACGTGTCTTCACCTGTGTCATAAAGTTTGTGTGATACTTTAATAACCACATCACTAGTGGTGCATCCAAATCAATCAATCCATAAAAATGATCGTGGATTAGCTAATTTCAATGAACCAAATTTTATAAAACGTTAAATTTGCACTCGAGGTAAAGTTATACTCAATATACCCCATCATTCTCGACGAGTTTAGATAATTTCTCCTTGAGGATGATACCATTGAAACCTCCAACGTTTTTTTTTAAATATAATAAAAAAACAATTTTAATGTTTATAGTTTCATCTAAGTATGTATCGTCAAATACATAAATAAATATTATTAAACAAAACATAATTACATTGATAAAAAGAAAACAATTTAGTAAGAACAGAAACATTGAAAAATGATCAATCACCAGACATAAATATGAATTACCACCTTATGTAGTATTAAAAATTCTCTCTTATAGGCAGCTATATTAAGTCATCGCACATCATTTTGATTAGACACACTTCATACCTTGAACTGAAATGATCATCAATCTTTTGTCTTTTATATTACTATTGAATAACATTCTTTGTTGATGAATCACTGCAATTAATACCAAAACCGCTTCCAAAAGTGACTAAATACCGATAAAAACTACTGCTAATGCTTTTTCAAGACTATTTAACAGATGCCATTTTAAAACTACTTTATTCTATTTAAATGTCGTAAAAGAAAATTTAGAGCCAAATGAGAAAAATTGTAGCTACATCCCCAAACTTCAATTATCAGACCTCAATCCGATTGATCATTTTATGGAAAGAATTGGACAGTTTTCATTGACTCTAAAACTTTAGCTTCTTCTAGTTTTAAAAGCATCAAAAGTAAATTTTAGTATTTACTTAGTTGGAGAGCAACTATGTTTTTTAAATAAAATGCGAAATATACGGCCAAAATAATGTAATGCTGAATGTTATTTCTACAAAAATTCGACACATTTTATACTCCAATTACTTATATGAGACGTACAGATATGGTACATAAAAATAAAACCAGTGAAATGATATTATTCATCCAGATTACACAGAAGTAGGAAGTTTTTTTTTATACAACCACATGCAAACGACGACCTTGATATTAAACAATTATTTGAAGATAATGAGATTTCAGTTTGCATATAATATTTGCAATAATACGAATAAATAATACAATACAAAAGATAAAGCCAAAATGTCAATGCCTTAATTCGGTTGAATCAAAATAATGTTTCCTCACGTACTTTTTGGTTTGCTTATCAACATCTTTACATATTTATAAAGTACATAATAATACAGCTATCCAACTATACACTTATTTAAAGTATTTACTTCTCTTTATTTAACTTTTTATAATGTGCCATTGGTTGTAAAATAAAAAATACAGTTATTCATATATATACATTTCTCAAAGCATAAAAATTTATTTAAGAAATTAATGATTTGAAGGAATAAGTATGCGCTCGTATTTGTTTATGGTAATTGAAAAAGTGATGGATTAAGAAAGTAAATTTATGATTTGAATCGAATTGTTTCAAGATTTGTTTTACAAGTACATACAATTACATTTCTTGCAAAGAAAGAAATACATCGGGTAAAACAAATCGATCTATGGAAAACCTAAAAAGAAACTTAAAAAGTATTATCTAGGTTCATCAAAGACAATATTTTGTTAAACTAACTAAACAGCAACTAAAATCCAAAAACTGCCTCAAGGCAATTACGAACAAATGTGAACAAAAATTGAGCTAACCAATCATAATGAATAAACACGACTGCCGCCTATCGGTGGAATTAAATGGTATTGGTATTCCGCAACAAAACAATGTCAAATTTTAGGTATTTTACGCAAAGCAGCTACATAATATGTTGAACTTCAAATATTTTTATACATTTATTTTGGTTATCAATTTCAACTTAACCACATATGACACAATTTTTGCCAATTTGATTAAACTTCATTATTCATATTTAATTGGTTTTGTTTTCAAATCACGTTCTATTTTTTTTTTGCTTTGGTTGGAATTACAATAAGTCCGATTAAATTTATTTGGCTAATTTGCGAGTAAGTTTGGATACCCCAGGCCGTAAAAATTAACTCGAATTTAATTATAGAATTATAATCGATTTTTTTAATCTAAGTAGAAGTTGAAACAATATTTTGAATCGTATTCTCTAATTATTTCTTTAACGATTTTAATACTTAAAGTCATCAATAGTAATGCAATAAAATTAGCTAAATTTTTACGGGAAAAGGCTCAGTAAGCTGCTCAAGCTAAACTAGATAATCCATACAAGTTTTATGTAAAATTTACCCAGCTAAGCCAAAATGAAAATTTCGCACGTTCATTGACCGATCTGCGAAAAAATAATAA
The DNA here is from genome assembly GCA_958295665.1 of Tipula vernalis. NCBI lineage: Eukaryota > Metazoa > Arthropoda > Insecta > Diptera > Tipulidae > Tipula > Tipula vernalis. Next base: position 225,756,249 of record OY282560.1, read on the forward strand.
TTATACAAATTGCCTCGAGAAGAAATATTTTTTTACGCCCCATTTTATTTTCATTTTTCAATCTTTAGAGTTCAACCAGTTCTGCAAGTTGTAAGGCAGAAACTAAGTACCAATCGATTCCGCTGCTTCGATTTTATGTTTATCGTTACTGTGAATGTTGTATCATATATAGTATGTAGGTAGAGGGATGTTTTTGTCGGTTCAAATAACTGATTGATTGATTGATTGATTGTGAGTGTACGGCCAAGCATTATAGCAAGTCTCCCGGACTCCCCGGCACACACCGTACACCCGTTTACACACAACAAAACCGAAGGATAGGATAGGATTATTAGTTGGGACAGACTCGACCCGGTTACAGACACCAATGCGATCGATAGTTAGTAAATTAACGGCACAAAAGACAACACAATCTAACTACATTTGTAGATGATCATTTCTCTGGAATCCAGGGCCGGATACTCAGGTCTCCCTAAACCTAAATTAAAAATTATTAATGTTGTAATTTCCCCTGTTCGCCTTTCAATAATTTACCTAATACAATATTTAAGAAAATCTAAAATTACTAAGCTAAAATTATAATCATAATTACAGTAGAATTCGCTTATAGCAAACACTCAAGGGACATAATTTTGTTCACTATAGCCGGCTGTTCATTTTAATCAAATATTCGTTTACGTTTATAAACGTAGTTCTTTGTTTGTGTTCATGCAAATTCAAGGCACACAACTATATGACAAAACCATATGATCATTAAAAGCGTTTGTTCGTTATATACATGGTTTGGTATAAACGGATTCTACTGTATTATAAAAAACATCATTATAACAAAATAAAGATAAAATTAAATAAAATAAAGTTGAAATTAAACTTTTATGATTGATTATGAGTGTACGACCAAGCATAATAGCAGGATCTCCCGGACTCCCGGGCCCATGCCGTACACCCGTTCACATATAACAAAACCGAAGGATTGGATAGGATTATTAGTTGGGACAGACTCGACCCGGTTACAGACACTAATGCGATTGATAGTTAGTAAATTATTAGTACAATATATAATAAATCATTTCTCTGGAATCCAGGGCCGAATACTCAGGACTCCCTAAATCCTAAATCTAAAACAGGGCTTAAAAAATTATTAATGTTGTAATTTCACCCTTGTCCGTCTTTTATTAATTTACCTGATAAAATAACTAATAAAAATTTAAAATAACAGCGCTTATTTCCTTATTAATGGTCCTTTTTTATCCAATTAAAAATTATTACTTACTGCAACAAGAATTAACATAAACATTAAACCGTTTAAACATAAAATTTTACTTAAAAATAATCATCAATTTCCTACCGATCCAGAAAAGAAAATATATAATTATGAATTCAATTATTTTATAAAATTTATATAAAATGATTTAAATGATAATATTACAGCACCACAATACCTAGATTTATTAATAATTCAATAATTGATTAGGTACTATAAGTATATTAAGAATCAACAAATAAAATTAACATACAAATTCCCAGACAACTCTGAAAACTAAATTTAATTAATAAACATCATAATAACAAATTTTATTACTTAAATGAATAATTATTATAACCGGATCTTCAGTACTCTCGAGCACACATCGTACACCCATTTATCCATCCCCAGCCGAAGAATAAGAGTAAATTGTTAGTAATTATTTAGTAAAAATAGTTAGCACAGGAAAACACAATTTTTAAAATACAGCTTATTCACCTACTTGTTAATCCTGAAGGGTTGATTCAAACTAAAATTTAAATTTGAAATTCGGGATTAATTTTGATCCCTATAATAATGATTAATTCTAGAACTATGTTTATTCTGAAAATTGGATCATTTATTAGTAAATTAAAAAAGAGATCCCTTTAAGTATTTTAAAACTAAATTAATTAAAATATATTAATGGACAAAACAGAATATATTAACCATTACAAAAATTAACATTGTATTGATTGATTGATTGAGAGTATACGGCCAAGCATTATAGCAGGATCTCCCGGCCTCCCGGGCACACACAGTACACCCGCACACATATAACAAAACCGAAGGATAGGATAGGATTATTAGTTGGGCCAGACTCGACCCGGTTACAGACACCAATGTGATCGATAGTTAGTAAATTATTAGTACAATATATAATAAATAGATTGTTGTGATTCCGATGAATAATCCGAACGCAGCAAACTTTCTCGTAAAAAACTTTAATAAAATGTTTGCACTCAAAAAAAATAAACAATAAACAATTGAAGTTTAATTAATTTTTCTTTTATTTTTTTATGTTTTTATTATTCTTGTTTTGAAAATTTTATCACAATAAATAAATTTCACAATACAATATTTTGTTGCTTGGTTGGAAAAGAACTGACCAATAAACTTTTTATTTCCCAATTTATATTAATTTTATTTATGACGAGTCATATAAATCGACGCGACATCTAATTGGTATTATATTATGGTTATGCGTTTGTTAATTATGGTATAATTTAGGTAAGAAATTAAATTTACCATAACGACAAATTCACAATAAAATTTTTAACAATAAAAACTGTCATACAATATTAAGTGAGTCGGTTCGAATCTTAATAAACAAATACAAAAACAATACTAAATTAATTGGTTTGAATCTTAATAAGAGAAATTAACATCGCAGTGATTTAGGGATAATTTTAATTAGCACAGAATAATAACATAACTTTTAAAAGTGGTTGATGAAAATAGACATAGATTAGCACAAGACAACACAATCTAACTACATTATTAGATGATCATTTCTCTGGAATCCAGGGCCGGATACTCAAGACTCCCTAAATTTAAATTAGGACTTAAAAAATTATTAATGTTGTAATTTCCCCCTGTCCGCCTTTCATTAATTTACCTAATAAAATATTTAAGAAAAATTAAAATTACTAAGCTAAGATTACAAAAAACAGCGCTTATTTCATTTTTCATGGTCCTTCTATATCTAATTAATTAATTATTGCGTACTGCAACATGAATTAGAATAAACGTTAAAAACCATTTTAAACATAAAATTTTAATTAAAACTAATCAGAAATTTCCTACCGATCAAGAAAAAGAGAATAAATAATTAAAAATTCAATTATTTTATAAAATTTATAATAAATAAATTAAAAATGATAATGTTACAGCACCACAACAGCCTAAAATCATCAATAATTCAGTTAGGTACTTACTATAAGTATATCAAGAATCAACAAATAAAATCAATATATAATTTCCCAGGCAACTCTGAAAACTAATTTTAATTAATAAATCACCATAATATTAAAGCTAATTCTGAATTTCAGGATTAATTTAATCTCCATATGAAAGATTGATTCTGGAACCATGTTATATTCTGAAAATTGAATTATTTATTAGCAAATTAAGGAAGAGAAACCTTTAAATATTTTTAATCTAAATTAATTATTATACATTAATGAGCAAAACACAATATATTACATAGAAGAATTATAAAAATTAACATTTTATGAAATTGCCTATGTAAACTCTCCCACTTCTAAGTTAAAATTCCAAAAGAATGTTTAAAATTTTAAATTGTTAAGTTATAATTTAAATTCACAGCACTTGTTCCATTAGTTACCATTCTCCTGTAAATAGTTAATTAATTGTTTACCTACTGCAACTAGATTTAAAAATAAAAAGTTGAATATATATATTTAACCATACTATTAAAATTAAACTAATCGGCAATTTCCTACAAATCTAGAAAAAAGGAAATTAATAAAGTTGAAATTAATTATTTATTTACAAAAGTATATAATATAATTTAAATGCCAGAACTCAGGATTTTATAAATCTAAATTGGAACATCAAAAAATTATTATTATTATTGATGTTTTAATTTACTAATCTAGTTGACATAATTAAAATAAAACAAAAAATCAAAAACTACGAAATTTATTATTTATTATAAAACTTTTACTCCGTTTATGGACATATTACCCTGCAAAATAAAGCCTGCATAGTAAGTAAAATAATAAATCCATGAAATAAAATTGAAACATTATTCTCCTACAAAACTAATCGGTGTACCAGCAAAATTGACGTTTACGTGTGAAAAACTGCAACCTAAAACTTCAATCATATTCTATTAAGTTAATAATTAAGTTCAATACATTTAGCCTTTCGAAAATGTTTTCACATAATTCCACCTCGTTCACCATCTTTTAATTGAAATTTGGCATGCATAAATGAATACGTCATTATGTGATGCAAACCAAAATCACAACTCAACTCAAATCAACAATTCCAAGTTAGCATTTTATTTATATGGTTTAGTTAATTTATAGCTCTTTCACATTAATTAAATAAATTTAATAATTTAATGCATTTTATAATACCCTGTAAAAAATAAAATAACTCATATCTAAAATAAATCCATCCTACATATATGAATTATATAAGGCGGATTCCAATTCGACTCAAAACTTATTTGATTATACAAAAATATAAAAAACCTATTTGAGTCGAATACCCTAAAATTTCGTTGTATTTGTACAGTTCATGTTTTATTAAGAACATTATAGCTGAAACATGAATCCAAAAACAAAAAGAGGGGAAATAACCAAATAAAATAAAAACAACAGATTCTTATATACTAAACCACCAACACACATTAAAAGCAAATATCTCTACAATCTTCCATGTGCGTAGCAAAAGACATCATGTTTTCATTATTTTATATACAGCTAATACCATTACAGCGCACATACAAAACAATCCTGATCTATATATCAAGATATAGAAAAATATTGGGAACAACCAATGTCACTACATAAATAGCCGTGACATCAGTCTAAAAAAGTCAAATCACTAATATAAAGAGGGGAATAAAAATTTGTATTTTCCTATGCAACGCAAAAAAAATCATATGGGACTTTCAAACACATCCCCCTACATTGTCCCTACTCCCAATTCAAATGAACACCCCTACTTACAAACATAAACAATTTGACATCAAATACATCGAAATATAAATTGTGAACAATTTTGACTGAAATTAAAATCATTCACTAAGCAATTTTGCATTTTTACAAAAACATTTCCCCCCCCCCCCCCCCAAAACATCGGCATGCTTCGTGTTCCTCTAATCATAATAAATTTATTATGAAAATGAAATGTTTAGAGGAACACGAAGCACGACGATGTCTCGAGAAAAAAAATACCTTTATTCAAATGCAAAATTACTTAACAAATGACCACCAACCCCAATCAAAACCGTTCACAACTTACACCTCGACACATCCGACATCAAACCACTTATACTTGTAAACAAAAATGTTGATCCAAACTGAAAATAGAGACGACACCAAAAAAATGTGTTTGAAAACCCCATATGACCTTTCTCACGTTTCACAGAAAAAAAAAAAATGTTTGTACCCTTAACACATACTACCACACATTTTTGTGTCATGGCTTTTTATGTAGTGGCATTGAAACAACTATAATATACTAACACCCACAAAAAAGTCTCTGTTTTTGTTGTTGTTGCTTAGCTAATCCATAGCAAAAACCAATAATAAATAGTACATTTCCCTAATAGGATCCGCGTAAAGAGCGAACGAGGCGGCCCGTACAAACATTTCATTGGCTTTGTCATGTATCAATTTTCAAAAATGTGTTTCTGTCTATTATACTTTGTACATAACATAAAAACCAAAAACCAAAACCATACCGAAACCCACAAAAATGTTTATACGTATGTATGTATAAACACCTTTGTTTGGCTTGCAAGAACGCATTCAATTATGCGTAAATATAAAATCGAATATGAAATTAACTACGACGGATGTTAATTTACGTTAAAAACTATTTTGATACGATCCAATTATTAGATTTTAGTAATAAAATCATGTACAATCCAATCACACACTTTAAAAACATGCACCCAATAGAAATCAATAATTTTCATTTCTTTATCTACAAATATAAAACATTGCCTGATAAATGCGTCCCGATGGATTGCATTTTCCAAAATTACACTTTAAATTATTTCACTTCCACTTTAATTATTATTTCACTAAAAACTGAATTAAATAGAATTAAAATTATAATTATAATTAAACTTTATATACTACATAAACTACATAAATAAAACAAAATAAAAATTAAATTAATTTAAATTTTTGAAGAGGATAGAAAAAACACGTCTATCCTCTTTGACGAACATTCGCTCCGCCGATGTTTTTGTCGATTCAAATAATGAGCTTTAATCCTAAGTCTCTGACCTTCTCATAAACGACCTTCTTATAACCTTATAATAAACGGAGAAAGAGAACAATTGAATAATCGCAATTTTTTTATGTGCAGATGTAGGAAAGTACAAGCCTCCTCTCTTAATTCAAGCAATGATTTAAAATCTTTGCTTATCTAAAGGACTGAGGCTAAAAGGCACATTACACAACATAAAATTTTAGTGCTTTTAACAAAATGTAATGTTTTTTTAATTTGATTAAATTCAGTGTGCTTTGTATGTATTTAATAATAATAAATAAGTGTTTAATTAATATATACAAAACATAAAGTGCTGTGCAAAAAAATTGGTCAAATATTTTTTTTACAAATTAGCGTCTTGGTTGCTAAAATTACAAAACTTTTGCAAGCAATTGGCTTATTGTTTCATTTAAAATACATTTATGACCCATTTTTTTTAAGACAATTTAGGGGGCCAAACACCCAGGCCACAACAACCACCCCCCATTCAAAATACGTTGATTAGAGCTACATTAATCGAATAAAGTGATTACTTCTTTTATAATTTTTTTTTTGTTTTCTATTGGTTTATAGAAATTCTATCTTTAATATTAATATTTTGTTTGCCCGCTTTATGCTTTTATTACGGCGGTACACCTCTGATTCATTGAGTTTTATAAATTTTTCAAAGTCGCCGAAGTTATGTATTTATAGATGTTTTACAATAAATTTTTTAAGGAAAGGTTTCTGTTCGGTTTAGGTCTGGGCTGAACTTTTTTATACGTTTAAATGTAGAGATAAAAAAAATAGAATTTTAATAAATTATTGTTGTTTATCTGAAATTCCATTTTATTATCTACAATTCAAAATTAATATATGGTAGTTACTCACAACTTTGGCATTATTGCATGGAGTTGAGAAAAAAATTTGAAAGTATCGTCGAAAAGCTCTAACACAAAGGGCTCATATGGGTATAGGTATGAAGCTGTCTGGTGGAATCAAGTTGATACTAGTTATCAGCTCCGGATCTTGCAGCTTCCACAGTTGTTCGTGTTACTTCACCGCGGTAACTAGCTCATCTGTGTTTTTAACTGGGTTAGGCTAAAACACGGCGCTAAGCAACTGGGCTGATTTAAGGTGTCAATCGTATCGTGCTGAGCACCAGCCTGGCTGAGGCCCAGTCTAAACACTAGATCAGTCTCTAACGGTGTATCCGGATACTTGGCGCCCTCCGGATTATGTAGCTTTATCAGTATATCGCGGATCTCTACACAGATGGATATTTTCTTTTCTCCGCTACTCGTGGGATTCTTAGGAAAGATCTACACAGAAAGATAGAGGCCGGGACTCTTAAACAGCCAGAAACTACGGCTAGAGGGACAATGGGTTCTAAGCCCCGCGCTGAAAGCGAAGCTTTGAATCGGTATATAAGCAAAAATATTGCTGGTCTCTCTATTACAACTGCTGAGGGAGCGTTGACCTATAGGTCTGGTTCACAAACAGCAGTAACTAAGAAGGACATTAGCTCGCATAAAGCTAGTTCCTCTTAACACTTTGGGAAAGAACAAAAGTTCTAGCAAAACTGGTCCCGGAGTACCAAATTCCGAGATGTCTAGATCCTTGGCGACACTAAGTGGACTCCAGGAGGACTTGGTGTCAGTCCGTCGCCTTTGGGCGCGGAATTCCGACACAACGGTGGTGGAGGCGATGGTGTAGATTGATGTTTAGGCTGCTGCGGATCAATTTACACCACTGCAAGACAGCCTCGGCTGCTCTGCTGCTCAAAATTGAAGCTGATGAAGTTGTTGTTGTCCTGATCCAGGAGCCATGGGTCATTGGAGACCGGGTTACGGGACTCAGGGCACCAAACTATAAAGTGATGTTTATCAAGAAGGAAGGTAAGATTCGTTCGTGCATTCTCGTTTAATTACATCGACTCAGATCGGCTGGCATTGAGATTGGTAGTTTAAATCTCTGGCTTATTTCAGCCTATCTACCATATAGAGATGTTTTATTGGATGCTCATAAGCGGAAAGTTGGAGTCATCCTGGGAAGTGATGTGAACTCACACCACACAATATAGGGAAGTACGGGTACAAACGAAAGAGGTGAACGACTCCTTCACTTTATTCTTAGTACTAACCTTCAAATATGTAATTTTGGGTGTAAGTCTACTTTTATAACTAGAAATCGACAAGAGGTGCTAGATATCACGCTTTTCTCAGATTTTATTAAGGATAGTTTGGTGAATTGGAAAGTGTCTGATGACCATTCCTTTTCTGATCACTACTATCTTCATTATGAACTGGTTACAGAACCCACAAATAGGACTACGTTTAGAAACAGGAGGAAACCCGACTGCCAGTACCGGCTATCAGATGCTTTTCATGTAGCTATGGTGGGAGCATCTCTTCTAAGTAGAGCTTTGGATAAAAAAAGGACACCTTGGTTGTCGAAATAGCTCCAAAGCTCTCGTCAAAAATGCAAAAGGATTTTTAGCATCCACTTAATGTTCAACATCCACTTAACGATGGCAGATATGTTCAACATACACTTAACTTCAGTGTTGCAGGCAACGAAAAGGCAGATGAACTCGCTCGGCAGGGTACAAATTGCCTCACTTTACCAAGTAAGGTAAATGTTGAACTTCCGTTCGCTATATACAAACTCTTGCTTCAGGATGAAGCTAGGAGGGTAGCGAACTATAGATGGTTCAATGGTACCTCTTGTGTTATAACTAGGCAGATTTGGCCAAGACTCGATCTAGCAAGAACTACACAGCTGTTAACACAGCAGCATCGCCATATTAATATGATCGTGGGAGTTATTACAGGACACTGTCTCATAGACTAGGAGTCTCCTCTAATGATTACTGTAGAAGCTGTGAAGATGTAGAAGAGGAAGGAACGGTACTTCATCTACTCTGCACTTGTCCCCGTCTAGCGTTAAGCAGATTGAAATTTTTAGGAGCTCCTCTCCTCAGTGACGTGGCGGATCTCAATGGGATGGACGACAGGTGTATTCAACGCTTCATTATAAGCTCTGGATGGTTCAGTAGGTAGAGCCGAGAAAATTGTATGTGTTATGGCTACGGACCATTTTTGTATCTATGCCGGTCCCTTAGGACAGCCACCTTAACCTAACCTACCCTAAGGGCTCAAATTTGTTATGTAGGACTTGCAGATAAACGGCTGCTATGGTGATGAACTAAGGAATTACATTCGACCTGTTTCTTCAGAAAAAACTCCCCAGCCACAACCCTTCCAGTTTTCGGTGAAAGTCTTAAAAGACATTCGTTGCTAAGTCTCTCATGAGGTTTTCTTCTTACGAGGATTCTACAATCTCAAATATACAGTTTGAATTTGGATTCATTAGAAAATTACAAATTATTCCACATCTCTTGAGTCCAAGAAGCGTGTTCCTAGGACCACAGGAAATTGTTTTTGAATGTTTTTGCTTGATTTGTATTGCGAACTCTGGCTTCTGGACTGTTTCAAGTGCTCGCAAGCTAGCTTTAACCAGTCTTTTCGAACTAAGCTGGATGATATTTTTTTGCTCGTTGCTTGTCCAAGACCCCCTCTTACGTCCTATGACGGTAGGCGTAAAAGTAAACTGACTAAATTGTTTAACCAATGTTTTTGCACAGCACTTGCAGGGATGTACCGCCATAATAAAAGCTAAATATGGTCCAAATAATATTAATATTAAAGATAGAAGTTGCATAAAACAATAAAACATAAAAAATAACGAAACAAAAAAAAGGATTTACTTTAATCCAGTACTTCCACGCCTTTAAGTTATAGGGTACTTTGAATATTTTGGCATTTTTTCGACTTTTTTTTAAAATCGATCATAAATGTATTTAAAATAAAACAATAGCCAATTGCTTTCAAATATTTTGTAATTTTAGCAACCAAGAATTTGTAAAAAAAATGTGTTTGACCAATTTTTTTTTGCACAGCACTGTATAAAATGTGAATTAGTTAAATAAAATATTAATAGTCAACAACATGAGTAGTGAATCAAGATTAAGCAAAGGTGGTAATTGAAGTGATCCAGGATTAATCACGTTCAAAATTTAGATAAAGGCACCGCACAGCTACTCGTTTGACAGGTAGCTGTTTTGCATGTAGTTGTAAAAAACAGTTAATATATTAAAATTACATATCAGTTTTGTAGAATAATGAAATTGTACTGTTGGGAATTTCATGATTTATAATGTTGGATATATTTTTAAAAACCCTAAAAATAAATCCACCTTCTCTTTTAAACTGTTAAATTAGCTAGTCCTTTATATACTAAGTTAAAAATAAATACGTTGCATTAAAAATTGAGCATGCACAAATAATTTTGTTAAGTACTGTTTATGAGCTATTTTCGAATAAGACTCGAGCGTATTCGATTGCACGAAGTATAGGAATCCTGTTTGAATCGAATATACGTATATTTTGCTTTGTTTAGTTCACATTATATATAGAGGAGTACATCCTCGATTCAGCCGGAAAATGTTAATTTGCGCTCTCGCAAAATGGTTGAGTTACGACAGCTAATATTGTGACATTAAAACGGCATCCTCGATAATGATCGCAAATCGATAATTCAGCGAGTTGCTGAATACGATTTGCTACTGCGATCTGCCACTTTAATTGTTTTGGGTTTATTTTAAGTTACAATAAACACAAATTATTTTAAAGAAAAATAATTTGTAGTTAAGTTTAAACATAAAACCCTGATCAGTTAAAGAAAATGGATGCCAAAATTCAAATTTTTCAGATAAAAAAAAATTTATTAAAAATGGTACAAATTAGAATTTATTTTTGGTTTTATTCACACCACATTACATTTAAATATTTAAATGGCCAAATTTCGATTAACGACAATTAATTGGATTTTTTGGTTAAAGAAAATTTTAATTATTCCAAAATTTTGTCAGAAATAATTTTATTTCCTTTTTTTGTTGAATAATCTAATTTCATCAAAATAAACTTAATTTTTGGACAAAATTTTCCAATATTTGTCCTATTTCTTAATAGGAAAGGAATACAAATAATTTACAAACCAATTTCACTTCACAGTTTCAAATTTTTTTCGATTCTAATTTTCGATTAATCGATTATTAGTCTCCGAGTACCATGCCCTACTTTGGGTTACTATCTTCTTGCCGTTAGTGTCATCCTCTTCTATATATTCTTAACCGGAAACTGTTCCTGAATCATCATTATATTGTCAATACATCTGTACCGAGAATATGATTTTCCATGTCTGTGAAACGTCAGTTCTAATAATTTGTGAGGTTAAGTACTGTGTTAAATACGTTTGCTGCTCACAAATCCGGATCGTATAAAAGCACAAAAATTTAACGAGTTGCGACTGCGAGTGTTAACTTCCTGAACACGCTTGCGACCGAATCGAGGATATGCTCCAAAGGGTATCATATTGTCTCGAGAATGCAGAGAATGAAAACAATAAAAAATAAATAAATAATAATGGTCCAAATGCCATGTGTGAAATGGTTGGGGTATCTTTTCGATGAGGTGCAATTTGATGCCACGGGCAACTACTTTCTCACGATGATACAAGCAACTGGCACAACTATCAATGTACTTTTTCACAAATTGACGGAAGTCGAGGGAACCAATAAAATTTCTTAGCGGTAGCTATGGTTTTCTCTAAAGAAAAGTACCCCATCTGATCGTTGCAAGAGTCCAAAATTCTCCCACAGATCCCTTTCGGCGCATAGAATAACAGACCATCTTTGGCTTGGCGATATAATCGATTTTCTTTAATTTCAAAATTCACCGTAATTTACTGGTTCGCCGAGTTCGATAATTGATCCTTTCTCCAATTATCTCTGGATCATTATTTGAAGTGCCGTTACCCAGTTTTCGTTGAGCACATTCACATTAAATGTATTCAATGAGGCAGGTTCGATGGGGTTTTGGCCTTCAAATGGAGCACGACTTCAAACGAAGCACGAACATCAAAATCGTATTCCATGAGACGGGGCCACTAACGCACTATTCTGGGAACCAAATCTTTCTTTGTTACTAATGTTCGGGGAGAGTTACAGTCCGTAACTATCACAAATTTCTTTACCAATACGAACGGTCTGAATCTATCAACTGACTCCACAACCGCCAGAGCTTTCAATTTAAAACTGTGGTAATTTTTCTCCAAGCTCGAAGTTTTCCGACTGTAATATGCCACTGGATGCTACTATTCGTCCTTCTCCAACTGTGACAATACTCCTCCCTTATCTATTTCATGATCAGTCTTGTTATCATACAAAACCAAAACGTTGATGTTTTAGGTATGAAACGCGTTGCCGCTCGACTAGTGCCGAAAGACCTGAATTTTTTGCAAAAAGAACGTCGAGCAGAGGTCGCAAAAGAGGTGCTTGCCAGCATAGCTGATGACCCTACATTCATCAAACGAATTATTACTGGTGACGATACGTGGGCTTATGAATATGACGTCGGAACTGCCCAACGGTCGAAAATCAAGGTAATGCTCATCGTTTTCTTCGATTACCGTGGTGTGGTTCACCATGAATTCGTTCCAGAGGGTCCGTGAAACGGTCAATAAAGTGTACTACTTGGCCATTTTGAGGCGTCTACGTGAAGCAATTCGTCGTAAACGGCCGGATTTGTAGGCAAACAATTCATGGATTTTTCACCACGATAATGAGCCGTCACATTCCAACCTGATTCTGACTGAATTTTTGGCCAAACACGAAACAAAAGTCATCGCTCAGCCATCGTACTCGCCAGATTTGGCTCTCTGTGACTTTTTCCTGTTTCTGAAACTCAAATATCCGCTCCGGAGAACACGCCATGAGTCGATTGAAGCCTTAAAAAGAAATTCGCTGAAGGAACTAAATGCCATCCCGGCCGAGGCCTATAAGATGTGTATGTAAAAATGAATTAACCGTTGGCATGCTTGTATTGGCTCAAAAGGAGCCTATTTTGAAGGCGATAATAAAGATTTTTATTAAAAAACATAAAAATGTTGTTCTTTTTACCAGTACGGGTCAAATTTGATCAGATGGTTTATCATTATCAAGCTCTCGGGATATGCAATTCATCGTTTGCTAGAATACAGCCGGTGCATTAGTCAAACCAAACGGTAGCGGTTGAACTCATGCTGACCACCCGGCGTAACAAACGAGGTTAACTTTTTCGATGATTCAGAAACTCAGAATTTGGTAATATTATAGCCAGAGGCTAAATCGAGAACCGTAAAATATTTCTTTCCCCTTAGATGTTGAATGGTATCTCCTATATTGGAATGGCGAAACGATTTTTTTTTTCTATAATTTCGATTTCGGAAACGTGCGATCTTCTCCGTTTTTCTTTTTCATGATTAGAATTGGACTCGCGCACATTGATATAGGCTGGCGAATGATTCTCAATCTTAGTAATTCATTTATAATTCCTGACACAATTTCCCGTTGAGGGTGCGATAAACGATACGGGTGATAGAACACCGATTTTTCGGATTTTAATTTTATTGAAATTTCATACTAGTGGCAAAACACCCTCGACTTGTTCTAAATAAATTTATGAGTTCCTGTTTTACATTATCGGCCAAATTCTTATTGATACATGTATCAAAAACTTCGGTAGCGATTTCAGAATAATATCTGGTCGCGCTTACGTGATTTACTATGTTCGTTTGAATATAATTATTGTCAGAAAAACTCTTTTCGGTCTCTACAGTAAGCACATGCAACCCGGAATTATCACTACGTGCGGACAGGTTCACTTTCGGTGTCGTATTAATTGTCTTTCGATTTATTAGTTTCGGACCCCTTCGAACCTATCATTCTGGGAGGAAGCATCCTTCACGACTGACTCAATTAAACTAAGGTCAGCCTCGGTTTTCTGAATAGTTAAATTATTAAAAGATTTAATTAAAACTATATTAGGTTGATCGAGCGCGCTTCTTCCGACCATCAAGCCTACATTCTGAACAGAATTTGGCACTACCAAAATGTCCACTTTAATCTCGACCTCATCGATCTTAATAGTAGCGCCGAAAACTCCCGTCGCGATTACTCGACTATCACCAAATCCCCCTAATAGTTAATCAGACTCCTCGAACTCAATTTCCAATTCGTGTGCCAAGTCCAGTGCCTTTGTGATACAATCCTTACCCAAATCGACAAAACCTAAGACGGGGACACTATTTACTTTAATAATTTTATGATACTCATCACGCAGCACTTGTTGTTCAATCCGATTGACTTTCTTTATATTTTTCTTATGACAATGTGATTCCTTACAATTTCAAGCGAATGGTCCGGCAACACCACATTTATAACATACGGTGGGTGGATTATTAGTAGGGTTCATGCAAACAAATTTGCATTATCTGGCTGACGAATCATACCACTAGTACCATGGAATTCCTTCACTGTTTTCGAGTAGTAGATAGTGTTCAGATATCCCTTTTGTTACAAAGAAATCTATCAAATCTAGTATCTTATTTGTATCCGCTTGCCAATATGTAGATTAAGCTCCTGACATTAACTCGCAGTTTAAAGCTCTTCCAGCTAGAAACAGCTCCTTACTCTTATGGGTTGTTAGTCTTGATCCCCAATTATTCAATCGCCTCCGATTATGCAGTTAAAATCGAGTCATATGAGTATTTAACACGACATATTTTTCTTTAATGAGGTTATAACGTGGGGAACAATATATTGAAGATAAGCTGATTTTTCGTTGCAACAGCTCATTTGCATTTCAATTGACGATTCTGTACATCATGGAAATGATTTCATTCACTGTTTCTTGGCTTTTTAACCGCTTATTTAAAGCGTCCAGAGTTCTTTCATGCTTCAATAGTCTTAAGTTTTAGGCCTCTGAAATCTATAGAGTTATTTGCAAGATTTGGGCTTTGACCGGTTTCCTGTGTTTCCTGCTGTTGTCCAATCTATGCTTTGTCCAATCTATGTGAGTATGCTTTTCGGTCTGCTGGTGCACTTGCTTACTAAATGGGTGGATGGATATTTTTGGACAATGCCCTGTTACTGGACATTCCACGGTTTAGCGACCACTGTTGGTTCTTGGTTTCTCAGATTTTGCAGCTCTCTTGCTACTTCACCTCCTCTAAAGGTAGCAACGTGCTGTCCTTTACAGTTTACACTTTTTTGGAGGCGTATTTTTTGTCAAATTACAGTTAGATGTTCCTCCGAACATTTCACACAACTAGGCTCTCTTTTGTAATATTTCTACGTGTGATTAAACCATCGGCATTTCTTACACTGAAGCGTTAAGGCAGTAAATTTTCTTAATTTCTCATGTTAAGAATTGCCTTAATATTGAAAAAAAAAATCGACTTTTTCATTGCTATTAAAAGTAAGCGTAAACAATGGAAGCCACCCATTTAGTAATTTTGATCCCTTGATCACAAACGGTTTTTTCTTTTTTGAGAATATTTGCCGCAACCTCTATTTTCAAGCCCTTGTGCTTAAGGTCTTCCATTATATCCTGTCTTGTACAGGTTTGGTGAAGACCTCTGGCCATCACTTTGGCCGGGCTATCATTTTCACCTTCATACGTATACCATTCCTTGCCTTCATGTCAGCTTTGTAGCAAAGGCTCTATAAGTTTCAAAATCTGTTCTATTGATTTTCCATACGTTATTGTTCAGTGCTAATGCACATTATGCCAAAAATGTTAATTGATGGTGGTGCTTTTTCCTTAAATTTGGGTAGATCAGTTTTCCTGTTTTCTGATTTTGCATTATACACCTAATTTTGAAATTCGATTTGAAACTACAATTTCTGAAGTAGATTCCGCCTGCCAGGTTTTTTCTTCCTGTTCTTTTTTAGAATCCAGTCAGTTTTTTCATACGGAACTCTTACTATCTTAAGAGCTTTTACTTCGTTAATTAACTCGTATGTAATTTTTTTAATATTACTCAGTTGTCTGCTAAGTCCTTCATTTTCTACTTCTACCTTTCTAGCTGAAGATGTCGGTGATCTTTGCACTATGGAACTTCGTTCAAATGGGTTTTCAAAGTCCATTACTTCTGAAACATTGCGGTCGTTGGATATCGACGATTGGATATCCGTTTCGCTGCAACGTAGTTTTTACTCCTGTCGGGTCCTACATATTGGTTATTTTATTCAGGGAACCACGATTTTGGATTTTGGTGAGGATTTGTTTTCTGCAACAAACCAATTGTTTTAAGTAGTAAGCAATCGTTTTACTTTTTACCTAATGAAACAACTCCTACCCTAGAATTAAGAATTTTATTTAATTGAAATTTTCCAAAATTCTCGACTTTTGTATACGAGCCCTAATATGTTTTAGATCTTTGAATTTCTTATCTTAATGCAACGAAAAAATTGTTTGATTAAGGTTATTTGGAATTCACATGATTACAAAAAAAAAAAATTACAACCGCATAATGCCGGGTACTTCAGCTAGTTCATATATAAGAGATAAGACTAAAAAAGCTAACGAGTTACTGATAGTTACTGATTATTGATTAGGTTGCTATGTTACTAATAGCACTTAATTAAATACTTCTGCGATAGACGATAACATTAACTAAAAACGTGCGTACATATACTTGTATATGTATACATAAATATGGGGTAAATAGTTATGGTCTGACTATGAATATTGCGATAAAAGATTATCCGGTTTCCTGAAATTTAATCGTATGAATGTTGTTAGATTTCACAAAAAAATAATTTTATAGATTCTCACTGTTTTGTGTACAAGAATTCTATATGTACCATTGCTGGACCGTTCGAAATTCCCCGTTCGATTTATTGATGAAATGTGTTTCTGAACTAATTTCTAGATTGTTCAAAGCTATCAAAATGATCTACATATATTGAAATTATTCCATTTTTGTTTTTCTACGAATCTTTTCGAGTTATTTAAGATTATTGAGATTTCTCGAGTTTAGATTTTTGATATTTTCAGCATCTTATACTTCGACCTCAATCATTTCTTACGTCTTCTTCTTTGAACTCAATTCACCAATCCTGTCCTTCCTACTTCTGCTTTTATAGCGTAGATCTCAGCCAGGAAAGTGGTGTCGTTTTTGAACCCTCTTTTGGTTTTGATCCATTCTGGAATTATTTTTCCGAGTCTAAGGAATGCATTACCGATTTTCCAAATAAAATTGATTTTCGAATTATCGATATGCGGGTGGTGGGTATGCGGCTCTATTTTTCATAATGAGAGAGATAATTTTAGTTATATAAGCCTGAAAAACTATTTAGTGACTGTTATCTGTTTGAATTGTGTGAGATTTTTGCCAAAATAAGCTCGAGGATTTCTTTTTAAAACTACTTACAAGGTAATTGCTGCCCAATCCCTAAATAGGGATAGCTATATTCTTATCTGAGAGATAGCTGGCTGCAAGGCAATGTCCTCAGTCCTTTAACGAACCTCACGAGAGCAGAAACCAAAAATTAGGGAAGATTTCGGTCGTGTAGCATAGCTTTTAAAGCTTTTTCTGCCTAAAATTTGAGATCCATATCTTCTGAACACAAAACTATAACGAGATTACACGAAACTAGAGAAATCTTAGGTTAGGTTAAGGTGGCTGTCTCCAGGACCGGCATAGACACAAAAATGGTCCGTAGCCATTACGACATTAAATTTTCCTCAACTCTACTCATCGAACCACCCAGAGCTTACAACGAAGCATTAAAAACACCTGACGTCCATCGCATTGTGATCCGCCGGGTCGCTGAGGAGAGGAGCTCCTAACGCTATTCAGAACTATCTCTCATCAGTTCAACATCCATCTAATACAGGGAATATAAAAGCCGATGAGCTGGCTCGACTTGGCACCATGAGCCATATGGGATATTGAAATGCGTCTTGTGTTATGCAAACTACTGCTTCAGGAAGAAGCTAGTAGGTTGACGAACGACCAATGGTCATATAGTATCTCATGTGTAATAAGACGGTACTGGGCCTATATTCTTGAAATTTACCGAAAAAATCGCAAGTGACTTTAGTATAAAGCAATTTAAATTTTTGGCTCAAATGACGTACTAGAAATTGAAGAATACGGGCTCAGACCAAATTTAAATTTGGCGAGATCTAAACAGCTGATTTCTCGT
Organism: Tipula vernalis; assembly: GCA_958295665.1. Classification (NCBI taxonomy): domain Eukaryota; kingdom Metazoa; phylum Arthropoda; class Insecta; order Diptera; family Tipulidae; genus Tipula; species Tipula vernalis. Next base: position 225,774,590 of record OY282560.1, read on the forward strand.
CAGCGGTGGCAGGTCAGGATAATCGTCGGAGTGATTACAGGGCACGGAGTGATTTTTTGGGTTCTTCTCAAATGATTACTGTCGCAATTGGGCAGATGAAGAGAAGGAAGAGATAATACTCCATTTTCTTTGCACCTCTCCTCGTCTGACCAAAAACAGGCTAAAGTTTCAATGGGCATCTGTTTTAAATGACCTGGCGGACCTCAGTAGGATGAACGTTAGGAGTATCCAGTGGTTTGTTAACAGCTCAAAATGGTTTCAATGAGTAGATATAAAATACCAATTTGTAGTATGGCTATAGACCAGTTTGTGTCTATGCCGGCCTTCTCTGGATCGCCACTTTAACCTAACCTAACCTATATCATTTTTGTTAAAATTTGCATTTCCATTTCTACTCCTATTCCAGTTACCAAAGTAAAACGCTTATTTTAGGTTGATTAAAAACGAGTGATGATAGTGATACATGTACAAGAAATTTAGGCAACAAAATTAGTCGCATCAAGTAGGCCAGTTTAAATGTCTTCAGGGCAAAAACAGTTTTTTATAAGACAATTTTTTTTTGCCTTTCAGACGAACCTTTATTAACCGTACAAGAATTATAATAGAAGCGTATTGTTACGAACCGGGCTTCTGAGTTCGTCTGGATTTTGCAATTAAAAACACTGTGTACTTTTATTCCACTTGACTTAACTTTATTTCACTTTACTTTTATACGATGATGATGGCAATCGTCACAATATTTTGTAGGGGCCAAATTTACCAACATTAATTATTTTCGTTATAATTTTTCTATGGTATACCTTAAAAAAAGTGACAGCTATTTCAACCAATCAGCGTGCTGAATTCTAATGCCTTAATGGCGCATGCTTCAAAACTGGCGACAGTAACTTTTTTCATAATTTTGCAACAGACGAACTTGACGGAATTAATTTTGACTCATCTTTTTCAAAAATTACGATAAAATTTTTTGCCGTCAAGTTCTTCTGTTGCAAAATTACTAAAAAAATTACTGTCGACAGTGTTGAAGTATGCGCCATAAAGGCACATAATATATATAAACAGAACAATATCTTCTATTGCGCTTTAATCCTAAGTTTGTGAACAAATATTTAAATTAAGATTTAGAAAAGATAAAAAAACAATTTTGTATGGAATCAATGAAACAAACCAAAAATACAAAAATGTTTGTGTACCCACCTCTTTGTTTTGATCAATAAAAATCAGTATAATTTTAAAAGGAAAGGGAAATATTTACACTTTGTAATGTGTGTAAAAGAGATAGACGTTCATAAATAATTTTTGATTTTGGTCTAGTTAGCTTTGCGAAACTTTAAAATCAGATCAAAAAATAAACAAAGGACCACTTATTGTTTTTGATGACGAGATACAAAATTATACAAATAAAAGTGAAATTATACATATATAAACACATACACAACCTTATTCAAGTTTTGTTTTTGGCTTTATTATTTGTTTGATATGATTTGGTATCCCGTTATCACAACCAATAAGAGGTTCTTTGTTTATTTTTTGATTTGATTTTAAAGTTTCACAAAGCTAACTAGACCAAAATCAAAAATTATTTATGAACGTCTATCTCTTTTACACACATTACAAAGTGTAAAGATTTCCCTTTCCTTTTAAAATTATACTGATTTTTATTGATCAAAACAAAGAGGTGGGTACAAACATTTTTGTATTTTTGTTTTGTTTCATTGATTCCATACAAAATTATTTTTCTATCTTTTCTAAATCTTAATCTAAATAGGGAGCGAGTAGCAGGGACAGCAGAGATGCAACGATTTCAACAACAACGTCAAGCTACACTACCTACAGTTAGTAATTTGGGTGACCGCATGGGAACATGATGATGGAACGAAATCTCGCCCCCTCACAACCGCCGATGGAAAAAATGGTGGAGGGAATAATAATAGTTGTTTACAGCTTTTCAGAAAAAAGAGTTTGCGTGTGCTGTCATCTCTCAGGAGTTGGATCAGTAGGATGAACTTTAAAATTGTATATTTATTGTATTGTGTAAATAAATTACTAAAAATATTATTACTAACAAATTTACTAACTATCAACTACTTAGGTGTCTGGAACCGGTTTGAGTCTCTGTTGCTAATATTCATTTCCCATCCCTCCTCGATCTTGTTATATGTAAAAAAAGTGTACGACGGCGGCCTGGCCAGGGGCAGGATATCACTACTATTATATTATTAGACTTATGTGGTTATCATCGATGTGGCGCCTTCCTTTACGGAGTGAAATATTGCTATGTTTTGGCTTCATGAAAAGTTGAGTGCACATATTTTCCTTGGTTAAGGGAGAGTTGTGGTGTCGTGTTGCAACATGGGTATAGTGGTGTGTGATATTCGCATTTATAATACGGGAGACTTGCTTAGATCACATCGCAATCAATCAATCAATCATCAATCAATTTTCTAAATCTTAATCTAAATATTTATTTGTTCATAAACTTAGGACTAAAGCGCAATAGAATATATTGTTCTGTTCATATATATTCTGTGATAAAGGTAAAAATTATGCATGCAACACTTACCTTGATTGGTCACAATTTATTTGTAATGAACTATAACATCGATTGATCATTAGATTGTTGTAAATGCCAATTTCACTGTTCTAAGGTTTTAATTTATCTACAGGTATACGGTTGCACCTTTTCCGATTTTGTAATCGAGTTTGTCGTATCTTTAGCCGTTTCTGAGATGTACAGTATGGTTTGTTTGTTTGTTTGTTTGTTTTTTAAATTTGCTCAGGTCAGATCTTTCAATCCATAAGACCAGTGAGTTGAGAAACAGCCCAAAATTTCCAGAGACCACTCAGGGGAGGTTCTGGAGGGTTGAATAAAGTGTACAAAAACAAATTAGATTAAACATTAAATAATAAAATAAAAGCATAATTATATAAAACAAAGTTTGATAATTAAATTAGATAAAATGAAAGTTAATAAATAAAGAATATTAGAGAGAAGATGAACGATACATATAAAAATAAAAGTTTTTAAAATTAAAATATAAATTTATAATTCATTAATTCATAATTTTTTTTTTTTTTTTTTTAATTTTTTTTTTTTTTTTTTTTTTTTTTTTAAATTTTTTATTTTTTTTTTTTTTTTTTTTAAATTTAGAATTAAATTATATAATATTCATAAATCTTAATATTATAATAAAATAAAATAAAATGAAATGATTCCAAAGAAAAATCATTGTGTGAAAAGTCAATAAAAATTAAATGTTAATTCATAGTTTATAATTTATTCTATCCACAAAATCACACAATATTTTATATTCTTCCATTTTTTGGTCCTTTAAGATATCTAATAAGGATTTTCTGTATAAAAGTGGGAAATTATTTCTTATATTATTATTATTATATATGACACAATCGTTAATAATATGTTCGTTATCTTCAACGGTGTTACAAATCTCACAATTAGATGTAGATTCAAGTCCCAAAAGGAATTTAAATTTCTTGTTAACTGTATGACCAGAGAATAATCTGTAAATTAGCCTGGTTTGGCAGGATGTAAAATTAGAGTCTTTAAATAGGAAAGATGATCTTGGAGAAGGGCAAATTTGTTTATAAAAGTGGCCGGATGAATTACACATTAGTTTTCCTTCCACTTATTATTTATAGATCTGGAGATATCGTTAAATAGGTCTGTGAGAGTTGGTTCATTATCAAGAAAGTGAGTAGGAGAAAAAACTGCTTTTTTTGCTAAACTATCTGCTATAGTATTTCCTTTTAAGCCACAATGACCCGGGAACCAATGAATGACAAAATTTTTAATTTGGTTATGGCCGATAGTATCAATAATTTGATTTTCGTAGTGTCTATTTGTAAAGTGTAATAGAGCCGTTTTTAATGAAATACAATAACTTTGGGAGTCAGTAATAATGATAATATTATTGTTTTTGATGATTAGAGATATAGTAATTCCAATTTTAATAGCAATGGTTTCAATATTTTTAATATAAGTAGGGTTTTTTAGTTGAATGGCAAATTTCCAATTTTTATCCTCAACAAAAATTCCAATTCCTGGTTTATTGTTAATTATAGAGCCATCTGTGTAAATTTTTGCGAAATTATTATATTTATTAATTTCAGCCATAGATAATGCATATTGTTCAGAATGGTTTATAAAATTTTTGTTTGTGATTCCCTCAATATTTGTTATGATGCTAAAATTAGTGGGAGACGTTTTTTTTATGTGAAAAGGTTTAATTTTGGAAAGAAAAGTATAATTAGAATATAAGTCGTTAAGTTTATGAAGAGATCTATTGTTTTTAATGTCGTTACCGATTTTGGAATTATTATATAGATTTTTTAAAATATAAATTAGTGATTTTTTAATAAAATCTAGATCTGAAGATGTTTCTAGGGATTCAGATAAACTAGCTGGAATTGGAGTAGTTCTTAAGAAGCCTAAACAAGCTCTCAGACAAGCATTTTTAATAGATTGACAGATATTAATATCTTTTTTATATTTAGTGTCTGTAAAAACATATGTGTATTCAAGTTTAGATTTAACTATTGCTTTAAAAATATTGATCATTGTTTCAGGATTTACACCTCCATTAAAATGGGTGAGAGTTTTAAGTAAATTAATGGAGTTGGAAATATTTGCTTTTAAGTTTGTGTAATGAATTGATAATGAAAGTCTATTTGTTAAGGTTGTACCCAGTATCTTAGTAGTCACTCTTTCTTTTATGTAGATATTATTAATTTTTAAATTTAGAGATTTGGAATTATTTTTATTAGTGAATAGTCTTAAAAAATGAGATTTATCAGTGTTAATTTGTAGTTTTAAAGATTGTAATTTATTAGTTAATGAGAGTAAAGTAGAATCTGTTATTAATTGTAAGTTATCATGATTATCGGCAGAAATTACAATGCAAATATCATCGGCATATTGGAAAATTTTTGTATCGGGGTTATTGATGTCGTGTAAAGAAGTGGTATAGATATTAAAAAGGGTAGGACTCAAACAGCTACCCTGAGGAATGCCTTTATTAGTGTAATGAATGGAAGTTTGATTGATATTTTGAATAGATATAATTCTATTTGTAAGAAATTGAGAAATCCAATGTGTAATGTTAATAGGGAAATTGAAGTTTTTAAAGGTGTTTAATAAAATATTTGTATCTACATTATCAAAAGCCTTGGAAATGTCAATGTTAACTAAAACAATTTTTTTTTGTTGTTGTTTGAGGGAGATGATGAAATTAAACATTTCTACAAAATAGTCAGTAATATTTTTATTTTTTCTAAAACCAAAATTGTAATAATTAAGAATATTATTGGAGATTAGATGATCATTAATTCGTTTTAAAATGAGTTTATTGAAAATTTTTGAAAAAATAGGTAACAGACAAATAGGACGGTAGTTAATAATATTTCTATCATCCCTCCCCTTTTTCAAAATGGCGATTGTGTATGACGTTTTCCATTTTGTAGGGTAAATTTGATTTTGCCAGATGTTGTTGAAATAATTTGTAATAGTATTGATTAGGTTAGGATTAGAGGATACTAATTGTTTGATGATTTTATATGAGACTTTATCATATCCTGGAGCAGTATTATTTGAATTTTTAATAATATCAAGAATTTCAATGTTATTAAATTCCACAGGATTAATAGTAGGATTGAAGTTATTAGAGAGATTATGAGGGGATTCAAAGGAGAAAGGAAAATTGTAATTTAGAAAATTAGTAGCTAGTGTGGGATCTTCTAGGATTCTGTAGTTGGACTGTTTTTTATTTTTAATTTTATTGATGTTGTTCCAGAGATCAGAATTATTAGTTTTGTGATTGATGCTTGTTAAAAAAATATTCCAAGATTTTTTCTTTTCCCTTCTAATTGTTAATTTAAGTTTTTGTATAGATTTTTTTAGTTCAATAGCGGTAAAAAGGTTTTTGTTTAAATTATAAATGAGTTGTTTGTGTTTTTTTATGTTCCATAGTCTTTGTATAAGATCGTTCCACCAAGGTTTAGGTTTAAAAGTATTTTTACTTGTAATAATAGAAGTATTTTCAGAAATTAATTTTTCTAGGTGTTCTTCAATATTGCATTTATCATTAATAGAATTTAGATCAAAGTCTTTCAATACTTTTGACCAGTTTGTGATTTGTTTTTTTTGATAATAATTTAGTTTAAAGTCAATAAGTATTGGGAGATGGTCACTTCCTAAATTAATGGGATCTACTTTCCATGATAGTTTTTCAATTAGATTGATTGAGCACAAAGTAATGTCTAGTGCTGTAGAATTATTTCTGAAAAAATCTTGCCTTGTATGAGATCCATCATTTAATAAAAATACATTATTAGCAGTGATAATATCTGCAATCTTATCACCCACCCTGTCGTGAGTAGGGGTCAATGAACTATCCCAAAGACTATTATGAATATTTATGTCTCCAGCTATTAAACAGTTATCTAGATTCTGAGTTATAAGATGTTCAAATTCATTAACGATTTCCTGAGGTCTAATAACAGAATTATTATAAAAAGATAAGATATTAAAATTAATGTTTTTAAATTTGAGGTTAATTTTGAAAGCTTGAAAACGGATGTAATGAAAATTTAAATCAATAATTCTCCAAGAAATTTTTTTATGTATTAAAAAGCATTCCGCCAAAACCATCTGGTCTATCATCAGTAATAAGATTATAATTGTTAAAAGTCAAATTACTATTTGGATTTGTCCAGGTTTCAGATAGAATAACGATATCAATATGATTGGATTGTATATAATGATATAATAGATCTTTATTACTATTTAAACTACGAATGTTAATTTGTAAAATTTTTAAAGGTAACATAATGGAAGAATAAAATGAAAAAATTAAAAACTGGAAAAAGAAAAGTTTATGTTTTAATAAATTTATTTAATTTAATTTTAAGTGAGTCTAAATTAGCTGGATTTTTATTAAAGTCATCGGAATTATTTAAAAGTGATTTGACATCATTAAAAATAGAATCTCTTTCATTTAATTGATTTTTTAATTCGTTTACTAATTTATTTAGGATTTGAATTTTTCTAGCATCAGAATTCATTAAGTTATTTTTCCAGGCTTGATTTTCAACACAGATATCATTAGCGAAATCTATTTGTTTAGGGACTTTTTGTTGGCTACCATAAAGGTGGCTTTTGGATTCTCTGAAACTAGTTTTATTTAAAATCATATGTTCCCTAATTTGTTTCTGCCTATATCGTTCATTACATCTGAAAAAATTAGTAACATGACCCGTTCCACAAAATTTACAAGAAAATTTCATGTCACAAACGTGTTCTTGTTCGTCCTCTATTGTATTAGCACACGTTAGGCATCTAATAGTTTTAGATTTACATTTGGAAATTGTATGTCCGTAATTTAGACATTTTTTACAAAATAATGGATTAGGTATAAAATATTCTACCTTTAATAAGAGATTATCATATAAAATGACATTGAATGGAATAGTTCCAGACTCAAAAGTAAGTTTAACCAATTCAATTTCCTCAGCTGTTTTAGTGGCATTATTCCATTTAGTCATTCTTTCTACTTTAGAAATAGGGTATTTAGATCTAATATTTTCTTGTATTTCTTCATTAGAAAGCCCAATAGGAATGTTCCTGATTAAACCAATAGAAGATGTGAAATTTTTAGGAATGTATGTAGTATAATTATCAAGTTTTTTAAAAATATCTGATTTAACACAATTATTTGCGTCTTCAAAATTACTAAAGATAACCTTAGCAACATTTTTGCTAACGCTAGAGATTTCTTTGACATTTTTAAAATTATTTATTTTAAGGGCTTTAGCTAAAAGAACAATATTTAAATTCTCTTTACTGATAAATACTGTAAATGGGCTATTATCTGATCGGTTATATAGATTAATTTTTTCAGCAGTAACTGACGGCATATTTGAGTTATTCGATGAATCAACAGATAAAGTTGAAGATGATGTTGGAGCTGTTACTGTATTTTTTGAAACTGCGACGTGAGTTTTATTATTATTATTATTAATTTTCCTTTTATTTAACATATTGGGACTTTTATCAAATTCACCGTTTACTATTATTTCATTATTAAAAACAATTTTTGATTTTTTAGTATTTATTTCATCTTCGGAATCTGAGAAATCAGTAGAAGTAAATGTTGGAGGTACAAAGTACTGCGTACTGCGTAGACATACTCACAATATGATTGTAATAGTTGCTTTGGCCACATGAATATTTGAGTCTTATACTGGGTTTCCATCGTCATAGTATAATAGCATAATAGTATTATACTATTACACTATGACGATGGAAACCCGAAGTTGATAGTATAATAGTTTATTATAATATTTCATTATACTAGCTATCAAAAATATAATAGGTAGCAAATTGTAATTTTAACAGTGCAAACATGGTAGTGTATAGGCTTGTTCGAATTCTTTTTGAAATTAATTTTTTTTAGGCTGCGGTTCTAGTGTGTTTTTTATATTTTTTATATTTTTTATTTTTTTTTTTTTTAAACTATGCAATCTTTTCTGGGGCTCAAGGCACTCCCAACTCTTTCGCAGTTAATTTTACCGTCCTACTTTACGCAGTATTAGCCAAATCGAGGACGTACGGCTATAGACCCGCTTTGTATAAACCACCTGCACATTGCATTGCTTCATGCCAACCTATAGTGCTGACATGAAAGGTGGGTCGGCCCATGGATTCTGCACTCTCAACAGGGGGTCATAGTTGTGTTCATCGTCATCACCGATCGTAATCAGATGATGAAAAATCCCTTTTGCATCCCGCCCCTATCGGGATTCGAACCCGGTACCTCCCGATCCAAACGCCGCAGCTTTAACCACTGCGCCGTTTGCTCGGTATTTTTTATATTACTTCATGTAATATTTATCAGGTAATTATCAATATGCATAAAATATGGGTTTTAATAATTTTTCACTATCAAAATAATGAATTGCGTCCAAGTTCCCATACAAAAATATAAAACGATTTTAACTTCACACCAAATGATGGAAACACGATAGGGGAAAATAGTATAATAGTATTATAATATTTTACTATTATACTATTGACTAGGGAATCCAAAATTACCGAGGTTTTACATTACCGGTTTTCGGTAATTTTTTATCGGAATTACAGGTATATCGATAATTCCCGGTATATCGATAATTCCCGGTCAATTTCGTTATTGGGAATATATTAACAAAACGCCATTATAATTTTTCAAATTCAGAAGATTATATTACAGTAGTACTTAGCTATGTATGTATATAATTATTTTAAAAAACAATTCATCAAAATAAACAAATTTAATTTAAGGAAGTTTAACATTACGTTACGTAACGTATAGTACTTATCAGTCTTTTTTGTACTAACAGATACAATAAAAGGAACTAAAAACAACCTAAAAATTATATTTCATGTGTAGTTATTGACAAAACATTTTTAAGGCTTAAAAATATCACTTTGTTCAATAAAATAGGCCCGCAAAAAACACAAATTGTCGATACTTCTATTGTCATTAAGGCGGGACCGTATTTTAGTGCATATCTGACCCGCGGCTGAAAAGGCTCTTTCAGATTCAACAGATGTTGGTTTTATTGGTCGTGTTCAATCGGACAAAAATGATAAAAAATATCATGATATTTTATCCCACCCTAACTTCATTCCGTAATACTGTACGTCAAACCCGATTGAACAACCAAAATTGATAGAAAATGATAAATTGATTTTAAATGTTACATTTGGTTTTAAATCGCTTCGTAAAATTCAATAAACTAAATGTTATATTTTTTAATTACTTTTTTTTTATAAATTATTTTGATATTGAAACTATTTGGTTTTTATCCAAATATTAGAGACACAAATAATTTTAGTTTGAGTTTTATTGTGTTTGTATTCTCAGACAAAACTACGAAACATAAATGATTATTTATGTTTAAATAAATAGGTGACTGTGTAAATACCATATAAATATCCTAAAAAAGCAAATTGAATTTAATTTAATTACCGAAAATATCATAAAGAAAATAAATTCAAAATTGACAGTGGGAACCCAAAAAACCAAGAAAAAAATTGGTTTTTTTGTGTGATAAATGAGTGCGTTTAATGCCAAAAGTGATAAAAAATATCATGATATTTTTTATCATTTTTGCCCGATTGAACACTAGGATTGTGAGAATATACTGGTATGCTCGCTCAAGGTAATCTCCTCGTTTTTTATTTTCTTCAAATAAAATTAGTTCCCTTTTTATAACTTTGGTTAGGTTTGTTGTGTTTAATGGGACTTTCATTTTGTCTACAATCATAGTTTTAGTTTTTCGTTTGATTGCTAATGCTAGTCGTTCCTTCATGGACCGAGTACAATTATTTCTTCTTCAGATTCATCGCTTTCTGATAAATCGACTTCTGCTGCATTATTAATCATATCTAACCTTTCGATTAATGAGACAAGCAACTTAACTATACCGGCCTTAATTATTATATTATAAAATTAATCATTAAAATGTAGGATATCTTTTTCGTTATATTTTAATACTTGTTCACTGTGCAATTTCCTTTGCTGTACCAAAAAAATATAACGTTAATTCGCTTTGTTTTAATTTGAAGAGTAGAGAGAGAGAAACTATAGAGACTTCGAAATTAACGTTATTACTCATTATGAGGATAAAACGAACGACAGATACACAATTATATTGTATTTGGATACTCTTATAAAAAACTCTAAAATACATTGAATACAGAGAAAAACAGCTTGAATTTTTTTGCGATACATCCAATATTCCAATGTTAGCAAAACTCAATTCCTACAAAATATTTATCTGAAAAAATAATTACCGAAATTATTGCAGTAAATTTTTTCGATAATTACCGATAAATTATAAATAAAAATTAGACGGTAAAACCGCTTTACCGGTTAATTGAAAACCGGGATTGGATTCCCTACTATTGACGATGGAAACGTGGTATTACTAAATACTTGAAAATACGATAATAAAAAAAAGCCATCAGACGTTTATTGAAAAATTCAAATTCAAAATATTTGTTCGGTTATAAATTAAACAAACGCTTGGGCGATAGATAAGCTACTATCAATTAAGGAATTTTCATTACCTCACTATTTGCACACATTTTAGATTTAAAGGGAAAAGAGATAATCGTGCAATATAATTGATTGATAAAAATACTATTACAAAATTTTCTGAGTGACACAATAAACAAGATTCGTATTTGATTTAAATAAGGAACGGACGAATCTGATTCAATTCAAATAAGAATCCAATACTTCGAAGACCCGAATACGTTCGAATCGAATAACAATAAAATACCCTCCCCCGGAAATATTTATCCAATAACGATTAAGGTGCTCTTTTTGGTGCACCATACAAAATTGAAACATAGTTAATGGGAAAAATGATTCTACCCTCCGGTGATTTATTCATTTTGCAATCGAATTTTTGTATTTTCTTATTGTGCAATCCTACACCTACATCGTGGTATTATCAACAAGAAGGGATATAGCAATCAAAAGATCATTCAACCATTAATTTACATTACACAATTTAAATTTTCGGTTGAAAGATATTTCGTTTGTGTATTAAAATGTACAAGCAACAAACAAGACTCTTGATCACTCGAAAGTGCAATGATCTGTTTTTAACCTAAGAACTTGACACGTTTGATCTTTTTGGAATGTCGACTCAGATTCTTGAGTAAATGGAAACTTTGCTTTTACACACTAGATACCTCCAATTTAAATCGAATGAAAACTAATATTTTGTTTACACATCAATTTTTAGTTTAATATCTGTTCAGCTGTACAAACACTTATTGTTTTATAGCAAAGATCATTTTATAATAATATAACGCTAAATCGCTTCGTAGGTTTCTCTAATAATTGTATTTTATTACATTTACAGCCTGGCTTGGACGATGTCGTACGCACATGTCGAAATAAAAATCTATTCTTCTCCACGGATATTGACACAGCAATTAAAGAGGCCGAACTTATCTTTATATCCGTAAATACACCAACAAAAACATTTGGAAATGGTAAAGGTAGAGCGGCCGACTTAAAATATGTTGAAAGTGCTGCCCGTATGATTGCTGATATTGCACAAAGTAATAAAATTGTGGTTGAAAAGAGTACAGTACCAGTAAAAGCGGCAGAAAGTATTATGCATATCTTGCGTGCTAATCACAAACCAGGAGTTCGTTACGAAATTCTTTCAAATCCGGAATTCTTGGCCGAAGGCACAGCTATTAACGATTTAATAACAGCTGATCGCGTACTGATTGGCGGTGAAGAAACGCCCGAAGGGCAAAAAGCAATCGAAACTCTGTCATGGGTTTATCAACATTGGATACCGAAAGAAAAAATTATTACGACGAACACATGGAGTTCAGAGCTTTCAAAATTAGCGGCAAATGCTTTTCTGGCACAGCGCATATCAAGCATCAATTCACTATCGGCTGTTTGTGAAGCGACCGGTGCTGATGTGTCGGAAGTTGCACGTGCAATTGGTCTAGATTCGAGAATTGGTTCGAAATTTTTACAAGCATCAGTTGGATTTGGCGGTAGTTGCTTCCAAAAGGATATTTTAAATTTGGTTTATATTTGCGAAGGATTAAATTTACCTGAAGTAGCAGCTTATTGGCAGCAAGTCATCAACATGAATGAATATCAAAAACAACGTTTTTCTCAAAAAGTGTGACAATCGTCAATAGATATATATATATATTAAGATAAATGATTGAATATTTATATTTATATACTTTTAGATAATCGAATGCCTTTTTAATACCGTTTCGGATAAACAAATATCAATATTGGGCTTTGCATTTAAAAAGAATACTGGAGATACGCGCGAAACGCCAGCCATAACTGTTTGTAAAACGCTACTGGAAGAAGGTGCTAAATTGCATATTTACGATCCAAAAGTAGAACCAGAACAAGTTTTATACGAACTGACTTGTCCATATATTACGGACTCACCAGAGGATGTGAAAAAGGCTGTACAGATTCATAACGATCCGTATGTCGCTGTACAAGGAACTCATGCTATTGTTGTGTGTACTGAATGGGATGAATTTATCGTAAGTTGATATTAAATATCGAGTATGACGTGAAATTGATTAGTTTACATTTTTTTAAATTTTATATTTGTAGGCTTTAGATTACCACCGCATCTACAATTCAATGATGAAACCGGCTTACATATTTGATGGACGGAAAATTTTGGACCATGTCGCGTTGCAGAAAATTGGATTTCATGTTCAGACGATTGGAAAAAAAATGAACCGCTTCTCTATTATGCGATCGTGGGGTAGTATTCCTCAATTATAATCTGATAAAGTGAATTTACTTACATATCTATCCTATATTTACATAGAGTCCACGAAAGAAAAACTTATAGAGCCTGAGTTTAATTCAACGAAAGAAAAACTCTCCAAAATTTTCTTCTAAAGTATTATTTCTGTTATTTCAAATTTGTTTTTTATTTTTCTAATAATTTCCAAGTTATCAATAATATAACAAGAGCAATAAAAGTTAAGTCGTTTTTTATTTAAGGAACAGTCCATAATATTGCATTCCGACTCTGTGGATGTTAAACTGATTTATGCCGTTTTGTAATTTAACTCCTAATCGGTTTTATGAAAATTCCTGGCAAACGTTTCGCCAACCAATAATGGAAATATTAATGTTGCTTCGCCATATATTTTAACCGGTGATGCATTAATTTTAATTTTTCCCCATGAAACTGCCTCGTCAGGCTGCGCCCCACTATCGCTTCCATCGAATTCCGATGCTGTATTTAAGAACACTGAAAAGTCTGCTCCATTTCTCATCAAGTTCGCATTACAGATATGATGTTTTATAACACCGCCTCCCAAAATGATCATGCCAGAATTTTCTGCCTTTACAGCCATTGTATTTACCCTTTTTAAATCTGAGATTATATCTAAAACTAAACCTGGATTGCGATGTGCATGAAAATACATCATATCACCCAGGCTGCCGTCAGTCAGGGCCGGACAAAATACTGGAATTAAATTTTTTGCTGCCCAATAGTAAATAGATGATTCATCATTGATACGTTCACCCAATCGTTGAATCACTTTGGATGGTGTCCATAAAATTTCTTTAGTTCTTTGATCCTCGAGCATTTCGTCCAGCAATGGTGTGACCCAATTTTCAAATTTACAATAGTTATCATTTGGCACGAGTAAATTACCGATGCGATTAATTCCTTTTTCTCGTAATGTTTTGCCATCCAAATTAAATGAACCCAAATATGTGGGCGCTAGACATTTTATTAAATCTTCTTCAATGCCTCCAGCTGTGGTTACTATGCAATCAACCATCTTATGTTCAACCAAAAATTTTAACGTTTCACGTAGTCCAGACGATACCAGATTAGACGTGTAACCTAAAAATATTGTACAACTAGATTTACGTTTAATAAATTCATCGTCCTCGTATTTATCGATTTTATCTTCATGAAGCGGTTGAATGCGGCAAGACAGCTGAAGTAACAGAATTTTAGACTGTTTATTATATTTGTAATAAAAAAGTGTCTATTCGGACAGGAGTACGTCTAAGAGTACGTCGAGTATATCTAAAGTATGAATTGTATGTTGTAAGATTATATATAGCTGAATAGCATTTATAAAAACATAGCTTTTATACAAACCCGGGAATATGTGGAGGATCTCTAAAGATACGTTTAGTATTTCCAAGAGGAGGAGGTGTAATATATCTAAAACATCAAAATGTATGTCTAAACTTTGTATGTATATTAAACGAAATATTAAATATAGATACTTCACATATGCTTAGACATGTTACACGAACTCTTAGACATACTACAACTCCTCCTCTTAAAAGCAGCGTTTAAAATTACTCTTCAGTTTGTTTGTATTCCCTTTCTTCTAGTTTTAAATGAATTTTCCAATTCTCTTTTATCTTCTTCGATCAAAATAGTAAAACAAAAATTCACGAATGCTAATGATCTGGATGATAATTTGGTGTAAAACGACAAACTTTATTTTCCTTATGCGCAACTTAAACAAAATGAATCTTCCATTCTTTAGTTTCACTCTCCCCTTTTACTAGCTTTACACCGTAGATGTTATAATAGCAAAATAGTATAATACTATTTTACTATCTGCCATAGTCGGTTTTACACCGCATAAAACATTCATAAAAAACAGAAAATTAAAACAAAGTAATGAAAAATTATAATTTCCGAATACACATAAATAATACTAGACTAATTTATGAACAATACACGGTCAACAATAAAATAAAATAGGTATTAAAATTTGATAGCTATCAAATCAGAATATTTTATTTTATTTTTGCTATTATACTGTCAAAACATCGGTTTTACACCGGATAGCAAAATAGTATTTTACTATTTTGCTATTATACAATCTACGGTGTAAACTCGGTATTTGTTTGAATAACGAATAGAATACATATTTCGTTGTACATATTGAATTGACTGAGTAGAGAATATTTTTTCTTTTCTTCTTTGTGCGACGCAAAATAAATAATCATCAGAATATGTTTTGTTTTCTACTCAGTACACCGACAAGTGCCTTAGAGGTTATGTTGCACCTTCTTCCGGTCGACATTTTTGGCAAACAGATGGCGGCAAATACGGCTGTACGACTTGCAGCCGTCTCTCAGTGGAGGTGTCTTAGTATAGGACACTCTACTATCGTCAGATCGTTGAAGGATGGCTGGCGAATCTTGACTACATTAAACCTACTCTACGCTTCGAAAAGCGATTTCGGACCTCCTTCCCTTCAAGGGAATCCTGGAGGGATAGACCGTCATCGGAAACTGAAGCGTTGCAATTCTTCACAGATGGCTCCAAGCTAGACGGCAAAGTAGGAGCTGGAGTATTCTGTGACAAATTAAATGTAAATATTTCTATTCGTCTTCCTGATTACTGCAGCGTGTACCAAGCTGAAGTCGCAGCGATTGAGGAGGTCATGACGTGGTTGAAGCATAATGTGTTATCCTCAGACGATATCACAATCTATGTGGACAGTCAAGCGGCGATCCGGTCGTTAGAATCGGTGTCTTTGGCGTCACGGGTGGCGTTGAGTTGTCACTCATCTCTAAATGAGATGGGTGAGCATTTCAACATCTAGGTAGTCTGGGTCCCAGGTCACTCGGGCGTCATGGGGAACTGCAGGGCAGATGAACTTGCTAGGCATGGTACGACTCTCCAGCTTCAACCGGAAAGGGCAAGTCTGGGGAGGCCTATCACAGCGCTGAGACAAGCACTTGGGAAGCAGGCGCTATCCTCAGCGGGGGAAAGGTGGTCTAACACCCTAACCTGTAGAGTTGCAAGACAAGTTTGGCCAAAGCTGGACTTGGGGCGCACTAGGGCATTAATATCCTTACGAAGACGTGAATTAAGAACGGTCGTAGGAATACTCACGGGACACTGCCTTTTTGGAGAACATGCAAGAAGGCTGGGTCTGGAGGCTAATGACTTCTGCAGAAGCTGCTTGGACGAAGAGGAGGAAGAGACGTTGGTCCACTTCCTTTGCTCGTGTCCAGCATTGGCTCTCAGAAGGCACAAACACTTAGGTAAGTTCAGGATGGACTGCCTCTCGGATCTCGAAAACATTAAAGTGCGGGACGTCTTACGCTACATAAGTAGCTCGAAATGGTTCCAATAGGGGTAAAAGGGGATACATCCTGTGGTATCACAATGGACCGTCACCGGTCTAAGTGTGCGTAAGCAGCCACTCCAACCTAACCTAACCTACTCAGTATTCAAATCGATTAGTTGTAAAAATTATTATTCGATGTGTAGAAAGGAAATAAAAAATTTTACAGAGCGAGTTTTAAAACGCTGGTAAATATTAATGGTATAACTCAACGGTATGAAGATGAACACATCTATGACCCCCTGTTGAGAGTGCAGAATCCATGGGCCGACCCACCTTTCATGTCAGCACTTCAGGTTGACATGAAGCAATGCAATGTGCAGGTGATTTTCAAAGACGGATTGTAGCCGCCCGTCCTCGATTTGGCTACTCCAGGCGTAAAGTAGGACGGTAAAAAATAAATCAAAAGAAACAACTCAACGGTAGACTGAAGGAGGAGCGGCCGGGTTAAACGTACTCCGCGTACTCCCGAATTTGAATAAAATCTATCTGACTAGTTTTTATAAAAGCTATTCAGCTGTATATGCTCTGAGACACTATCCGTACTCTTAGACATACTTCTGTCCGAATAGGCACTTCCGTGTAATAAATTGAGGTAAGAGAATATGGGTTTGTAAAATATTAGTGAATTACCTACCATTTTATTAATTTCTTCTACAGCTTTAGCAAAATTAGTAGCCTGGAATCCACAATTCATGTAATTTTGAAACAATTTATGATAATCAATCCCTGCGTTCCAGTCGTAACCGGCCACTTTTGGTGTATCTGCTGGTAACTCATCACTTTGTAATAAAATAGCAGTTTTTGTGATATCTGATATATCGGTCATTTTAACCTATGTGAATATAAATAAATCAAAAGTACAAATTCACTTTTATTCTATTTATTGGCCGTATCTCTGCCGGTGTATTTTATGTTTACACTTTTGATTTGACGTTTAGTTTGATAGCAAAATTTGTTGCACGTGCGTTTAGAGACAAAAATCTCTCTGAACTAAATGCGAGTAAAATGCGAAATGTTTTGATTAGTACATTGCCTATCGCTATCATAAGAATTTCATAGGGTGTTTTTTTATTCATTCCAAATACTCCGGACGCTCCGAAAATTAAATAAAATGTTTTTTTATTCATTCCATTCTTTCTATTCCTTTTTGGAACTTTTTTTTAATTGATTCTGGACATTCCGAACGTATTCTTTTCGTACTAGATGAAACGGTAGAATGACGGTGCGTACATGCTCCAATTCTGGTGAAAAAATGTACACCACGAAGTTAGCAAAATAGTAAAATTATTAGTTAAAATTGGTTACCCTGGTGAACTTTTTGTTCTAGTTGGAAATATTTCAACTCATACAGCTAACTTCGTGGTGTACATTTTTTCACCAGGGGGCCTATTCTCGAATTCCACATCCATTTTCCACATGTGGACATCTGTCAAAACTCATAAAAATTGAATTTTTTCGGTACTAAGGGAATATTTCCGAATGGGTATAAGCATGTGGAAAAATTCCCCATATAGGAAAATGTCAATGCCGAATGTGTTTTATATACGAATTACAATTTTCGAACCATTTTTTGACAACTTTGACAGATGTCCACATGTGGAAAATGGATGTGAAATTCGAGAATAGGCCCTCAGAAAAGTATAGCATGAACGCAGCTTGAATGAAATATTTTTAGTGCGTCGTAATTATTCGTCATTGTGTATTGCCGTATGACATAAATAATTGCTCGTAAAAAAATTAAAAAATATATTAAACATAATAATTAATTATAATAATATTCATTAATAATTAATAATAATATTCCATTCCTTCCTTTTGTCGTTTTTCATTACATTCCGTTTGGAATATTCAAAAGGCACGTGACCAATATTCCATTCCTTCTATTGCTTTCTTCGGAATGAATAAAGAAAACACTGATAAGGAATTCCGTTGACATGAATATAGCATCGTGGATTCATTTATTTATTTTTTACATAAATTTTGAAATACCCCATTTTGAGCCTGGGCTCATTTGCAATGAGGTGTCATAACAAAACAAGGTGTTAACGGCATAATAACAGCAGTTTTGCTCACTTCCCTTCAATCGCTTTTCTTAAAGAGCACATACAATAAATGCTGAAATTCTGGCATTTTAGTTTCAAAAGGCATCACAGGTTCTGCCACTTGAGGAATTAATCATTTTTTAGGACAAATAATAAAATGTAAGACTCAAAAGTCAAAGCCTAATATTCATGGGTGACATGTTGTACCAACATTATTTTCGATAATCGTTAGGCTTTTTATCTCTTTTTTCAAGAATAAAATTGTACGCCATTTCGCTTGTTTTATTACGTTTTTATTTATTATGCTTTCGACTAGTTCGATTCATCGTGCTATTTCTTCTCCACTTCATCACCAAACAATTTTTTTCCGATACTTTACCGACTACGATGGAATTAGATAGTATTGACGATTGGAGCATCACGGATTCCACCTAGTGGAAAATTTTTAAACTGAGGTAGCTGCTAATTTGACGTTCGAAATTGTTGTAAAGAATTCCAATTTTGAACTGTAAACACAATTTTTACTTACCAGATTACTAATAATTGTAAATAATTCATATTTTGGATTATAAAAACAATTTTTAACTACCGGATTGCAAAATTTCCTTTCGTCGCATTTATGAGAAATGTCATTTTGGCAGTTAACTCATTTGAACTTTTTTCCTCGAGAGGCGCTTTCTCTACTTTTACAATCGTCAATAGAAAATTATACTAATAGACGAAGATCGTAATTGAGAAAACGAAGAAAAGAGATACAATGTTCGATCGAACATCGAAAATGGTGATGGTAGAACATGTCACTCATGGATGGAGAAAAAGGACGTGTTCAAACGGGCCAAAATGATAAAAAATATCGATATTTTATCCCAGCCTAACTTCATTTCGTAATACCGGACGTCCAACCCGATTAATCAAATTTGAGAGAAAAAACAAATAAATTATAATATCTATAAGGGACATCGCTGTCAATTATTTCTAATAGTTGTTTTTTTTAAATATTTTTTATTTTTGTATTGAAACAAAAACGTAAACAAAAGCAACCAACACGATTAAAATTGACAACTAGACATGAATTATAGAAAAAAATTAATTTTATTTTTTTTTATGTAGCAAAAATTAAAAATTGTTAAAGCTGCCATCTTTAGAAATAATACCGCACTCAGTTTTCACATTATCGATAAATCTGCCTGTATCATTGATCGCAAGTTTAGTACGGAAAAGTACAGTGATGTCCCTTATACATATTGGACGTGTTCAATCGGGCAAAAATGATAAAAAATATCATGATATTTTATCCCACCCTAACTTCATTTTGTAATACTGCACTTCAAACCCGATTGAACAACCAAAATTGATAAAAAAATGATAAATTGATTTTAAATGTTACGTTTTGTTTCAAATCGCTTTGTAAAATTCAATAAACTCATTTTGTCGTCAGGTTTTTAATTAAATGTTATATTTTTTAATTATTTTTTGTTTATAAATTATTTTGATATTGAAACTATTTGGTTTTTTTCCAAATATTGGAGACACAAATAATTTTACTTTGTGTTTTCATGTGTTTGTGTTCTCAGACAAATCTTCGAAATAAAAATTATTATTTATATTTAAATAAATAGGTGACTGTGAATACGTTTATGCTCAGAGTCGAGTCATCTTTTAGTTAACTTTGGATCATCTTGTAGTTATCTTTTTTAGCGTTTATACTGCAGAGTCAAATCGTAGTCGAGTCGAAACTAGGTTGAAACCGAGTCAGAAACGTCAAAAAAAATCATTTACTATCGTATGTTTATATGTTTTTCTTGTATTATTTTCTGAATTTTATAAAAATAAAATAACAAAGTTTTATTGCCACACAAAAATCGAAGATTCGCACACGAATTAAGAAATCAAAATGGTGTCTTTTTATTACTATTTTTTTGTTGTTTTTATTTTTCGACTCGACTCCGTTTATAGTGAATGTTTTTAGAGTTAACTCGACTCGACCCTAGAAATTTTTTAGGTCGAGTCGAGTTAACTACAAGATGACTCGACTCCGTTTATAGTAAAAGTTAACCTAGGTTCAAACCAGGTTGAACCCTAAGCATAAACGTACTCTGTGTAAATACCATATGAATATCTTAAAAAAGCAAATTTAATTTAATTTAAGTACCGAAAATATCCTAAAGAAAATAAATTCAAAATTGACAGCTGGACGCAAGAAAAAAGTTGATTTTTTTGTGTGATAAATGAGTGCGTTTATTGCCAAAAATGATAAAAAATATCATGATATTTTTTATCATTTTTGGCCGATTGAACACTAGGATTGGTCGTGTTCAATCGGGCAAAAATGATAAAAAATATCATGATATTTTATCCCACCCTAACTTCATTCCGTAATACTGTACGTCAAACCCGATTGAACAACCAAAATTGATAAAAAATGATAAATTGATTTTAAATGTTACATTTGATTTTAAATCGCTTTGTAAAATTTAACAAACTCGTTCTATCGCCAGATTTTTAATTAAATGTATATATTTTTTAATTATTTTTTTCTATAAATTATTTTGATATTGAAACTATTTGGTTTTTATCCAAATATTGGAGACACAAATAATTTTAGTTTGAGTTTCGTTGTGTTTGTGTTCTCAGACAAAACTACGAAACATAAATGATTATTTATGTTTAAATAAATAGGTGACGGTGTAAATACCATATAAATATCTTAAAAAAGCAAAATTAATTTAATTTAATTACCGAAAATATCATAAAGAAAATAAATTAAAAATTGACAGCAGGAACCCAAAAAACCAAGAAAAAAGTTGGTTTTTTTCCTTGTGTTCAATCGGGCAAAAATGATAAAAAATATCATGATATTTTTTATCACTTTTGGCATTAAACGCACTAATTTATCACACAAAAAAACCAACTTTTTTCTTGGTTTTTTGGGTTCCGGCTGTCAATTTTGAATTTATTTTCTTTATGATATTTTCGGTACTTAAATTAAATTAAATTTGCTTTTTTATGATATTTATATGGTATTGACACAGTCACATATTTATTTAAACATAAATAATCATTTATGTTTCGAAATTTTGTCTGAGAATACAAACACAATAAAACTCAAACTAAAATTATTTGTGTCTCTAATATTTGGATAAAAACCAAATAGTTTCAATATCAAAATAATTTATAAAAAAAAATAATTAGAAAATATAACATTTAATTAAAAAACTGACGACAAAACGAGTTTATTGAATTTTACAAAGCGATTTAAAACCAAATGTAACATTTAAAATCAATTTATCATTTTTTGTTAATTTTGGTTGTTCAATCGGGTTTGACGTACAGTATTACGAAATGAAGTTAAGGTGGGATAAAATATCATGATATTTTTTATCATTTTTGCCCGATTGAACACAAGGTTTGTGTGATAAATGAGTGCGTTTAATGCCAAAAGTGATAAAAAATATCATGATATTTTTTATCATTTTTGCCCGATTGAACACTAGGATTCTTATAATTTATTGGAGAAAATATGGTAACCCAAGTGTTACTACTTCAACTATTTTCTTTTTTTTCTGGAACTTTTTTTGGAACTGAGAACGACATTTGAGTTCCATTTTATTATAAGATTTCCTTTGAACAGTGGAACAAAAACCCTAAACTAATGGAACTAAATATTACCGATTTTCCATCGTCATAGTATAATAGTATAATAGTATTATACTATTATACTACGACGATGGAAAACCGAAGTTGATAGTATAATAGTATAAATATAATATTTTGTTATACTAGCTATCAAAAATATAATAGGTAGCAAATTGTGTTTTTAACATTGTAAATTTATCTGACAGTGTATTATTTTGACAATTCACTATTACCATTCGATTTTTTTTTTGTTTTTTTTTTGTGGTATCTGCATAGTCCATACATTTAATAATTTTTTTAAAACACAACTAATGGGTATGCTTGGTTATTTTTAATTGTTATTTTAATATGAATAGACGTTAAAATTTTCAAAATAAGAATTATACCTACGTTCACATAAAAAAAACTGTAATTGGTGCTAACTTCATCGCGTGCGATGGAAAACCGACAAGGAATAATAGTATAATAGTATTATACTATTATGCTATTATACTATTGACGATGGAAAATCGGTATATGTTTGATTGTATGTATGTATGTATTCAAAATAGAATTTGGCGGCAATCAGTAATTTGAGGTTAGATTGAAAAATATACTTATTTCAATATTTTCCGTGTTAAATAAAAGAATCGTTTTTTGTATGAATTTGATAAAAATGCATATGTATATTTAAAGAAGTACTTGGGAGGAACATTTTCTTGTTTTTTGGTTGTTGCTATCTAATCATTTACGTTGTGGAAGTCATCTTTTGCTATTTGGTTGAATTTTGATGTTGCACATTCTAAAATTAAGAATATAATTAACCCTTGTGTTCAATCGGGCAAAAATGATAAAAAATATCATGATATTTTTTATCACTTTTGGCATTAAACGCACTAATTTATCACACAAAAAAACCAACTTTTTTCTTGGTTTTTTGGGTTCCGGCTGTCAATTTTGAATTTATTTTCTTTATGATATTTTCGGTACTTAAATTAAATTAAATTTGCTTTTTTATGATATTTATATGGTATTGACACAGTCACATATTTATTTAAACATAAATAATCATTTATGTTTCGAAATTTTGTCTGAGAATACAAACACAATAAAACTCAAACTAAAATTATTTGTGTCTCTAATATTTGGATAAAAACCAAATAGTTTCAATATCAAAATAATTTATAAAAAAAAATAATTAGAAAATATAACATTTAATTAAAAAACTGACGACAAAACGAGTTTATTGAATTTTACAAAGCGATTTAAAACCAAATGTAACATTTAAAATCAATTTATCATTTTTTGTTAATTTTGGTTGTTCAATCGGGTTTGACGTACAGTATTACGAAATGAAGTTAAGGTGGGATAAAATATCATGATATTTTTTATCATTTTTGCCCGATTGAACACAAGGAACATGATCAGTTGTGTATTTGGTAGTTGCTAAAAATCTGTTAACCATTTAATAAAATTAAAAATATATAATAACATTAAAATTGTTGGCTGATAAATCCTCTTGACGACCTTTCAATGTGAACTGTTGGGCTACCGAGCAAACGGCGCAGTGGTTAAAGCTGCGGCGTGTGGATCGGGAGGTACCGGGTTCGAATCCCGAAAGGGGCGGGATGCAAAAGGGATTTTTCATTATCTGATTACGATCGGTGATGACGATGAACACAACTATGACCCCCTGTTGAGAGTGCAGAATCCATGGGCCGACCCACCTTTCATGTCAGCACTATAGGTTGGCATGAAGCAATGCAATGTGCAGGTGGTTTATACAAAGCGGGTCTATTGCCGTACGTCCTCGATTTGGCTAATACTGCGTAAAGTAGGACGGTAAAATTAACTGCGAAAGAGTTGGGAGTGCCTTGAGCCCCAGAAAAGATTGCATAGTTTAAAAAAAATAAAAAAAAAAAAAAAAAAAGAACTGTTGGGCTGATGGACTGTGCTTGATGATTTATTTAATTATTCAATTATGATTAAGAGTATTAAATGAGTATTAAAAATTTTACACCATATAGGTATTATTTATTTACTTACAAAAAATTTAAATTTCATTACCACAAAAAAGCTCAAAAGCAAAAATAATTAACTTCATTTGCCAAAAATAACAATGAAAATAGCGTTGATCGCCCTCGTATATACGAGGAACATAGAAATGGAGTCGCACACATACTACTACGACTAAATAAAAATAAACCATTTCCATCACTTCCATTGCTCATGGAGAAAAA
The DNA here is from genome assembly GCA_958295665.1 of Tipula vernalis. Lineage (NCBI taxonomy): Eukaryota > Metazoa > Arthropoda > Insecta > Diptera > Tipulidae > Tipula > Tipula vernalis. The sequence goes on from OY282560.1 coordinate 225,799,201, forward strand.
TAGAACATTTGTTGGAACTGTCAAATTCAGTTCCATTTTGTTATACTTGGGAAATTGATATAAAATGTCAGATTTTGTTTTAAATCGCTTTGTAAAATTTAATAAACTGGTGTTTGTCTTTTGTCATCAGGTTTTTAATTAAATGTTTTTATTTTTTAATTATTTTTTTATAAATTATTTTCATTTGAAACTATTTGGTTTTTAACCAAATTAAGCATGGTTTCCACGAAGAGAAAGCAAAAATTCACCAATAGTACGATAGAGAGAAAATACCATTTTGACAGAAAAATTGGTACGTCGTTTTAAAAATTTTAATTCAGCACTCCGAAATAGGACGTCTAGTCCGAAAAAAAGATTAGATCGATCATCTTTTCTCGGATTAGCCACTGATTTTCGGAATTCATATTCTCAATTTGAAGAAAATTTTTATATATATATATTTTTTTTTAATTTGGGGAACACCTTTTTGACCAATTTAAATTTTCCGTCGTAGTATAAAATCTACTAATCTAGGTAATAACTAATAATTTAGCTACATAAAACCGTTCATGTCACTTTAATTTGGATAACTTTAGTTCCCAAGAATGTCTTTCATTTTGTATTTTTTTTACATCAGAAAGTGACATTTCAATCCGTTCTTGCGTGCAATATTGAAAATAATTTAATTTTAGTACTTGGTCTAATGCGCTCCGTCCGTCGACTTTGTCAATTCGCATGTATTTTCATGTACCATGTAATTTAACTTTTGCGCCATTGCGTGACTGCGCTACAGCGTCGAGACTGTCTGGTGGGTAATAAAATGGAAAGAGACGGATGAGCTCATCCGTTTTTTCAACAAGTTTAGAATTTACGGAAAGACGAAACAGGAAATTAATTTTTTTTTTTTTGACAACGTGAGAAGTAGGCTGTAACTACATAGGGATTTTCGAATAAATAAATTCTATATTATTTATGCAAAACGTATAAATCAAGGAGAATTTTATAAGATTTGAGTCTCGTAGTCTTCCATTTTAGTTGTTTTTCAAATTTCAGTTTAAACACGCGGAACGGATGCAATGTAACCAACAAACGGAAAAGACGGAACGAAACGATTTCTTGGTTTTCTTATATGTATGCCAATGACAATCGCTACTATGACGTCACATTATGCTATATATATGTATATCTTATAAGAAACAACCAATGGAAAATAAAATCGTTTGTATTTTGATGGGACTTTTTTTACATTAATCATTCATATAAAACACATTTTACTAAACCTCACGTATTTTTAATAAAAACTCAAATATTGAGCAGAAATAAAATAATAATATAATATAACAATGACGATTTAAATTATCCTCGGTAGTCCGGATCATCGTCATTATCATCATCTGGCTCATCGTCATCATCGTGATCTAAATCAAAAAATAAATATTACAATAGATTCAGTTATCAACATTGACCCTTCTAAATTACCGTTACCATGATCTCTTCGCGCTTTTCTAGCATAAGCCCGTTTGGAATGTACCGGTACTTGATCTGTTTCACCGTGTAATAAGGAATTACGGTATGATACTAACGGTTGCCAATCTTCACTTCGGCTCGATGGCATCGCCGTTGTAACGCGTCGATCAAGGAAACTTAAGACAACTTTTTTATCCTGTTTCAACAGTTTGTTGGTGAACTCCGATAAAATATCTAAAAATAATAGACACGGTGGCGGTGCCAACGGATCTTCAGGTAAATCAGGATGCGTGGATACTGCAAATAAAATACCGGCACGATGTAATGCTGTTATTGCTTCACGATTTTTTACTGCGTCCAAACCAAACGATAAGGCAAATCGTTTGGCCAATTCCTAGAATGTGGAAGTAGCAAAATTAGTAAGGAGAAAAAAAAAAACGAAAACCTCTTCATATCACACCTTCAAATCTGTAAAAGCGTGTGAATTCTTCGAAATTCTAAGAGATTCGGAATTACTTTGAATATCCTTAAATACTGAAATCAAACTCAAACACATCGTCATGGCGCAATTAACTTTGTTAATTTCCCTCGCCTTGCCGAGCGTTGTCTTAATTATATCACCATATTCATTGTAGCACTGTAATAAAATTATTCGTTAAATAAATTCCCGAGCAACCATTTTTAGATAGAATTTACTCTAAGATAATGTTTAAATATATCAGCCGCCGCTTTTGTAGGAATTATATTGTACACGATTAGTTTACAATATGCTGCTAGGAAGTTACGTCTTTTGTGTAGCTCCTCAATTCTTGTTTCGTCATGTCCTTCTGGAATCAAGGCTGTATATAAATTATATTATAATTTTATTATTGGCCACAATATATGTTTGTACCTTCTTGAACTAAATTAAATACATGATCCTGCACAAAATCAATTAATACCATTTGTTGGGATAAGTCGGCCTCATATTCCAGAGTCTGGAGTACACTTGTGCTATTATTGTTAGAAAGTTGATCGGAGAAAATAATAAGGAGATCGCAAACGCTCATGTAAGCCTATAAGGTAAAATAAGAACGTTATGTTATGTTTCCTAAGTATCTCTACACCTCCTATTATCCTACCCCTTCCTTTACACTTGTGCTGGGCCCATTTCGGATCATCTCATTACATGCTTTTATGTATTTGTACAAATTATTTTTTAACTCTTCAATTTGAGTACCGTTTGCGGATAATTCGCCGTCACTTTTGATTTGGTGAAGCCCCCAATTTATGGAAAAGAAACAAGCCTCGATACAATAAACCAACGCATCATTGGGCAATCCTTTGTCTCCCATCGCTCCATTTTGGCATTCATCTATATCTTGAAACAGTGATTCGAATAAATTCCAGTGATTTAAATTGTGGCACGAGAACAGCACAACTACTTTCTTTAAACTTAGGATAACATTATAAATTTCATCTTCATCTGGCGTTTCTTCACCAGCAATTAAATTACGCCAGTCTTCAATAGCCTCTTTGTAGCGATTGACACACTGGTCGATTATATTTGAACGGGCAACATCACATCGCGTATAAATCGCACTGTCCTCAGTACACAGTAATTCTAACGTTTTCGCACATGTCGCTAACACATCGCGATCCGTCTGTATTGACATTATGTGACCCATTTTATCAAGGAGCGCTTGAAGATTAGCTTCCTGTCGAGATGTTGTATAAATATCTAAATCAAAATATTGTGGAATAGCCAAAAGATTTGTTAGTTTCTCAGCATCAGCACTGTAGCGTTCGAGCAGTGCGGGGAGCGTTTGAATGAAATGTTCAGTTAATTTTTGTTTGTCGTCCTGAACCTGTTTTATTTCTTTTGCGCTAAGACTCATTTTTCTACTACTTCCTCGACCAACAGGCGGTTCACCATTAGCTGCTTGCTTCACACTGCTTACCATAATTTCAATGAGCGTAGACTCTTGCTTATTTTCCAAAGGTTCTTCAGTTGGGCCTGGTTCCTCCAGTAATAAATCGGTCATGCATTCATAATCTTTTACCATTGGATTATTATCAATGAACGAATCTACGAGATAAGCGCCGTGCTCATGTAATTCAGATTCAATGAAAAATTGAACTAAATCTCGAATCAACGGTGTATTCGGTAACCTTTTCTTACCCCGTTTAGTTTTTACCACTTGCATTGCATCCTCATCGAGGTGAAATAGGCGAACATTCAAAAATTCAGCAGCCGCTTGTGCAACTCCACGATGGGATGAATATACTAATTCGTAAACTATTTCACAATCTTTATCAGTTAAAATGTCGGGATGAATTTTCAAAATACTAATAACAAGTTTAACAGCATGGACAGCAACTTCAAATTCCTTGTCCAATGTCATTGCAACAATTCGATCTTTGAATTTGGAAGTGAAAAGTTCTAGTTTTCCTTTTAATTCTTCAGTGGCATATAAAGGGAGAAGGGCTTGAAGACATCGAAGTCGCACCTCTCCAACTTTATCGTGTAAAGTCCACCCGATATATTTTAAATACGAGTCATCCAAAAAATTTTGCGAAAAATTCTGCATCCATACGCCAATTTCGGCCATGCAAATTGCTCGGATATCAGGTAATGTGTCGCGATACCTATGAACGAATACTGATTTAAACATATAGGTAAGCATGTTCTTGATCTCATCCATGTTCTCTTCTAATTCAGAACGCTTGGACATAAGTGATTCCAAACGATCGGATGCTCGTTTATCCCTAGTTTTTAATCTTTCTGCTTCATATTGTCTAGCCGCGTTATCAAAATTAATTCCAACTAGAAGTGCTACATCAACTAAAGCAGTCATTAACTTCATGGCTGTAAAGAAATTTTTAGAAAATTAAGTTTATCTACTTATGTACATATTTGTTATTGATATGTTAACTTACCAGCAAGCGTAGCAGTATGGCGAAATGCTCTTACTTGAGAATCACTGAGACCGGTAAGCAAAGAAATTACATTATCCATTAAAAATTGATCGTAAATTATTGCATACTGGCACTGCTTCACTAATGATTGAACAAATTCACAGAAATTAGTCTTGAATTTCTTCCACTGTTGGCCAGACATGATCAAAGGATATTCCCCACTCTCTTCATCGAATTCTTCCGTCATTCTGCGAATAATAGCAGTATGCTCCAACATCTGCTGCATTTCCGCTGTAATATGTCCTTTACAACCACTCGCGTTAATGAAAAATTGCATAAGTGCAATTAAGGCTGTTTCCCTATCGGCTTTATATGTTTCGATCCAATCATCAACTATGCTTTGAATTGATGCTTTTGAATGCCGCACAATGTAATACAAACTATTCTCATCTTGCGTCACATCTCTTTCCTTTTCAATAGCAGTTGGTTCACGTTCGGCACGTTCTTTAATCACCCTTTCAGGTTTTTCTTTCTCCGTAATTACCTTCGGTTTAGCAGGTTTTCGTTTTCTTACAATGATTGGTTCATCCAAATCATCATCGATTATGGGTGGTTTATCGCGCACTCCTCCTCTAGCTCGTAGTCGAGTCATGCGGCCATTTTTTGTAGGTGTATTATTGGAACCATCGGTTTCACCATGATCTGAGAAGCTTTCATTCAAATTTTCAGGATGATTTATGTATAATTCATTGATTCCAGCATTAATTTCATACTCAGGTGGGGGATCATCCATTCGGATACGTTTTCCCCCCCGACGATGCATCCTATAAATATAAGAAAACTAGATCATTTGAGCACTTGATAATATTTGCAAACAACAGTTAGTACATTTTTACGATAGAAAATTAGCAAATATATCACGAATAAATAGTATTTAATTTTATATTTTGCATCACAAATTCACAACAAAACAGCAATATTTCACTGCATCACTAATCAATATGGCGTCAAAATAATTTAGCTCGGTTACAACTAAATTTTTCCAATGCAACCCAACCCACTCAGTTCAATTTCAATACGCATATTCGCTTTCCCAGCAGACTGTATTCCTTTGTTAAAAATATAAAATTTTATAACAATTTAGTTGTAAGATAACGTTACTCTGTCGAAAATATGTACATCGAAGCGAAAAAAGTGATGGTTATAACACAGAAGAAAGATTAACTGTTATATCCCAATTCAACTTTAGCTATATTTTGTTGAGAAATTTACAACAACAATCGCACCGTGACAGGAATTAAATAATTCGAACAAAAAATTTGAATTATTTAATTCGAGCTAGAACAAATAAAATACATAACTGGTTGAATTAAAAACAGAAGAAATACCAACATAGAATTTAAAAATTAAATCGAAAAAATATTTCGCGGCTTATTCTGTTAAGAAAAAACTAACTCCAAAATAATTCGAATTAATTTTTTCTCAACAAAATACAGCTTTTAGTACATATTTGTACATGGTGTAAACATACCGTCTAGGCATGATATAATGTAAACCTAGACGTTATCTGTCATACCAGAAAACCTGGGGTGAGATGTTGTAACTATCACGTTTTTCGCTTCGATGCATTTTCGATAGAATAACGGTATTTTAGAACTAAATTGTTTTAAAATTTTATATTTTTAACAAAGCAGTACAGTTATTCTATCGAAAATGCATCGAAGCGAAAAACGTGATGGTTACAACATCTCACCCCTGGGGTGAGATGTTGTAACCATCACGTTTTTCGCTTCGATGCATTTTCGATAGAATAACTGTACTGCTTTGTTCAAAATATAAAATTTTAAAACAATTTAGTTCTAAAATACCGTTATTCTATCGAAAATGCATCGAAGCGAAAAACGTGATGGTTACAACATCTCACCCCTGAAATATAAGTTACCCCAGTAACCACATGTCACAAAAAATCGACAAAAAGTTGACATTCATTTGTGATTTGTCGACCAAATCGTTTAAAAATTTGTCAATTTTTTGTGAATAATTTGTCGACAAACGGTACCCTGAAATCACCAAACAACGGTACCCTGAAATCACCAAACAACAATCACCAACAACAAAATATTCCACAAATATTTGTGGATAGTTTGTGGAATATTTTGTGAAAAATTAATTGATTTTCTTTCTTTTAATCCACATTTTTTCCATAATAAAATGACAAATTTTACGACAAAATTGTGAAACGTTTTGGTTAAAAAATTATCAAATATTGGATAACATTTTTGAGACAAATTGATGAAAAATTTGTGAAATATGGATAACATTTTTGTGTGTAATTATTTGATACTTTGCGACAAAATTGGCGGAAAAATGGTCGTGAAATTTTTGTGATTTGTGTCAAATATTTTTTTAAATATTTATTTTAAATAAAAAATCAACAGCTTTTGAATTTAAAAAATTTATTCATTATAAGACTGATGGCCCGAAATCCGATTTGTTCAATTTCCCAATTTATTAATTAATCTTTTTACTGCCTTTTGTACGCTTTCTCGTCCGCATGTTGAAAGCTTCCTCGTCTGAAAATTACCGAATTTATTATTAGTTTTATAAAATTAATGCTAATAAATAGAATATTTAACAATAATTTTGCAACGTCATCATGCCCACATCTGCACTGTACTATTTAAATATCTCCTTATTACTAACAGGCAAAGACATATCGCTGTCATCCTTTGGTATTTCGTCGTCTGATTTATTTGATAATATGCAGGTAATATTTACTGGCAATTTTGTTATTGTTTGCTGTAAGATTTGTATTTTTTGGTTTAGCCGGAAAACTTCTAATTTTAATCTGTTGCAAAAAACAATAAATGTATAAGTTAGTGTTTTGTTTTATAGATTAAGTATTAATAAAATTACTAATTTCATCCTAATTAATTAGTAATTGGTCTTATCTTATAAAAAATCTTTGATAATTAACATTAATTAATATAATCAGAAATTACATTATTAAAATTGGTTGATAAATTTCACAAAATCACACTCACTTAAAAATTAAGAAAAAACAAATATAACTGATAAAAACACAAAGAAAAAATAACCAAATCGCAAAAGATTGAACTTAACTTTACTTAGAGCACAAATTTAAGTTTACTTAATGAAATGAAAGCAAAATTCAAACTAAAAATTTCAACAATTCTTCGAGAAAATCATATACGAAATAATAGGGATATAATAAAGTATATAATACTCTCTTTCTCTCCTATTGTTCTATCATTACCAAAATAAAATAATACGTGTTTTATTGTTGTAGTACAACGGTAATTACGACAAAGGCCAAAATTTTGTTTTAGTGGCGAAATTAGATTTCATTATGAGTTTAAATTATTATTAATTTACCTAAACATGCTGCATTTAGGTAAATTAATAATAATTTAAACAACAATTACTTTACTGAAATTTGATTAATTTGTGAATGAGGCGTATTCAATGATTCTTCCATTAACATTTTTGTTTGTGTTGAATAAGCTATTAAAAATTTGTAATAACGAAATAATCACGTATCGATAAAATTTCAACAATTTTAGGTCAACAAAATAGTTCGACAAAATGTCTACATTTTTTTGTTAATAATTTGTCATCAACAATTTGAGTTTTACGAAATAATCACTTGAATGACAAAATTTCAACAATTTTGGGTGAAAAATTTGTCAATAAAATCAATTCAACAAAATGTCCACTTTTTTGGGTTAAAAATTTGTGGGTAGAATCACTAATTATAGGTAAAAATTATTTTTCGACAAATTTTCAACAATTTTTTGTGAAAAATTTGTCGACATTTGTGTGTGATAAAAAGGACAAACGTTTTTGTCATAAATTGGTCGGACCGCATGGTGATCACATATTTTGGTTACTCGGGTAGTTATTATCAAGACCAACACGAATAAAGGCTGAGGCACATAGGTTTCGTTTCGGTTACGTTTCGGTCCGCCTTATAAGTTGGATATGTCAAAACATATGGAAAACCGAAAACATTGTCACAACGATAAGTTCAGGGACGAAACGAACCGAAAGAGTTGATCAAATTTCAATAAAAACTTAAATCATAACCTCAATATATTCGTTTTGACGTTTTAGGTAAAAAGTTTTTTGTGATTATTTTTATTGTGATTAAATAAAAGAAAATACTTAAATAAATTTTCGTGCTTGAGTTATAATATAAATAATATAAAATGGATTTTCATCAAATAAATCAAATTTCCGTCAAATAATAGAACAAAAAATGAAACGAAACGAAACTGTTGTGCCAGGGTGCCGGCTAGAAAACGAAACGAAACGAAACGGAACGAAACGAAACGAAACCTATGTGCCTCAGCCTTAATACACGCATTTATAATAGTGGCGACGAGGATGAGATAATAAAAAGAAAAAAATTGAAAACGTAAAAACAAATTAAATACAATAATAGTTACGTGTTAATAAGTGGTTTTGAAATACATATACCTAAACCCATTTACATTTATTGGTACAAATACAGGACTAGGAAAAAAAAATATTACGCACGTGTGTGTAATTACATACATAACCCCAAAATTTGATACGAGTAAATATTACAAAATGTCGGAGTATTCCATTTTCGAAAAATTCGAAAAAACCAAAACATTATGGTCACGTTGGGTGGAACGGTTTGAAGGTGCAATGGAAATAGTGAAACCAGAAGATAAAAAGAAAATTCATCTACTTCTGCACTATATGGGGCAAGAAGCATGCATACGATATACTTGCGGATAAACTGGCACCGGAGAAACCTAAGGACAAAACATACAGTGAGGTTATCGAAATTCTCACGAGCGTTTTCGACCCAGCACCTCTGGAGATATTGGAAAATTATCGGTTTCACATGAGAAAACAAGCGAGCGATGAAACAATGGAAGAATTTTCTATTGCTCTTCGGAAAATGGCCATAAATTGTAATTTTGGCCAATATCTCAATACGGCGTTAAGGAACCAATTCGTTTTTGGTCTAAGCAGCTCAAGAATACAAAATCGTCTGCTGGAAACGTCAAATTTGACACTGGAAAATGCTTTGACTACAGCCAAAGCAATGGAGCTTTCTGCCATAGGGGGTGCAGAAATTCAGCAGCAAAAGGAGGCGAAACAGGTCGTGGACCATTTACAACAAAAGATGGTGACGTCAAATCAAAATCAAAATTCGAATAAAACTGATTTAAGCAGCAGTTGGAAACCAAAATACAATAAGCAGTTCGCCTGTTACCGCTGTGGAATTCAGGGGCATAGAGCAAATCAATGTGAACAAAAAAATTCGGTGTGTTCATTTTGCAACCTAAAGGGACATAAACAGTCGGCTTGTTTCAAAGCAAAGAAAGGGGGTAATCAGAAAGTACACTACATAAATGACACCAGTACCACAGATTGCATTGAAGAAATACTCAATGTTTCCACAGACTATGAGGAGCATGCAAAATTGGGCATTTACTTGAAAATAAATAATGCTATTGTGGGATTTGAAATCGATAGCGGGTCCCCAGTAACGATCATCAACAGGGACGATATGCAGAGATATTTCAAGATGAAAAATTACAGTCTACGAATAAAAAACTAATTAGTTATTGTGGAACGGAAATTAAAGTGCTTGGTTGCTTGAGCGTACGAGTGGATGCAAGTATCGATTGTCAGGAATTAAACATGTATGTGGTGGAATCAAAGCGTGGACCATTATTAGGACGAGAGTGGTTGCATAGTTTGAGATTGGACTGGAATAAAATTTTGGGCTCCAAGGGGTCAAATCAGGCCGTTTCTTCTGTAAAGATAGAACAAAGTGCTATGAACAAAGTAGAAGAGCTAAAACAAAAATATTCCATAGTTTTTGAAAGCTCGATGGGAAAAATTAAAAATATTCAGGCACGGATTTATCTACGTGAGGGAGCTAAACCAATGTTCGTGAAAGCAAGAAAGGCACCTTATGCGCTGCTAGATTCAATAGAACGAGAACTTGATGAGTTAGAAAAAAATGGCGTAATACAGAAGGTGGATTCAGCGAGATGGGCTACACCTATTGTTCCGGTAAGAAAGCAGGGAGATAAAGTTCGACTATGCGGAGACTACAAAATCACAGTCAATCCAAGAATCATTGTCGAAGAACATCCATTACCTACACGATAGAGGAACTATTCGCATCCATGGCTGGTGGAGAGAAATTTACAAAAATCGACCTCAGTAAAGCCTACTTGCAAATGGAAGTTCATCCGGACGACCGAGAAATACTGACCTTAAGCACACATCGTGGTCTCTATCAACCCACAAGGTTGATGTATGGAATTGCATCTGGTCCAGCGAAGTGGCAGCGAGAGATCGAACAAATCTTGAAAGATATTGATGGAGTCCATATCATCCTGCAACAAATGGTCAAGCAGAACGAAATGTACAAACCATAAAGAATAAAATGAAGACAAAAATCGATGCAGTTAGACAAATGCCGATACCAACAAATAAGGACGAGATACGTGCGTTCATCGGATTGGTGAATTATTACGGCAGGTTTTTTGAAAATCTCAGCACTATATTATATCCGCTTAACAATTTATTAAAAGATAAAGTGGAATTTATTTGGGGGAAAGATTGTGAAAAGGCATTTCAAGCCGTTAAGACTCAGATTCAGAAAGAGATACATCTGGTATACTACGACCCCAAATTGCCGTTGGTATTGGCAACAGATGCAAGTCCAGTGGGAGTGGGAGCAGTGTTAAGCCACATATACCCTGATGGTAGTGAGAAACCCATACAATTTGCCTCGCAAACACTGTCCTCGGTACAACAGCGATATACCCAAATTGATCGAGAGGCGTATGCCATAATTTTCGGGATTCGCAAATTTTACCAATACGTTTATGCGCGAAATTTTATTTTAATAACGGATAACAAGCCACTTACGCAGATATTATCGCCAGAAAAAGGGTTGCCTACACTTTCAGCAACACGAATGCAGCACTACGCCATTTTTCTTCAATCATTCGATTATGAAATAAGGTATCGGAAGTCAGCTGATCACGTAAATGCAGATGCGTTGTCACGATTACCAGTGATGCAAAAAAATGAAATAAAGATTCGGGAAATGTATGTCGGCGACCGAGTATCTGTTAGGAACTACAATAGTGATGGAAAATACAAACTGGGTACAATAATTAAAGTGTTAGGGCTATTGCACTACATAGTAAAATTGGACGACGGTCGAATATGGAAACGGCACATCGACCAAATACATCGAATCGGATTGGAAATACAACCACCAAAACCCGATACAATTCCATACCATTACGATGTGAGTGAAAATCGTAACATAATACCAGAAATCCAGAGGAGCACTAATCTCAGAGATCCAGTTCGGCCACCGGCGCAAGAAGAAGAACTACAACAACAATCTACTGAAGCATCGAGAGCTATTGAGACAGAAACCAGAATGATTTCAGAGCAATCGAGACCCAAAAGAGAAATAAAAGCAAAGACAATTTTAACTTACAACAAAAAATTTGAACAAGTTGCGAATTTTGAGGTTTCGAACATTAAACAAGCGAAAGGTGCACAAGAGTCACAACATGTGAAGGAAAATTAAGTTAAACTAGTTTTGCATTATATACAAGTTAGATTTAAATTATTAATTTTATTTTATGTTAAATTGAAGTATGACATTGTATTAAATTAAATTAGAAGGGCAAGACTGTTATATCCCAATTCAACTTTAGTACATATTAGTACATGGTGTAAACATACCGTCTAGGCATGATATAATGTAAACCTAGACGTTATCTGTCATACCAGAAAACCTGGGGTGACATGTTCTACCATCACTATTTTCGATGTTCGGTTGGCTTTGTTTCTCTTTTTTCAAGAACAAAATTGTGCGCTGTTTCGCTTAGTTTATTACGTTTTTTTATTATGCTTTCGACTTGTTCAATTCATCGTGCTATTTATTCTCCACTTCATCACCAAAATTTTTCTTTGCGATACTTTATCGATTACGATGGAATTAAATAGTATAGAAACTTATACTAATGGACGGAGATCGCAATAGATAAAGCGTGATTAAGAAAACGAAAAAAAGAGATACAATGTTCGATCGAACATCGAAAATAATGATGGTAGAACATGTCACCCCTGAAATATAAGTTAGTTATTATCAAGACCAACACGAATAAAGCATGGTTTCCACGATGGCGAGGCGAAAAAATTAGTCAAATTAAAAAGAGGAAGGAATAAAAAAAAATAACATAAGAGTGAATGAAACTGCAACAAGTCGTTACTCCGAATTTTTATTTATTTATTTTTGACGTTTCGAATATTAAAATTAAATTTTGTTAAAAATGGATACTGTGATGGATACTAATGGCAATATATGCCGTTATGTTTTCAAATAGCACTGAGAGTGATTCTGGCGATGAAAAATGTGTTCCCCAAATCAAAAAAAAAACTAAATATATTTAATAATAAAATAAAGATAAAATTTTCTTCAAATTGACAATATGAATTCCGAAAATCAGCGACTAATCCGAAAAAAGATGATCCATCTAATCTTTTTTTCGGATTAGACGTCCTATTTCGGAGTGCTGAATTAAAATTTTTAAAATTGGACGTCTCAATTTTTCTGTCAAAATGGTATTTTCTCTCTATCGTACTATTGGTGAATTTATGCTTTCTCTTTTTAGTTTGACTAATTTTTTCGCCTCGCCATCGTGGAAACCAAGCTTAATACACGCATTTATAATATTAACCAGAATAGACATTGCGTGGACCAAATTTTTTTTTCATCTTACCTTATTTTTCGGACATTGAAGTATAATTATTTGTGAATATTATAGTAGTTAATACAAATTATACTGTCAAAACAAAACTTGTCAAATAATTTCACTAACTACACTGTCCAGGAATCTCTTTCTTTCAAATCAAAACCAGTAAACCAAAGAATACATAACCCAACTTTCTCTTACCTTCGGTAAATCAAGGTCAAAAAAATGAGTCCAAATTATTCCGTACAAAAACAGCGTTGTCTCTTCTGGTTGACCCCAGGTTTTTTGACACGGAGTCTTCACTAATTTTTTCATCCCTCTTGTTTTATATTCTAAAAAATTTACCAAAAATAATACAACAAAAATGGGTTAGCCCCATAATCTTGCAATACATAATCTTGCAATACAAAATCTTACATTACAAAATCTTGCATTATAAAATCTTGCATTACAAAATCATGCAAGTACAAAATCTTGCATTACATAATCTTGCATTACAAAATCTTGCATTACATAATCTTGCACCAAAAATCTTGCATATAAGAATTTCCCGTACATTTATAGAATCGCGCGCGCGATTCTATAAATGTACGGGAAATTCTTATATGCAAGATTTAAAACTACACTGTGTTATGATATGAATATAATTTAATCTAATCAAAGTTGCATTTTCCACCTCATAAACATATATAAAAACAAAAGTGGGTCAAAAGCTACACGTACAAGAAGCTGGAGTTTATAAGATTATAAAAAAGTTGTCAGATGAACTTATTGTAGCAAAAGCTCAAATCGAAAAAGTGAAATCCGGAGAACGCCTTCCAAAGAAAAGAAAAACAATAATTAAAAATAAAAAAATTAAACGGATTCTTAAAAAAAGGGAAAAAATCTGTAAGACTGATTTTTTAAAGAGAATCGCGCACAACATGATACTTTTTTAAATTGCCATATATGTAATTTATTTTATGTTATGTTTCTTTATTTTTAATGTTGCCTATTAATTTATAATTTTATTTTATTTTTAATAGCCATGTATGTGTTTTTAATTGATGAAATTAAAATAAATAAATACTCGAAAATCACTTAAGTGTGTATTTAAATTTATAATTGAGAATTTATAAACTTTTAGGAAAAGCAAGATTATGTTGAAATTAATAATTAAAACTGCAAGATTTTGTAAAGCAAGATTTTGGATTTGCAAGATTTTGGATTTGCAAGATTTTGGATTTGCAAGATTTTGTAATGCAAGATTTTTATTAAATGCAAGATTTTGTACTTGCATGATTTTGTAATGCAAGATTTCGGGGCGCTCCCAACAAAAATTCATCAGTATTGACAATCTAATTATAAAAATAGAATTTGACAATTAATACCACGCTTCCATCGTCAATAGTATAATAGCAAAATAGTATAATACTATTATACTATTTTTCCTTATCGTGTTTCCGTCATTTGGTGTGAAGTTAAAATCTTTTTAAATTTTTATATGGGAACGTAGACGCAATTCATTATTTTGATAGCGAAAAATTATTAAAACCAATATTTTATGCATATTTATAATTACTTGATGAATATTACTTGAAGTAATAGATAAAACATTAAAAACACACTACGATCGCAGCTTAAAAAAAATTAATTTGAAAAAGTATTCAAACAAACATATACACTGCCAGGTTAGCACTGTTAAAATTACAATTTGCTACCTATTATATTTTTGATAGCTAGTATAATGAAATATTATAATAAACTATTATACTATTAACTTCGGGTTTCCATCATCCATAGTATAATAGTATGATACTATTATCACAGAAGAAAGATTAACCAGAACCGTCATAACGCTATTTTTGTATGGAAAAATTTGGACTCATTTTTTTGACCTTGGTTTGCCGAAGGTAAGAGAAAGTTGGGTTATGTATTCTTTGGTTTACTGGTTTTGATTTGAAATAATAAAAATTGAGAATCCTTAACAGTATAGTTAGTGAAATTATTTGTCAAGTTTTGTTTTGACAGCATAATTTGTATTAAATATTCAAAAAATTCATAATATTCGAAAATAATTATACTTCAATGTCCAAAAAAGAAGGTAAGATGGAAAAAAAATTTGATCCACGCAATGTCTATTCTGGTTAATCTTTCTTCTGTGCTATTATGCTATTATACCACAGAAGAAAGATTAACCAGAATAGACATTGCGTGGATCAAATTTTTTTTTCATCTTACCTTCTTTTTTGGACATTGAAGTATAATTATTTTCGAATATTATGAATTTTTTGAATATTTAATACAAATTATGCTGTCAAAACAAAACTTGTCATATAATTTCACTAACTATACTGTTAAGGATTCTCAATTTTTATTATTTCAAATAAAAACTAGTAAACCAAAGAATACATAACCCAACTTTCTCTTACCTTCGGCGAATCAAGGTCAAAAAAATGAGTCCAAATTTTTACATACAAAAACAGCGTTATGACTATTCTGGTTAATCTTTCTTCTGTGATTATACTATTACTAAAGATACATGTTAAACCGAAAGTGATCTGACTGAAAACGTCTGAGTTAAATTCAACATGTAAACGGCGACTTGACTGAAAGTGTTCTGAAAGTAGTCTGAGTTCGGTCAACTTAAATTTGGTTGGTTGAGTCAGTTTGTATATTGAGTTAAACATGTAAACTTTAGTTTAGTTGAACTGACAGATTTTTTGATACTGTTAATAGGGCAAAATGTTTTTATACATTTTCCAACTGGTTTTTAAATTATTTTAAATAATTTTTTAATAATTTAAATGTAATTTTAAAACAAAGTGACATTTGAACTGTCAGCTCAGATCAAATAATAAAGTCCCATGTAAACACCAACCCAAATTTTCAGTCAGATCACGTTCAGATAAAACTCAGTCAGATCACTTTCGGTTTAACATGTATCTTTAGTATATGACGAAGGAAACCCGGTATAATACGTATATTCACACAACCATATAAAAACAAAAAATCGCAGAAACCGGATTTTTGGCTGTTCCAGTTAAAACGTCAAAAAACTGTCATTTTTCGACTCGGAATCTGGTTTTTGTTGCAACAGGAAAACAACATTAGAAATAAATTAGCGTGTAACGGCTTTCTATGCAATCTGTTGTATACCATTCTTATCTCCCACTGCAGCTAGCGGGAAAAAGTACTGCCGGTGTTGAGATGAAGGGGCAATTTCTTAGTAATGTTGATCTGAGGCGACTCAGTAGCTCATTACAGAATTGGGTTGCCTAAAATAAAACAATTAAAGTTTAAAGAATATTTTTTTAATTCCAATTACACGTATAATTATTTTTAAATTCATCTTTTTTGCTCCAATTCAACTACACTCCAGTGCAAGAATTATTACCAGTCGATTTACCCAACAGAGCAAATTTCTGCCGTTTATTGTTAAACAACGAGGAGCATAATCCTTCATATTTGTCATCCATTTTATGGACAGACGAATCGACATTTACGAGGGATGGAATAACAAATTTCCACTGGCAACAAGAAAAACCACGCGTTAAGCGAGAATCATCATTTCAAAGACGTTTTAGTGTTAATGTATGGTGTGGTATAATTGGAAATAATTTTTTCGGGCCAATTTTACTACCTGAAAGATTGAACTCCTAAAACTATCTTGAATTTTTGAATGAAACAGCTCCCACTGTGATAGATTCAATTCCACTCATGATGAGAAATACTTTCTTGTAACAACAAGATGGAGCTCCTGCACACCATGGAAGACAATGGACCTATAGCTTGGCCGGCTAGATCTCCGGATTTAACACCATTAGACTTTTATGTATGGAGATATTTGAAAGGAGAAGTCTACAAAACAAACATTCAGACTAGGGACCAGTTGGTTGATCGAATCAATAATGCCGGCAACATAATAAAAGAAAATTTAGGAAATTTCAACATGGCTGCTGCCATTAAAAGACGACTGCAACTATACTTGTTACAAAATGGAAATCATTTTGAAAATTGTTTGTGAAGTTGAATACTTAGAAATTCATAGAATAAATTTTTCCTCTAGTCTTCGGGTTTGGCAGCCAATAAAACTAATTTTTAATATTTATGTCGACATTTCGATAAATTTACTATCTTCTTCAGGTCTACAACGGTTTTAACAATACATACATACAAAGTTTATTAAAATATATAGAAATTACCATGCCATACTCCGACTTACCGTTAAATATATATATAAATTTGAAGAAAATTTCTTGTCATACCCGAACTTGTAAACAGAAAATAAAATTTTTTCAACAAACGACAAATTGATTCAAATTGGACGATTACAATCAAAATATTTTTAGTAAACAAACTTTTTGAATTTAGAATTTCAAGAATCTACAAACGATTTATATTTTGGGAATTTAGATATAAAATCAAAGATGCCAGAATAAATTTGGTTAAGATCGTCAGTATCACTATTTTTGTTGACAACACATACTATAGTGATGAATCGTCTGCTGGGTTGATAATTGCTCAAAAATAAAATTACCTTTGCTCGTCTTTTTGCTGTCAAAAGTTTGCACATAGCTAAAATAAATGCATTTTTAAAATAATAATCTTATCAATTAAAATATTAATAAACGTGCAAAATGTTCTTAGCAAATAGCTTAAGTTTAACCCTAAAATTAAATGAAAGAAAGCTGCTATCGCATAGTTATTCTAAATTTGTTTTTAGTTCATACAAAATTCTTCAAAATCAAAAATTTTCGTCAAACTCCGATAAAACACCAAAAATTGATGAAAAAATATATCATGGATCGCTTACAACGAACATAAAGGGTGTTAAAGTATTTTCAATTATGACAAGTCTTGGAGGAGTGGCAGCACAACCGATTCTATATGAGCATGGCGCAAAATTAGGTGGCACACCAATGATAATAGTTTTGTGTTCGTTTGTAGGATTTTTTACGTTCGCTACTCCATTCCTTTTGCATTGGGTAACAAGTAAATATGTTACAGAAATGTATTACAATAAGTTAACAAATCAATATACAGCAGTTACATTATCGTTCTTCTTAAGGCGAAAACTGGTAAGCGGATTCTAATTTGCTTCTAAAATTTAATTTTATTCATAACTTTTTATCAATTCTAGACAACGTTTAAAGTAGAAGATGTAACGGTCCCTGAACTTCCAGGAATGTTCACTTCATTTGAAGTTGGAAAAGAAAAACTATTTGTAGAACCAACTTTATTTCCAGATCCAAACCATTACATAAAAATTATGGGATATGATAAGCCAATTGATTTTAAATTAGAATTAAACGATAAAAAGAAAACTGATCAGTAAATGGAGCATTTAGAGAAAAACTTGTAAATTTTTGTAGTGATGTATGTATGTACAATAAATTAAATTCTGGAACTTGTAAATTTCAGGCATGAGATTACGTAGTCCATTTTTTTTATCTAGATGACGCGTTCTTCAGTTTCAAGAATACACAGAATTTTCAAGCATAGTCGATTTTTTATCGCTAGATGACTCGCTCGTCAGATTGAAGAATACACTGGCTGTCAATTGGTTCGTTGTTTGTCGGCTAAAAGTAGTGAAAATTGTATGAAATATTTTGATTTATTAAACATATAATGATTTTTAGGAGTTTTAATAAATTACTGACACATACAGTAAATAGTTTAAAAATAAAATATATAAATAAATCAACGACTAAAATAGTTGAAAGAACTCTAACCTCAAATTGCATAAGAAGGTTCTGTCTTAACACTGGAGCAATAGAGCACTGTAATATTGGCACAATAGGTCATGTTGATCATGGTAAAACGAGTCTAACTGCAGCGATAACAAAAGTACTAGAAAATGATGGGTTAGCCAATTTTATTTCATATGATGCAATTGATAAAGCACCGGAGGAGAAAGCTAGAGGGATTACTATAAACGTAGCTCATGTTGGTTATAGAACGGCTAAGAGACATTATGCTCATACTGATTGTCCTGGACACGCTGATTATATTAAAAACATGATTTCTGGTGCATCACAAATGGACGGAGCAATATTAGTGGTAGCAGCAACAGACGGCCAAATGCCTCAAACCCGGGAACATCTGCTTCTTGCCAAACAAGTCGGGATCGATAAGATAATAGTTTATATTAATAAGGCTGATCAAGTAGACACCGAAGTATTAGAATTAGTTGAACTAGAAGTTCGAGAATTGCTTTGTGATTTTGGGTTTGATGGGGTAAATGCTCCGGTCATTACCGGATCAGCGTTGATGGCCCTGAAAGGGGAAAACGCTCATTTAGGCGAAAAATCAATACGAGAATTATTAGATGCAATAGATAATTATATTCCAACACCTACAAGAGATACAACTTCACCGTTTTTAATGCCCATTGATAATGCATTTACAGTCCCTGGTCGTGGAACGGTAGTAGTGGGGACAGTTAAGAGGGGTATTATCAATAAAAATGATGAAGCTGAGCTACTTGGTTTTGATGAACAAATTAAGACAACCGTATCTGATATTCAGGTATTTAAAAAAAGTGTTCCAAAGGCATTTGCTGGAGAAAATATTGGTGCACTTTTGCGAGGTGTAAGAATTGCATCAGTCCAAAGAGGAATGCTCCTTTGTGCGACTAATTCTGCCTCTGTTTCAAATCAATTTGATGCTTCAATGTATCTTCTGTCGAAAAGTGAAGGTGGACGGTCCAAACCACTTACCTCGAAATATATCCAACAGTTATTCAGTCGGACGTGGAATGTTCCTTGCAGAATCGATTTAGTTGATGGGAACGATATGTTAATTCCTGGAGATCATGGTACTGTCCGATTAACTTTGTTACGTAAAATGGTAATGACTTCCGGACAACCATTCACTATTCGAGAATTGGGGAAAACCGTTGCAACCGGCATTATAACCAAACAGTATAACTCTGTAAATTTACCACTAAATAAATTATCTAAACTCGTTTTGTAATTCGATAAGTTTGTATTTGAATAAGACGATTAAATCCATTATACTAATGTTTTGCTAACATTACACTAGATTTAACTAAATTGTCTAATTTCTGAATTGTTTCACCCCAATCCTCCTTGGCGATATTTTGCACGGAAGTTTTTAATATGTCCATGACTTTGATCACATTCTTTTGAAACATTGCCAATACATCGGCGACGCAAACATGAGAACCTGTGTTTCGCCAGCAATCATAGTCAGTTGCCATTGCAACCGCTGCGTAGCAAAGTCCAATTTCTTTTGCTAATACAACTTCCGGTACTGTAGTCATATTGATAATGTCTCCACCCCATTGCTTAAACATTAAGCTTTCGGCCTTAGAAGAAAATCGTGGTCCTTCAATTGTCACCACGGTACCTTTGGTATGAACTGGAATATTTAATTCTTTGGCCGTTTCAATCAAAATATTCCTCGTTTTTTGACAAAATGCTGGTTCAATTTGCAAATGACAAACACCGGGAGGACTTTTTGAGCCTCCATCGTAAAATGTAGAGCTACGTTTAGTTGTTCGATCAATAAAATTATCAGGGATAACAATGTCTCCCGGCTTAATATTCTCTTGCAAAGATCCCGTTGCCGTAGAAACGATTAAATGCGTACAACCTACATTCTTCAAAGCCCAAATATTCGCACGATAATTAACATTAGTCGGCATAACAGAATGACCCCGACCATGTCTTGCAAGCAGCACACAATCAATATTATTGATTTTTCCTTCGATTAATACATCTGATGGATTACCGTATGGAGTGGATATCTCTCGTTCTGTTCGTCCTTCTAAAATTTCTGGGTCATCTAAACCTGATCCGCCGACAATTCCGATCTATTATGGTAAATACTTTTCGATACAATATAAATTTAATGCAATATATTTATCATATTTACCTTTAATTTATACTGAGCCATTTCGACAGCTTAATGCTAACGAATAACCACTTTCAACACGATTAAAATATATTGTATGCTAAATTGATTGCAAGCGTACACATTAACCACAACACCGCAAAGAAACTGTGTTGGTTCAATTCAAATAAACGAGATAAGAAATAAATAATCTCTAATGTCTAATCAAATAAAAGTGATATTTCTATCATCTGCCACTGTAACTATTTAAACAAGGTGGTTTACCAAAGGGTTAAACACAAACTTCTTGTTTCAAGGGAAAATTTTGACCCTACCCTCTAAACAAAAAAAGCGATTCGGAAAAAAGATACGATTGCGATATGTGAATGATGCATATTTTTTTATATCACACGCCGCACTTTCTTTTTTGTATTTCTACTCCCATAGAAACAACGAAAATAAAAATTGTATATTGCACGTTCTCTTATGGCCGGTCTCCATTCGTCGCGACGAACAAAAAATGGCATGACGTCATGACAAAATTTGTATATGTATTATACTTACAACATCCGGATAAACATCCAGATTTTCAATTAAATAACCGGGATTTTTCATTTTTATTTTTTTCGTTAAATTTTGGCAACAGTGTTGTTTTTGTGTTGTACATATTTGTACATATGTTTGTTGTGTATTTCTTTATAAAAGTGAAAAATTCGATCAACCGGGATTTTCGACTGTAATTATATTTTCTCTGTTTTTGTTTATAAAATGAAAATATATTTACATGTGTTATTTTGGATAGTAAGATAATAAAATATTCCTTTATACCAAATTTACACTTGCACTCCAGTTTATATTTGTAGTTTTTACTTTACGATTTTTTATTTTATAAAAGTAAATTAAATTCAAGCTGCTGACAAATATGTTAAGCTGAAAGAAATGTATTAAATCTTTAATAATATGAATGTCGCTCGCTTTGCCACTGATAGCAATCAAATAAAATTCTCCAACTGGAATTACAATTAAAAATTATGTACAAGTCAAGTCTTATTACAAAAATCATTATTAAATTAAAATAATTCAAAAGTAATATACAATATTTACATCACAATTTTAATTTCGTTATATACAGGGTGAGTTTTTTAAAAAATGCCAGGCTTTTATTTCGAGAACGGTGCTAGATAGGAGAAAATTACTTATAATGAAAGTTGTTAAATGTCGGGAGGGACATCGGATGGTGACCTTCAATTCGATCTTGACTTCGACCTTCAAGGTAATTTGAAGGTCGAATTGAATTTTTTAAATAGAAAAGCTATTTTTGACCCCGGATTCGCAAAATTATATGTTCAGATAGGAATTTTTGGCTCTTCTTTTGAATGACTTTCAGATGTTAATTCAAGAACAAATTACTAAATAATAAGAAATAATCAGCAGTACTAACTTGGTACTTTAGGTCGTGATTCCAACAAATTTAAATTAAGTCATTCCGCATTAAAATTCTTTATTTGCTGATTATTTGTATAACCCGGGGTCTACACTATGCAAAATTGCTGATATTTTCTCTCATGAAATTTTATGTATGTGTGTGTTTTTTTCAATGTATTGATAAATATTTGTTAAAAAATTATCATAACTGGGCATTTTACTCTCATGATAATTTCTTCAATTGTCAAATAAAATTCGCTGAATATTGTCAGAAAATTAGTAGGTTTTTAAAATCGTGCAGGAAAGACATAATGGATAGACGGCGTAAAGCGATTAATAAGCTAATAATCCTAAAAAAACTTGAGGATTTTGACACATTCGTTATTCCTAAACATATGAATTAATTTTATAGTATTTTCAGTATTAAATACCATTGCGAAAGATTTTTTTTTATGCAGATACGAACCTCCCAACACTCGGAAAAAAATGAAAAAACATCTGAAAATTGCATTTTAATTTGACATTTCGTACAAATTTCATGATAATTTTTTCGTGAAATAGCCTGCTGATAATTTGCTGAGAATTTCAAAATTTGTATAATATACTTACACATACATTGATAAATTTAATTTCATGAGAGAAAATATCACCAATTTTGCATAGTGTAGACCCCGGGTAAACCACAGTAAAATTTATCGATGAAAAGAAATTCCAGGTAATTTGTCGGGACTATTGTTACAACATTTTCTGATTATACACTTCATTTTTCATTAATTGTTTTTAATTCCTTTATCACAAATAATAATTAATTATATTTTTTTTTTTAATTATTTTGTTTTATTTGATAATTTTTAATTTTCACGAAACTACGCACAACCACTTTTTAACTTGAGTACGTTTATGCTTAGGGTTCAACCTGGTTTGAACCTAGGTTAACTTTTACTATAAACGGAGTCGAGTCATCTTGTAGTTAACTCGACTCGACCTAAAAAATTTCTAAGGTCGAGTCGAGTTAACTCTAAAAACATTCACTATAAACGGAGTTGAGTCGAAAAATAAAAACAACAAAAAAATAGTAATAAAAAGACACCATTTTGATTTCTTAATTCGTGTGCGAATCTTCGATTTTTGTGTGGCAATAAAACTTTGTTATTTTATTTTTATAAAATTCAGAAAATAATACAAGAAAAACATATAAACATACGATAGTAAATGATTTTTTTTGACGTTTCTGACTCGGTTTCAACCTAGTTTCGACTCGACTACGATTTGACTCTGCAGTATAAACGCTAAAAAAGATAACTACAAGATGATCCAAAGTTAACTAAAAGATGACTCGACTCTGAGCATAAACGAATTCAATAAAAACTAAATGGTTTGTTTAATGTTAAATTCTTTCGAAAAAAAAAAACACCCTGAGGGTAAAAAATTTTACTCGAAGGGTAACAATTTGACATTACAAATTCTTTCTGGGAAAATAAAGCACATTTTTTGCTCGAGAGCATTTTGCTTTACTCTAGATTTTTTCATAGATTTGCTTTACTCTTTACAAATACATAGAAATGTGAAATGTCAAAGTGAATTGGAAACAAAAATAAAACTTCATTTTGATATTTCATTTGTTGTTTATTGAATATTAATGCGCTAAAATTAATTGGTTCCATCTTTTCGTTATCAAAATAAAAAAAGTTTTACTGATCTGACTGACAGTAAAACATAACCTCACTTTATTTTGCTCTTTTTACACCAACACAACTACAAAAATATTTTCATATTCTTTAGGAGATAAAAAAGTTACTTTATTTCGAGTAACCCGAAAGAATTTGACATAAATAAAAGAAGTGCAACAATATATTATTCGTAAGAACCCATATATATCCGTCCTTCTCCAACCAACTGTCTATGCTTGAAATAAAAGATATTACATGGGAAAAAACTTGGTTTCAAATCTATAGCATAAATCTATGCATAAAATGGAATTTTAAAAATTCCAAATCGTCAGAATACACTTTACACCTACTCTCCACCTGCCATTAAAATTGAGTTATACCATTAAAATTCGAACAGTTGCTAGTGGAGACACGAAATTGCAACGACTTGCCATATGTCATACAATCATTTGCTGCCAAGAAGGCATAACTTGATTGTATACCAAAATTTAACATTAATCTTGGCTGGATTAAAAAACATGGTTACCAGTTTCGAATGGAAGTTTTCTAATTTGTAGTTAGAAACTTTTTTTACAAAAATTTGTTGTCACAAAAAAAAAATTTTTTTTGTTGAGATATTTTTAAATACATACTTAAAAATATGGCAGCCAAAAAAGAATCATTAAAATACACATACGTGTGACGATCTTTTCTGCAAAAATTTTAGCACAATTTCTATAAAATATCAAAGCGCAAATGAGTTCTAACCGTCAAATTTATTGTATGTTTTCCTCACCCGACGCCATTTTTTATATTTTTGTTACAAGATATGGTAATTGTAATGGTAAAATTTATGTCAGGTGGAGTAGCCGGGTAACCGAGTTAGGAAAAAATAATCGCAACTGCTAGAATACTGTCAAAATATTTCAATTAGCAATTCTCAGAGAATAACCAGAATAGGGGAACTGTAATTACGGGGTTAACCCGGCTATTCCACCTGACATAAATTTTACCATTACAATTACCATATCTTGTAACAAAAATATAAAAAATGGCGTCGGGTGAGGAAAACATACAATAAATTTGACGGTTAGAAATCATTTGCGCCTTGATATTTTAAAGAAATTATGCAAAAATTTTTGCAAAAAAGATCGTCACACGTGTATGTATTTTAATGATTCTATTTTGGCTGCCATATTTTTAAGTATGTATTTAAAAATATCTCAACAAAAAATTTTTTTTTTGTGCCACAACAAATTTTTGTAAAAAAAGTTTGTTTTGTTTGATTTCTTGATTTATTTTTTACCGTTCTACTTTACGCCTGGAGTAGCCAAACCGAGGACGGGCGGCTACAGATCCGTCTTTGAAAACCACCTGCACATTGCATTGCTTCATATGCCAACCTTTTGTACTGACATGAAAGGTGGGTCGGACCATGGATTCTGCACTCTCAACAGGGGGTCATAGATGTGTTCATCTTCATCACCTATCGTAATCAGATGATGAAAAATCCCTTTTGCATCCCGCCTCTATAGGGATTCGAACCCGGTAGCTCGCGATCCAACCGCCGCAGCTTTAACCACTGCGCCGTTTGCTCGGTCTAAAAAAAGTTTCTAACTACAAATTAGAAAACTTCCATTCGAAACTGGTCACCACGGTTTTTAATCCAGCCAAGAAATGTAAAATTATTGTATACAATCAAGGTATGACATATGGCAAGTCGTTGCAATTTCGTGTCTCCACTAGCAACTGTTCGAATTTTAATGGTATAACCCGATGTTAATGGCAGTTGGAGAGTAGGTGTAAGTCAAAAGTTAGCGCATTCGGGAAAAGACCGTAGTAAATTTATTTTTGTTATGTTAGTGAAAATTAAAATATATTAAATTCAATATGGAAAAAATTCCAAGGCGTAAATTCCATGAATCGCGATTCATTTAAAATAATTTTTGTTTTGTTTATTTCCATTTAAAGTTAATTTTTGGTCACATAAATCCAGTCATAAAATTTAAAATTGTTAAAATAATAAAAACAATGTTATAAAAATTTACTATAAATTTCTACCCTTGTTCGGAAAAAGATTGACAAATTTTATCTTCGAATTTTACTACAAATTTACTTTGGTCTTTAAGCCCCACTGTGAAAAATTGACTGAGGTGACTTGAAGTTGGAAGAAAACAAAAAAATATAATCTATCAGAGAGACAAAGACAAAGTATTTTGTTATTGTTTTTTTTATAGCACATTTTATGGATACATTTTGAAAGCAAACAAAAACATAACCAAGAATTGTTTAAAAAAATTAAGAATCAGTGTTAATTCGATTATTTTTACGATTCAAAATAATCTAAAAAATTAATTATTATTAATACTCATATCAGAATTATTTTTTCGAATATTTTCGATCACACATTACACTTTACCATAAAAATATCAAACTTTAAAATTGCCTTAGTGTTTTGACAGCATACAAAAACATAACTTCGAATAACCAAGAATTATTAGATAAAGTAAGTATTAGTTCGATTCGATTATTTTCACGTTTCAAAATAATGTAAAACGATTAATTCGATTAAATTCACGTTTCAAAATAATCTAAAAATTGAATTATTATTAATACTCATACTTATTCAAATTATTTTCGTCATAAAATACAAAATTAAAAAAATCTTTCCCATAAAAATGCCAAACAATTAAAATTATCAGTGTGTGCGAGAAATATTTTTCATCGGTACACAATATTTATGTACATGATTAGTTGGACTGTCATAAAATGTTCTCGATTTGATACTTTTTTTGAATTTCGATCTCAGTGCATTAACACAGACACACATTTTTTGTAAGTAAAATCTTGACTGACTCCATTCAGACAACCACCGATTTTAAATTTTTATCTCAAGTTATTTTTAGTGACAAACTTTGTTTCACAGTGGAATTGAGGCATTATTCGAATTTGCTAAGTAAAATGCTTTTTCAACGTGGCGCATGCCAAAAGACTTCAGGTTTTTTGACATTCAGTCTACACTAAAAAGATAACAGTCCTAGTGTTCAATCGGGCAAAAATGATAAAAAATATCATGATATTTTTTATCACTTTTGGCATTAAACGCACTCATTTATCACACAAAAAAACCAACTTTTTTCTTGGTTTTTTGGGTTCCTGCTGTCAATTTTGAATTTATTTTCTTTATGATATTTTCGGTAATTAAATTAAATTAAATTTGCTTTTTTAAGATATTTATATAGTATTTATACAGTCACCTATGTATTTAAACATAAATAATCATTTATGTTTCGAAGTTTTGTCTGAGAATACAAACACAATAAAACTCAAACTAAAATTATTTGTGTCTCTAATATTTGGATAAAAATCAAATAGTTTCAATATCAAAATAATTTATAAAAAAAAAAATAATTAAAAAATAAAACATTTAATTAAAAAACTGACGACAAAACGAGTTTATTGAATTTTACGAAGCGATTTAAAACCAAATGTAACATTTAAAATCAATTTATCATTTTTTATCAATTTTGGTTGTTCAATCGGGTTTGACGTACAGTATTACGGAATGAAGTTAGGGTGGGATAAAATATCATGATATTTTTTATCGTTTTTGCCCGATTGAACACGACCAGTGTTATATTCCAAAAAGTTACTTTGTTGTTGTATTATTTTTGGTAACTTTTTTAGAATATAACACAAGAGAGATGGAAAAATTTTATCTTTTTAGTGTAGACTGCGTATCGAAAAACCTGGGGGTAGATTCTGATGAAATGACAATTTTCCGTGACATTTTGTTATTAGTACAAAATATTGTCACGGAAAATTTTCGATTCTGATGAAATGAGTTATGACATTAACAGCAGTTTACAGCAGCTGAATTTCTAGTTTACCACAGTTATATTTTAAGGTTTATTTTGTATATACATATATGTACATGTACAAAATTGTCATTAATTTGGTTTTCCGTGACAAAAGTCAGCTGCATTTTTAAATAAAATATGTGTGAGTATATTTTGTTAATTTTTAATAATTCTTGTTATAAATTTTAATTGTTTATATTGTAATAAAACAATATTTTATCTATTTTTATATATGCATATATAAAAATAGATAAAATATTGTTTTATTATAACTAAAATATAAACAATTAAAATTTATAACAAGAATTATTAAAAATTAACATAATATACTCACACATATTTTATTTAAAAATGCAGCTGACTTTTGTCACGGAAAACCAAATCAATGACAATTTTGTTTAATTTGTCATTTTTTTTTTTGTGACATTTTGAAAAAGTCACTTCATCAGAATCGCATTTTAGAACTCACAACTACACATATTGTCATTTTATAGCAGTTACAATTTTAGTACAAAGTTACAAAAAATTGTCATTTGTCACTTGATCAGAATCTAGGCCCTGAAGTCTTTTGGCATGCACCCGCCTTCATTGTGAATACACTGTCAAAATTAAAAAGTTTTTACATTGTCAATGCTTATCGGGCAAAATTCGATATCGAAAAACATATGACCAAAATAATTTCGAAAACAAAAAACAATAAATTTGACTTTACCAAAACAATTGTGACACTTGTGTTTTGTAGTGCGGCAAATAAGCAATTTAAAAATTAAAATATTTGTTATCCGTGTTATATTATATTAAAAACTATATAAATAATAATTTAAAATGGCAGAACGCGGAATTGCAGAAAATCAATTAAATAATTTTAAGAAAACATTGAAAGTGAGTCTCTTAATTTTTTTTTTAAATTTTTAATTTATAAACTCGTTGTTTTATTATTATGTAATATTGTTTATATCTTTTGTGATTATAAAATATTAAAGGTTGAATTACAAATGTGCATTGTCACGATAAATAGATAACGTAGTTAAGAATTTATTAGTATTTATTTATCTTAGACTCGACCTCGATTATTTAAACGTAGTTTTGTTTATTAAAACAACCCAACAAAACATTAGTGTGATTGTGGTTAATTAATTTTATTAATCATATTAATAATTAAGGAATCGTGTTAGTTTGGAATTAAAGTGTACAGCGTACTTTTGAACTGTCTTGCTATGTATTTAATATGTAGGTACATTTATGACAACTCGAGTGATATCACTTATCAGTTTCATTGTATTTACAGTCTAAAAGTTGTTTACTTATTTAATTACTTTTGTATATAATAAATAAAACAAACTTTAAAAAAACCGATTATCACTTTAATTTTTCATTTAAATTTGTTATTTTTTCAAATAATAACTTATTTTTAAATGTAAAGCTAAAATTAGTGGTTGCTTTGAAGGTGCTTCCGACGAATTATTGACAAAGTTGAAAGAGTCGAAGATCTCCAAAATAAATTGACTGCCAGCTTTGACAATTTCTTCAAGAAATATGTAAAACCATACACTGAACTTCCTCTTCTTGAAATCTGTAAAATGAAATGGAAAAGATTTCAAGAAAGGGAATAGGTCTGGAACTGGGAAACGACATCCGTTTGAATAAATAAATTTATTAGATGATACAAATATAAAACCCTATAAGTATCTAATAATCTCGATTAAATATAAGATTAATTCTTATCTAAAATTTTAAAATACCTAAGTGTGTACTTTTATCGGCAAGTTTTAGTTGTGAAAGTTAATTTTGAAACTTTTGATATATTCATTCGTGATTTGTTGCTGATATGTGGTATATGATCAAGAAAATGTTGAATTCCATTCAGCGCAAAATGTATACATTAGCTTGGAATTTCACAAGATTACAACTTCTAAAAATCCAAAGTACGACCTATCACGCGTAAATAACCAATCATAATTGTCACAATAATTGTCATCCAGCTGGACGTTGATTTCGTGGAATTTAAATCTTAAGAACAAAGTAGAACACAGATATAGTGAAATCTTGATAAAACAAACATCCAAGGGAAAACAAAAAAGTTTTTTATAAACGGCGTTTCATATAAACATGACATCGTTTATACCAAACGGCCATTTTCAAAAGGTTTGAGGTAACCGGATGTTTTGTTATAAACTGGGCTTGTTATAGCGAAATTTCACTGTATTGAATTTACCCAGCAAAGTTATTATTAATTTTGATAAATTGTTTTTTATTATTTATTTGATAGACATATGTAGCTTTGTATAAATAATTAATAACTATTTAAACAACTTATTCATTTAATTCCAATCCTGATACAATACATAACTATCGTATGTATAAAAAAATGGAGCATTGTTAATCATCATGCTCGGACACCTGTTAAATTTTAATTGATACCGATCATTCAAATTACCTTTCCCAATCTATTGAATTGTGAAGTAAATGGAAAAAACACCATTATTACATAATTATTATAGTTTACAATATTATGTAAATAGTATAGTACCAGGCATATGGGAATTAGAGCATTTTATTAAAGACCTTACTATAAACAAGTTCCAAATAAAAGAAAAATCCTTGGGTAAGAACGTTGTCTTTTAATTTCACTGACAATATGAAAAGCTTTATGCTTAATTTTATAGGTCGAATTGTAAAAATGAAAATAAAAATGAATTATTTGTATTTAATAATAGTGGCCAACGACTTGTAATAAAACTAGTAAGTATTCGTGTTGTGAGCATTATTCAGTTTTGGTTTGAGTTGCGCTTTCACTTAGTAGAGGAGCGTGACATATTATTGTGCATCTAAGTTATTTATTATCGTTCTTGCATTATTATTATTGGGGGGGCCATGCGGGCGATCAGCCACTTCGCACTGCGACCTAAAAGATCTATTGTGCTGATCGTTCTAGCATACTTTGTAGAATATATTTTTTAGCTTCCAAATTGAATGCCACGTTTTCATATTTCGATATATTATCTATTATAAATCTACAATTTGAAGTTAGTGGTCCATAAATCTGAAAGGATCAAATGTAGCACAATGATGTTATCCGAATTACTCGACTTCCAAGATACCAGTGCGGACGAAACCTTTTAAAATTAAATTATATTTGTTTTTGGTTTTTGAAGAATTTGGGAGTTTTGGAATTCTACCTTATTCGATTTTGGATTTTAGTTTTCGGACTTTAGTTAACAGTGTAACAGAACGGGATATTCAGACAAATGAAAAGTTCAGACAAACTCGGAGAATTTGAAAGAAAGCCAATAACCGGCAAATTCGAAATGTCGAATTTCGATAGTTTACATTAAATTTGGAACTGCATGAGAAATTTATGCTTTTCAAAATTCAAAATTATGCAATGAAGTAAACCAACACTAATTCACTTTCCAAAAATTTTCATCAAACGTGACCGCACGGTTGGTCATTTTCATTCAAAAGAAAAATTTTAAACTACAAATTTGCGAATTTTGTATAAAGTAAGATTTTGTTTTGGTATCACAAAGGACATCGTCCGAAAGCGCCTAAATCCGCAAGAAACCGAAAGGAAACTGTATTTATTTTTTGTCATTTTTTGACAAAATTATAAAAGAATGAAATGCAGTTTTTCTTGTCGCTGAAGTGACTTATATCCACTTTGGATCACAATAGAAATTTAATTTTATTGCAATCGCAAAATTCCAGTTTCCTTTTAATGGGAGTAAATTCTTTTACATTCTCATTTTGTTGCTGTAAATTGCTGTCGGAAGCAATTAAAAATTACTTTACTAATTAATAACAATTCTCTAGCTTTTCAAAGTACATAAAACCAAATCGCTCATTTGCTGCAATAAGGCCATAATTTTTGAGTTGTGTTTGGGTTACTGCCCCACACATGCAAGTCATTTTAAAATTATTACATTCAATATTTTTAATAGTGTTTTCTGAACAATAGTAACTTTTGAGTTATGTCACTGTTGCAGCAAATGAGCAAAATATTGATTTAAATAAAATTGTGTTTGAATAATTCTGAACTACAAACAGGTAATTACTTCAAAGTGAAAATTTAAATTTTACTTTGCTTGTTGAATTTTGAAATTTGAAACACCAGAATTACTTTAGTATTTGTCGGTCGAATGAATTGTTTGATGAATTTTGAAAATAGTCGAAAATTTGAAATTTGCTATGAAATTTTAGGTATCTATCACAAAATTCTTCTATCCACACACAGTCCATTATAATCTTTTCTCTACCATTAAACTAACTTGACTTATTATAAACTCGATAATAAACTCGAAAATAAATTCTCAAATCTCTTAACTTCTGTTAGTTTTATGTGGTGTTATTTCGATAAAAGTTAAAAAAAAAAACTACTGAATATGATTAGAATAGCTTAAATGTGATTTTTTGATAAAACAAATGTATTTATCAAAGCAAAAGTTTATTTGATGTAAAGCCGGCGTTGCTGTTTTTTTAAAAGTTTAAAGTTATACTCAGCCATAATATCGGATGTGTAGTGAGAAAGCGAGTGCCCTTGTTTATTTTTGAGAGATTAACAGACGCCTTTGCATCACCAAATGTCCTCACATGAAAATGGGATTCAACTGGTTCTCCAGAAAAAGCTTTAATCATTGTTCCTTATTTGTTTATTTGTTTTTAAATTTGCTCAGGTCAGATCTTTCAATCCATAGGACCAGTGAGTTATGTTTTTCCAGAAAAAACCCACAGTAATTTCTCAAGGGAAATCCTGGGGCACTGGATAGGTTATATTTTTTCACAAAAAGTATTAATTGTTATATTTTTATATTTTGTAATATTTAATATGTAGTAATTTTTATATTTGTTATAAGTGTGAGTTATAGTGTGATCACGTTGTAAAATGGCGTAGGCTCATATCGTTAGTGCACGATGAATTATGGATCGCATCAATTAATATTGAGCAAATCCTGAGTCTTTTTCACAAACGTGTTTTTTATAAGTCGCGAAAAAGGTGATTCCTTCGCTCTGTGTACGAAATTATGGGGCCTTATACGGTATTACGCAGTACCCGGAACCACTTAATGCGACTTAATTTATCCAATTTTTTTTTGGTCCGCTCCGTAATGCGTACAAAACGAGACTCTATCATTGTTCCTTATTCAGAGGAATTTCTGGATGAAAACAATACCTATTAGTAAAATGAAGTTTGATCTTTCCCAAGTAATATTCCCAATCAAAACTTTTACTTGTGATTGTGACTGAAGCGTATCCGTTTTGTGAAATCATTTTTTAAACCTTCAAATTACACGGTCCGTTTAGTCGATTAAATTGCGCGGCAAGTTAAGCGATAAACGCTCAATAGGGCTCGTCACGAGCATTTCGCATTTGCGTATTTCGTATTTCGTAAATTTGACGTCTCTTCTGATAAGTTTAAATTATTTCTTCCTAAATAAGCAAGAAACGTCAAAAATAAACACGCTCACAGGCTTTATATTTTCGTAATTTCTTCAGCGTATTTGGTTATTGCTGGATTTAAAATTTTTTCTGTGATTACTAGTGATTTTTTGAGTAAATTAAATTAATTTATTGTTATATGTACTTAACTTTCCTGTTGATTGCCTTCAGTATTGTTTTTTTTGGTGTGAATTATAAATTACATGAAAATGAGCTGTCGACAATCTTGGCCATTTCTCAAAATTTGCATTCTTATTTATTTCTATTTATTAAAAATCACAATTAATCACAGAATATACGTTATTTAACAGCTAAAATGTGTTAGATTTAACTGAGTGTTAAGGAAAAACACTACCTAGTTTACATGAAACTATCTTAAAATGTACGAAAATAATCTAATTTTAATAAATAAATAAATCTAAAGAAAAAACTTAAACGACGAAATATGATATCCTACCTAAAGTGCTTTACCCATTGAAAAACGAAAACAAAATTCGGATTTAGTTTTTTCGATATAATTCCAAAATTATTGCTTTGTTTTCGCTAAAAACTTCTCATTTTCAATTAAAAAATTTCAAAAAAATTTTAATTAGCTGAGAAAATGAAAATTTAATTTTTTTCGTCCGAAAAAAATTGTTTAGAACCGAAAAAATTAAATTTTCATTTTCTCAGCCAATTAAAAATATTTTTGAATTTTTTAAATTGAAAATGGTATTGTATGGTATACTCGATCAAAAACGAGAAGATTTTAGCGAAAATAAAGCAATAATTTTGGAATTATATCGAAAAAATTAAATCCGATTTTTCTTTTCGTTTTTCAATGGGTAAAGCACTTAAATATTACGAATTTTCTATTTACATATTTGCGTTTTTTTTGTACTTGTACTAAAACAATATACCGGCTTAGCGTAGCCGGAAGACATTTCAATTAAATTTTTAATAGAAATCATTTAATAAATATTTCTAGTTATCACAACAAAAAATTGTATTTGTACCTCTTCCTATAGTTTGTTTTTCAACAAAGCATATAGGGAATTTGTCTAGTTTCAATCTATAATTTTAAAATTTTAACTCATGCTGGAAAACATTCTTACGAAAATATTTACGCAAATAAGTAGCCTGTGAGCTTGTTTATTTTTGACGTTTCTTGCTTATTTAGGAGAAATAATTTAAACCAATCAGAAGAGACGTCAAATTTACGAAATACGCAAATACGAAATGCTCGTGATGAATGCGAGTTTACGACCATTTTCTGAAGAAAAATTTTCAACAGGCAACCAATCGACGTAGTCTATTTTGTAAACAAATTTCCCCTTCCGAACATAATTCTTTTGTTTTCCATTTAAAATATATTGAATCTGCTGAAAATTTTTCTTCAGAAAATGGTCGTAAACTCGCACTGAGCCCTAATATTTGAAGAAGTATCAACACTGTCACAAAGTCTAGAAACACTTCATGAGTTTAATTTCAATCGGTATTAAATTGCGATAGGTAGTTTGAAGGTGCGTACATGCTCCAATTCTGGTGAAAAAATGTACACCACGAAGTTAGCAAAATAGTATAATTTTTAGTTAAAATTGGTTACCCTGGTGAACTTTTTGTTCTAGTTGGAAATAATTCAACTCATACAGCTAACTTCATGGTGTACATTTTTCACCAGAAATTTATAGCATGTACGCAGCTTGAATGTAATTCACATTATGTAAAATTGTGAATTGAATATTAAGGCTTATAGCAGCTGAGAATTGGTACTACTGTTTTCATCCGTAAACAACGCCTAGGCGTTTTAAGCGAATAGTACGCTTTCTGGGCTTTTTATTCAAATAGAGCGCCCTAGGCATTATACAATATTTGTTAAAAATTTCTAAATTTCACTTAACTTGGAATTTTGGAAAATTACCAATGTTTTGACCAATATCCAATGAATTTTTAAAACATTGAAAACTGCAATTTTTCAGCTTTAAAAAAATAAAATCGGTTTCTATCGGTTTGAAACCTTTTCGGTAGCCACTCGAATTCGACTGCCAAATTTTTGACAAATTTCCACTGTTTCCCAATCTTTTGCTATATCATGACTATGAGTAGTAATTCCTGACTACTGAACATCGAAGCTGGTGAATCTCTCATCTGAATGTCAAATTGATTGAAAGTTTAGGTTTGGGTACACTTTAATAATCTAATAACATAATTGTCACCAATAAATCGTCACTATCATCGCAAACTATCGAATGTGAAAAAATTATATTTCATATTTGCTACTTAGCTCTAGAATTGGAAGTGACAAATAGTCTGTCTGTCTGTGTCCTCTCTACAGCCCGGATGGTTTAACCAATCGGACTGAAACTTCAGATTTAAGCTTTTTTGATAAATTGGAAGGTCCCAGTGTATTTTACTCCAAATCGGCTAACCGGAAATGGCCATTCCCTTAGTCCAGAAAATTTATTTTGCAAATATCTTAAAAAGTATAAGGTTTACAAAAAAACTACTTAATACAATATGTTTACAAAAAAAAAAAAACCAAAAAAAAAAAATAAAAAATTATAAAAAAAATAAAATTTTTCAAAAATATTTGTTCGTAAAAGAAAGTCGTGTGTGGCCCACACCTCCATTTTTTTAATGTAACTATTTCAAACTATGTATTGAATATTTTTTGACATCCTGGGGCCCTATTCTCGAATTCCACATCCATTTTCCACATGCGGACATCTGTCAAAATTCATCAAAATGTTCGGAACTTGTAATTCGTATATGAAATACATGGGATATTGATATTTTCCTATATGGGGAATTTCTTTCACCTGCTTATACCCATTCGGAAATATTCCATTAGGATTCCATTAGGCCCCCAGAGGGCCTATTCTCGAATTGCACATCCATTTTCCACATGTGGACATCTGTCAAAATTCATAAAAATTGAATTTTTTCGGTACTAAGGGAATATTTCCGAATGGGTATAAGCAGGTGGAAAAAATTTCCCATATAGGAAAATGTCCATGCACCATGTGTTTTTTATACGAATTACAATTTCCGACCGTTTTGATGAATTTTGACAGATGTCCCCTGGGGGGGGGGGGAGGGGGGGGGGGGTATTTCTATTGAATTAATATGTGACAAAATTTCAATTACAATGCATAGGCGTTTTATTCTAACGAGCGCTTATAGATTTTTTTGAAAGATTTTTAAAATATGAAAATTGTTATGAGAGTCCAGTTTGTTTTCGATATAGGCAAAAAAGTGAATTAGAATCATACAGTAATCCAAAGAAACTTTTGTTCAGTCTAAATTAAGAATTCCCTATATTGAAACTGTGATCCGTTGGTGTTTACCTTTTCACTAAACATCCCCAAACATTCTCCATTTGTTTCCATAATGTTTGAGTTCGGAGAGTACATAGGCGATGGTTTCGGGGACGTTTTGGGAACAATTTTTCCAGTGTGAATCGGGGCATTATCGAGCTGATAAATAAATACACCATCAAAACACCACTAAACCTGGATCCACATTAATAAAAGTTTAGAAGCGATACGACCGATACAATTCGTTTGATCTGTGTCTACAAGGTTGACGAGGAATTTACCAAATTAACAGAAATTCCTACTCAGCTCTAACACATTCTTCGATTCTTTATTAACCCAACAAACTAAGCCAACCAAAACACCATTTGAAATATTTGTAGTAAATCTATCAGTATAAGAAGCGATACGAGCAATACAATTCCTTTGATCTGTCTCTGCAAGGTTGATGATGTGATTTTCAGGTTCATAAGTACATATTAAGAACTCTAAAGAAATTTTATAAATTTTAGTTTTACTTGTGTCGCGCTTGATAATTGCATCTCCAGATTTTCGTTTTTCGGACTTTTTTTTTGGAATTTTGAGATTATGATTTTTTTTTTCAAGATACCACGGCCTAGTTAAAAATTATAAAAAGATAAAGCATTATTTGTTGACAATTTAAATAAGCAACCGAGAAAAATTTTATGGCGACAAGCATTAAAAATAATAAATTGGTAAAAATAATTTTCAGTAATAAAATAAAAATAAAAAATCGAGGCAAACCATCAAATTTAATCGATACAAATTATTTAATATTGAATTGTTTGCAAGGTTGACGAAGCAATTTTAAAATTAAATAACCATTTTCCAGTATATTTTAATACCAATTTCAATTTTTTAATTTATAATTTATTTTTTCATAGCAGATAGTAAATTTGCTCAAATACAATATCAAATTTTTTGCCAATTTATTATTTTTGCTGCTGGTTTAGTGCCAGCCAATAATAAACAATCAAAATTTCATTATCAAACATTAAAAATTGTGACCTTTCGGCAAAAGGTTTAACATTTTGAAATTCGAGATTTCGTCTATCGAGATATTGTACCAACTTCGATCCAAATATAGTTTGTGAGTCTGAATTTCAAAATGAGGACATTTTTAAATAAATCAAAAAAATGTCCTATTTTTATTATAAAGCAATATTTAATTTAAAAAAACTAAAATAAAATGAAAAGAAGATACTGGATTCAAGAGAGAACCCAATGCCTTAGTACTTTATTGAACATTCTATCTTTTGATAAAGGCCAGGCTGTTTCCCAAAAATTGTTTGCATATCTCTTCAGCAGATTTTAAGTTTTATACAACTAAGGGAAGCTACACCGGCGAAAGAAAGGTTAGCTCTCACATTACGGTTTCTGACTGCTGGAGATACGTACACAAGCCACCAATGTCTATTCGAGATTAAAGTACCACCTCTTTGCTATAATTCAATTTTAAAACTAACGAACAACTTGATCAACACATTTTTCATCGTAAATTTGAGAACCACATTTTTCCATCGGAAAATAATTTGTTTCCGAGTTTAATTTCACTATTTTTATGAATATTTTCCGACTTTAATTCCACTTGTCGAATTAAAGTCGTATATTCTATACAGATTTTGCGAATTCGACATTTGCTGACAAACAAAATATTGATGGATCTGCTGGGACACAGGCTAATTTTTTATATAAAAATACAAGTCTATTCGACATAAAGTTTGAAACACTATGAAACTTTAAATGGATCAAAATTAAAGCCAAACCACGTTTTACTGGGACAAAAAGATAAATTTTGTATTGCAGTTTATTTCCCGGAGCCGGATAATATTGTACTTTAAACGTACAGGCAAAGACTACAGAATGTAAAGAGAAACAAAATTGAAGAACACTGTCATACAAAAATGGGTTACGCGATCTGCTAAGCAATATAAAGATTACATCTAGTTATGTGAATTCTATTCTAGATGTAAACCAATGAATAAATTAAAAATTTAAGGGAGAATTAATTTATGCAGAATTTTTGAAAAAATGATTGTTTTTCGAAGGATGTATATGTATCTTGTTATGTCATGCTAAGGTGCAATTATGAAAATTCTTCGTAACTTTTTACAAATAATTATGCATTTATTTGATAAGTTACTAAAAAAATGGTCTATTACGTTCAACATTTTCATAATTAGAGAGTTTACAATATTATAGTTACCACCAGACCATTAAAAACTTAATTGATTGTATA
The DNA here is from genome assembly GCA_958295665.1 of Tipula vernalis. Classification (NCBI taxonomy): domain Eukaryota; kingdom Metazoa; phylum Arthropoda; class Insecta; order Diptera; family Tipulidae; genus Tipula; species Tipula vernalis. Next base: position 225,838,105 of record OY282560.1, read on the forward strand.
CATATGACTTATAGATCTTTAAGAGGCTTTTAATCAAAAAAATTGACCTAACAAACTGCCGGTAAGAATATTAAATTTATTTATAAACAAATATAAATAATCATTTATTTTTAACTTAAATTTGCTATCTGCTATAAAACAGAAAGACCATGCTTTTTTTGTCACATTTTTGTCACATGAATTTGTTATTATTTACATATGGTATGCAAAATTTCAATGAAAGTAATTCGGTAATAATTATAATTAGAACCAATTCAAAACAGGACAAGTGGAAAAGGGAGATTTCTTTAAATACTGCTTAAAACCTATGCTGAATGCAAATTTGAGTTTGTAGTATTTGAGTTTTTTTTTTTTTTTTTGAAAAAACCGACTTTAAATGGTTTCGCCAAAATACACAAGTACAATGACAAAATACCGAAATACAATCAATTCGGTTATCAAACATAAAATTTCCATTATATAACCAAAAAGTGCTTACCGCATTATCTAGAATTTCTTTGATACTTGTTAAACCAATTTGCAGGGAGCCTTTGTGCATTCTCCACAATCAAATGCATAAACTAACTTGTTTTGGTTGATGACACTGTTGTTTTTAAATGCGACCAAACAAGATATGTGATATGTATATATGTAGGATGAAATATTTAGATACATACAGCCACACCTACTAAAGATTTTAAAAATTCATATCATGCATTTAAATTGTATACGTCGTACATACTTGCTAACAAGTTTAAATATAAATATTGTATTGGCGATTATATTCCACTGAATACTAATACAATTACAAAAAATTGAAGCAAAGTCATTTTTTTTATTACGTACGACTCTCTTATTATAAATACTTGGTGATATTTTCGTTTTCTTTTAATTTGGCCATACTTAAATATTATGTAAATTAAAGCACCTTGACACTGCTGATTATAATGTTGGCCTTATCTTTTGATAATAAAATTACTTTAAACCGAAAAATATCGTAATTCAAAAACAAACAACATTTCTAATATTTTGCTTTTATAAAATACTTGTACGTGGTGTTTGATATAAAAACAAATCTCTTAAAATATAACAAAAATACATAAACAAAATGGGACAGATAACACCATACATAATTACACTTAAGTGTTTTTCGGTATTTTATCTGTAGTTGTACGTGAATTGTAATATTTTTTAGAATCACTCAAAAATGTAAATTATTGTCACGATTTGTGAAACTATGTATGTAAATAATTTTGTTCTTGGTAAGGAGGGTGGGTAATTAATGATAGAGCTGCGTAAATTGTAAAATTTTTATAAACTTTTATGTTTAACCTTGAAAAAGTATACCTAATCGTTTTCTGTAGGTACTCAAACTTGTAGTATTAATTATACCCGATATTTGGTATAATTAATTGTTTTTGTTGGCTACATTATTATTGCAGCAATGCATAATTTATCACTCGCTTGTCTTGGCTAAAAAACTGGTTTGAATCTGTGCTAAAAAAAGCTTATAAAATCGCAATTCATATTATATTTAGGGATAAATTCTTTAAATATATTCTGGAAATGGGGAAATATTTTGAAAAAGTAGGAATGTAAATTTCTGCTAAATACAAATGATTTAGTCGAGTTATAGCTGATTTCCGTTTAATCGTTTACCCTTTTACTTTTGATATTTTGCTCTTTTCTAAAAGACAAAAGATGTACGATAAAAAATGCTTTTTTGTATGATTTCCTTGTATTAAAATGATAACATTTATAAGGAATTCTCAAAAAGTATTACTAGTAAAAAAGAATAGAAAAATCTGAAAATGATTTATGCCCGGTTTCAAAAATAAAGAGGCAATCTCCAGTTAAATAATATTTCATCTCTTTCTTATTTTATGAAATTGTGATTTATTGCATAAAACAAATGCAACGCGTGCTAATTTTATTCGTTTTTTACATGAACATTTTAACTGGAGAGCCAAATATTTAACTGCCCAATTTCTTCCAGCTAAATATTTAGCTGAAGGCTAAATATTTCCATGTAAAAACAAGTATAATCAACTTGCATTGAATTGATATTATGAAACGAAACGCAATTTCATAAAGGAAGAAAGGGAGGACATATTTGAGGAGTGTCTGATCAAAAGTCGCTATTTACATTTTCCAAAATGATATTTTTTGTTTCTATCAGGGCAGAATTTTTTAAGTGAAATAGACCAAAAGTGGTTATTTCCAGCATGGACCAAAAATTGCCAATTTCTCTATGAAAAATATTCCTAAAATTATTTAATTTTAGGTCTTAATTTTGGTCAAAACAAGCTATTTACTACAAAAAAAGTGATCAAAAGTAAGTAGCAAAAAGTAAGATGTAAATAGCGACTTTTGATCAGATACTCCTCATCTAACTATAGAGATTGGATATTTTTTTGTGAAACCGGGTATAACTGGTTTATGTTTTTTCGTAAAAGATGCACCAAGTTGCTCAACATTTATAAAATCATAGAGTATTTTGAAAGGAAAAAATAAAATTTCAAGTATGTCCATCTCATTTTTATAAATGGATAAAATATATTTGCATATTTGTTCATGTTTCTATTCTTTTAGAATAGAACGAAAAGATTGAATGTAAATCAGCTATAAGTATAGTGAATTGTGCACCGTACTCTTCAAACTTTTTGATACAAAAACTAAAACTTTATGCTAAAATAAATCAATTTATTATCGCCGATGCAAATTATAATTCCACCTAATGGACAAGTCGCCAACAAAATGAATAATTACAAACTTTGACAAATTAAATTTTCTTACAACACCAACGATTCAAAGCTGACATTCTAATTCGCGTTTAAAAGGTCATGCCCAACAATATCATTATTTTATTATTTATTACAATTAATTAAAATATTTTGAGCAAAGAAGACATTAAATCTGAAAGAACATACATACACTATATACCTGAAATTAAATCAACTTGAAAATAGTAATGAGCAAATTCCCTTTAGGTAGAAGATACCAATTCACCCACTCTTAATGTTTTTGACAGTAGACTACGAATTCTCAATTAAGATAAAAATTAGAACTCAATGTTAATTCTAGCAATTCTCAATGCAACGATTCTAAGTTAATACACAAAAAGCCCGCTGCAGCCATTCGTAGTGAATGAAGTCGTTAACCTCCTCGAGGCAAAACTGACATTCATCGTTTTATGTAGCGAATTTTAAAAGCATCAATGTACTATGTGTGAGATCTATCAAGTCCGCTTGAAATATAGTCCAGAGTGGTCTCAGTTTGCCAGTTGATCTAGATAGAGACCCACGAATCTATCATTAATCGTTCCGACTTTTGTTATAAATGAGTTGAAGATGCAATCCCTAAGATTTCTCAAATGCCCTTCTACATTGCCAAAAAAATGGCAGATGTTTCTGGAAGTTTATGCTCAATGTGATGTTTTAAGAAAAATTTACGATCCAAGGTAAAACTAAGTTGTTTGAGGAAGTATGACTAATTGAAGCAGCCCATTAATCTCCTTTTTGAACGAGGCTACTCTACTATCAAGAAGACAAAAGGCATCAAGTTAATAAGCATCGTTTTTAGTCAAAGTTCTATTTCGAACGACTTACACATGATAGGCTATTAATTTCCTCGCAGAAGTTAATCCACGGGTTCTGTGAGCGGGTCTTAACGTTATTTTTAGTCATTTTGAGGTGTTCGGAAACCAGCACAATCACTCTTAAGATTAGGTTTCTTAGCCTTATTCTTAGGATGCCCTTCTAGCCAATTTTCGTTAACTTTTTCAGATCATACCACCAAAGCTTTGTTCCGAGTTTTTTTTGTTTGGTATTGGTGTTATATGAGGACAAACATTTTCGAAAGCAGTTAAGAATGGCTTCGACAGCGAACATGCCCATAATTCAATGCCTTCAGCCGACTGAACTTTCCTAATTGAGAAAAGTAAGGGGTCAGGCACGAGTCTATATCCTAGCCAGTTCTTTTTCTAGTTAGATTAGGTTATAGCCGGTCTTGTTATTGTTAAAACTTATACTAGTTTGATTATAGGTGAGAAGACATAGATAACTATTATGGAACTTGTTCCGCATTTTTCTTACGCTAACCGAAAAAAGCTTTTAAGGGGAGGTTCTCATCAAGCGACCAAAAAATAAGGAGATTTTCTTGATTTTTTTTTTCATGGAAGGAAGTAAATAAACAACTTAAGATTTTTAACGTTAAGATTTATTGAGTTTTAAAGTACAAAAAAAATATGTTTTTTTAAGAATAATAAAGTCTTGGGAATTGTTTATAGTGTTGTGACGTAACCGTCTCAAATAAAGGTGACTTATCGGTATCCACTGTAGCACTTGTAAAAATTATCTGAAACGGTTTGGGGAATATATTCTACACAATATAGGCTATCATAAAGTGAAATAAAAAAATATCGAATTTTCGGATCGAGTTTCATGAGAACCGCTCCTTAAGTAATTTAACAGAAAAAACCCTGTTGTTAATGTTCGAACTAACTCATAAACAATGATGAATATTGGCACTTTACCCTATAAGTCAGAGATTGATCTCTTGTATAGAATTGCTAGGTGAGCAGCCTAGCTTCCATCAAAAGGTCAACACATTTCTATTCATTAAGTTATTTATATCAAGTGAGTAATAAGAGGTCTAGTCTGTTTTAGGCGGTTAGTCGAGCCTGAGGCACACCGCAACTAATGTACCACCAGTTCAGTTTCTTTGTACTATTAATACCATAAGAATTCGTTAGAATGTGTTTAAACCTTTACCAAAATTAAGTGAATAGCAAACTCGACAATGAAATAATTCTGTTAAACAATTAACACATTTAATGGAAAATGCTTATTTGATTAATACGTCATTATTCTAGATCAGTGGTGGGCAAGCCAAATTAGTATTTTTGACAAATTTTGATAATAAATAGAGCAATAAAACTCCGATTAGAAAAAAAAGTCAACTGGACAACGCTGTATTTATTTATGTATCCAGAGGCACAGAATTTATTACATGCAAATCGATATGAGGACCACCGCAATATTTATTCCATCTTGCGGCATGCGGTCCGCGGGCCGCATTTCCCAAGATTGAATAATACCGCGTTGTCCAGTTGATTTTTTTTTTCTAATCGGAGTTTTATTGCTCTATTTATTACCAAAATTTGTCAAAAATACTCATTTGGCTTGGCCACCACTGTTCTAGATCATGTCACATTGTATTTTATCAAAATATAAAATCCAAATTAGTTAATAAAACCAGAAATAAACTAATTCGAGTACGATGACTATATTTGTGTAATATTGACAAATGGAGCTTAGGAATTATCGAACTATGTAGATTACTTCCATTAAAATATTTAATGGACCCCTGTACCCGGATTTTGATCGAAACATAGAAATTCAGAAATGAGTTTCATTTATGTACTTTGTATTAAAAATAATTTTATTATTGTGTGGTTTAATTAGTCTCTTTGTATTATTGTGTTTTTCATTGTCACCTCAAGAACTATTACAAAAAAAACAAAATTAAACCATTCAAAATAATAAAAATAAATTGTAAGGCCGATATTCTCGTACAATTAAATTGCGCAATATACTTGTGTGGCGTCAGTACATTGCCCAATATACTCAGTATTTTGTTTGCAAAAATTTGTTCAGAGTCCGTATTCTTGAAATTCACCGAAAAAAGTCGACAGTGACTTTAGTATAAAGCAATTTAAATTTTCGACTGAATTTGAACGAATGCAGGTGAACAATAATTTTGTATTAGGTTGCAGTGAAATAAACTGAAAAAACTAAACTAAATTTTCTGTTTATTTTTTTAATGAGTTCGGTATTTAACCGAACTCATTAAAAAAATAAACAGAAAATTGGATTGATCTTCACAAAATGTTGACCAGTGTATTTAGGTAACCAACTTCACGGATTATTTTATGCACTTTTGTGTCATTTCATGGGACATGCTCCTGATCACAATATACTAAGTGAAGTTGAATTCTTCTTTTTGTGTTGTGTATAGTGTAGGTAGGTACTAATTAAATATTCAAAAATTTCATCAAAGACTTTATTTAAAAGTTCCAAAGAATTTATTTAAATGAAGTTTGAAATGAAATTATGGAATCCAAGAAGAACTATTTCAACTAACTACATAATTCTAAAGTTTTGGTAATATAACGGAAAGCACAGTTAAACGGAATTAAAACTTGCACAAAACACATAATACTGCAGAATTTAATCCAAATCGCTAATGACATTTTGTTAAAAATCATTTAAGGTTATCGTTGAGCTTTTTGGGGCACTATATTTATGGTTAGTGTACAGGTCAATTTCGACTTACGTAGTCGTTTTTATGTTGTAATTTTGTTCTATTTTTAGGAATGCATTCGCGCATTCATTAATTTTAATGATTTTTTTTGTGGTTTATTGAATATTATGTAATGATTTGTTTTTTATCTACAAAATTTAGTGATAATTATATAATCACGTAATGTTTTACCAACAATTATCCTATAATTGACCTTAAAGTGTCTAAACGTTAAGAACATTAAAATTAACAAAAAAAATAATTATTTTTGCAAGAAGTAGATAAACTTGTAACTGTATTTTTAAATTTTATTCGAGCGTACAAGTTAAGTAAACGAGAATTGTATTTTTATATAAAGGAGAAATCAGATTTTTGCAGTACATATATAGTTTAATCGCTACACGTATGTAGATACACGTTTTAATGTAAAGATAGTGAAGTAAAAGTAAAAGGTAATTGTAAATATATCGACATACACAATGTCACAGGCGGTAGTTGGTTGTTATTTGTGTATGTATTCTGAAGAATAACTAAAACGATTTTTTATATTTTTTTTTACTCGTTTGATTGATTTTAATTAAATATTCTTCGATAAAACTGGCGTGTATGCATTAATTTGCATAAAATTGTCCGTATAAATTCTAATTTTGTAATGTTGCAGTATAATATAAAGTACAAAAGAATTTTTATTATTTACTTAGGTAGACGTCATAATAAAGCTTATTTTTCAAATTTAATTAAAATTCTAACAGGTATCTCTCTTAAAAATTACGCTATGCCGATTTCAATAAATTTTAACTATATCATTTACACCGTATTTGAGTTTAAAGTCTGATATAAACCCATAAGTGATAATATTGTAGTGGTTATATTCAGTATGTGGATATTATATGTATGTATCCAAATAAATTCATTTTTAAAGTGACATTCAAATTATTAAATGGTTGCACACAAAAAACTTTAATGCAGATTTTGAACGATACATATCCCAACCCCTGTTTACTAACTAAACAAATTATTGATTTAAAAAATATAGTTACAACTTTTTAAATAATAAATTTATTCCACAAAATACTGTTCAAAACGAATTTATATTTGTTTCTAACCTGATAATTATATTTGTTTATTAATTGAAATCGGTTGAACAATCTTTTGGACACGCAAGTAAAAAACGTAATAGGCATCAGAGGAATTAAGAGCCATTTTTTTTTGCATTGAGTTTTATTCACTTAAGTTAAAGTGAACCTACGCGCGCACTTCTACTCGTTCTAAATGGTCAGTCCTAACTTTTCTGTAGTCAATTCCATTGGTCACTTTAAAAGAATATAAAAATAAGAGCTTCAAGTATTTTCTTGAACGGAATGGCTAAGAAGTTATGAATAAAAATGAGATAAATCCCCAGCTAAATCATCGTTAGAAAAGTTTTGCGAATTGTTAATATGTGGAACTCTTCTTTCTGAGATAGTCTAAGTTATTTGCGCTTGGCGTCATAAATGAAAGTAAAAATCGATTATTTTATGAAAATGTGCCATCAAGTAGTTAACAAATAACGAAAAAAAAACTAAACGAAAAACAGAACATGAGTGACCTGATTAAAATTATCTGTTTGGAATACAGACTGGCTAGGTTAGAAAGGAGGTAGGTTTTTTGGTGGGCTTAGAAGCTAATGCTAAATCCTTTCGGCAGAAAAATTTGCTCTCAGAGCAATAAATTTGATCTGAAAATGTCATGTCATATTTTTTTGTAAAATAAACTTGCTCGATTTTTTTACTCTATTAGAGCTTAAAAAATTGCGTTTTCTCTCATATTTTATATTTTATTACTCATACAAGCAAATTTGTTATAAACAAACTGTATTTGATATTATAAAAAAATCAGACTCCATTTTTTCATTAGTTCTTATTTTCTATATTGTACAAAGTGGTACTGTAAGATTTGTAAATAACAGATGACATAAACAAGTTTTATTCATCTTAAATAAAACACTTGTTTAATATTTCGCAAATTTGAAATACAATTTATTCTCAATCGATTTCGACTTGCTAGGTCATCATCAGGAGTTAAACTAACAGTTACTTACAAAAATGGTGGTTTAAATATAAAATTACTAGTAATAAAAAACACACAAAGACTAACAATCATAAAAAAAAATTTTAAAAATATGTATAACTAAAATTTTAACCATAAAAATAAACTAATACAAACCAAAAATATAAGCAAATTGTAGAAAAAAGGCATAACATTGTTTTATGATTGTTAGTCTTTGTGTGTTTTTTATTACTAGTAATTTTATATTTAAACCACCATTTTTGTAAGTAACTGTTAGTTTAACTCCTGATGATGACCTAGCAAGTCGAAATCGATTGAGAATAAATTGTATCTCAAATTTACGAAATATTAAACAAGTGTTTTATTTAAAATGTTATTAAATGTGTTTCGTCAAGTGCCGACGGCAATAAGTGTTAACAATGTTTTATTCATCGGTACAAGTCTAAAAACTTACATTGTTTTCAAGATGTATTTAAAAAACGAGTTTTGAAACCCGGAAGACATCGACATAACCAGGTTGAGAGAATTTTCTATAATTTAGCGTAGGTATTAACTCAGCATTTAATATAATTTCCAATGAGTTTATATTAAATAAAGGGGAGCACCTCGATTTCTCAACAATAAAAATCCTCAAAGAAATCTCACAAAACACAAAGTAAAATGCCAAAAGACCCTACTAAATTTTCAATTACAATATTATAACGTGAGGATGTTAAATAATTTCTAGTCATCCTTGCGCAGAGAGGACCAATGCTAAGCGGATTTGAGAGGTTTCTAAAGTATGTGAAACACAAATGTATTTTTGAAGAAGATTATCACCTCGTCCTGCCGCCTTTGAGCAAAGGTCCCACTGTTAAGCGGGATTGGGGAATCTCCTATTTTAGTATGTGAATAATTATTAAAAAACACAAATTTTTGAAAAACATTCTAATTTCTATTAATGTTGGAATTTTAAGAAATCGTCAAAGCAAGGGATTGGAGGCGGCAGCGGGGTAATGTGACCAACCCAAAAATTTCAAAAATATTAAGCATGTGAAAAATGATTTTAAAATCGGATAAATATTTAGAAGAATTTTATAATTGTAAGTTTTTTAAATAGCAAGCAAAATAACACCAACCTCCTGCAAACTTTCAAGATGTACAAGAATTTCTCTTGTACCAAACAAAATTCTCAAATTATACAACGAAATAAAATTACATTAAAAAATGTGTTTTAGTTAATAAACTCGCTACGTATCGCAAAAATTTTCTTTGTTTGCACCTTCTAAAAATACGCAATCGCATGTGTCAAAAATATTTTAACCTTTGTGTATAAGCGACATTATAAGCGATAAGAACCGTTAAACTCTTTGATCTCTGTTTGCAAGGTGAAGCACATTAGTGTTAAAAAAATAAAGTTCTATTATAACCAGTAAGTAAAATTACGCCCTATCCCATATTTCTGTAATCAAATTAATGAAAACTATACATTTTTACGTATTTTGTATAAAATTATAACAAAAATATTTGTTTTTATAAAGTGAATATTTTCTCGGAAAATGCAATAAATTTTCTGGAAAAGTTGACTTGCACCTCCTTCTCTTAAAATTAATTAAAAAAGTTAAATTTAGTAAAACTTCTGAAAATATCAATGCAATACAATTCCTGCAATAGGTGAGGGCCCTAAAATATGTTAAAAATTGGAGATTTCATTTTGTTTATCTGGATTAAATTCAGACCACCAGAAAAACAAATTTACAAGAAAATGTTTACGGTATTTTAACCATGCCATCCATACACATTTGGTAAGGTTAAAATACCGTAAACAATTTCTTGAAAATTTGTTTTTCTGGAGGTCTGAATTTAATCCAGATAAACAAACAAACAAAATGATCTAAGAAAGCTCCAATTTTTAACATATTTGAGGGCTCTCACCTACCATATATAAATATATTGAAATAGATATATTTAAAGCTTTAGATATGCTTTTAGATACGAAATATGCCTGCCAAACAACTTATACGGTAATTTAAAATGTGCAAGACGGTAAAAAATGCATTATAATCAATATTCTCAAAACTAAAAAGTCGTAAAAATTTAGATTCAGGCATCCTGAGTATAAAAATATATAAAACCAGAATCCAATGCTTCTTTCTTGCCAAGTTTGTTGAAAGGACTGCAGAAATTGTCTTGCAATGAAATTTTTATATTTATGAGATCCGAATCTGAAGTTACAGTACAGGCAAATATAAGCCGAGAAAACCGTGTATGAGGTCACATGTAGTGCTCCATTCTAACAGACTACCTTATTTCTCTCTTATCAAGCTTTTTTAGCCACGTTAACTTTAAGAAAATGACGTTCGAGAGCTCCATTTTCCGACCTTTTGGAGCTAATCTGGCACTCGCTATATCAACTGCTGGAATCATCTTGCGCTAATATTTTTGTAAGTTTTACCAAGATATCTTCCAATTCTCAAAAAATTAGTTTTAAGTAATTGAAATAATTTAGTTTAGTTTGTACATATTCATTTATACAATATCCTAAGTTCGGACTTAGGAAAAAATGTTTTAATGAATAACGTTTCCTTGGGAAGGTATTGCTTTTTAACGTCTTTAGTGGCTGAATTGAAATATAAATATGTAGTAGGTGTATACCATACATAGCTAATAGTTTTTTATTTTGATATAAAAAGGTTTCCATCAGTCAATTCTTCACTGAAGCTTTTAATATGCAAAAAAACAACTCAGTGTTAAAAGTAATACCTTTATGCTACAGATACTTAATGGTTTCGTAACTAAAGTTTCGAATTAAATCTAATTTCAAAAAAAATATATCATGGTTAATCCTTGATTTCAACTCAATTTGAATTCAGTTTCGAATGGCCTAATTTTTCCCAGATCATTGGATTTTAGTGCGAACATATGTTCCGAATATTAATTACCTACTTTTATTTCTACAAAATTGTGTTTTTTGTATTTTCCAACGTTGCCAATTTCCTAATTCGAAAATAAAAGCAATCTAACCTAGCTCGACTAGCAATAGAGGGTATTTCAAGCTTTTTAAGGCTTAAATTAAAAATTGCTAAAGAATATTGCGTAAGAAAATAAATCAAAAATCGAAAATTTTTGCCTTAAAAATGGTTGAACTGTCAAAAAAATTCATTTTTAAATTGTTATGTTACACATTTTCATTTGGAAACGAAACCCTTGATGTGTCGGTAGTATTACATGACTTAGAAAATATTTGAAGAATTTTGTAGGGATTGTAAATAATATAAGTCTGTGGTGAAAAGGTAAAGTATCTTATCTCGAGATAAGACATTTTTGAGATTTTAACAAAATCATATTCTATTAAAAATTAGCTATTTTTACAGCTAATCGGTTTGCCTGTAGCTATTACAAAATTCGAGTTATTACTATGTCCAAATAACTTATTTGAAAAAAAAACTATAAAATCAAAAGGAAAAACATCTTATTTAAAAATTAAAATAAAGTTATCAAAAAATTCGGAAGCAAAACATTTTAGTTACATATAGGTCAACAAAAAAATTTTAGTAAAACACCTTGTTTCTACATAATTTTCAGTGTTTCAAAAAAAATATATATTTAAAACAACTTATCTACAAACAAGGGATTTTTCCCTTTTATTTTTGTTGAAATTATATGCTTATTCAATAACTTATGTCCTATTAAGATTTATTGGAAAATGCATAAAAATTTGGTAAAATAGCTTAAGTGAAATAAGATAAGTTATTTTAACAAAATTGTAAAGGTAAAATAACCTGTTTGCATTTTTCTTAATTTTCTTAATTACTCTAATAAAATTTAAAGTAACTAATACTTAAAAAAAAATTCATTGCATCATCTTACGAAAACCCTGGAAAAACTAGCTTATATAGTCATATATTTTTTCACAGATTTATTTTAACCGTTTTTTTGCTCTCCTGAAAATTGTATAAAATCGAGATAAGATACTTTACCTTTTCACCACAGAAGTAACAACAGCTCGTTAAATATGTAGGGGTGGAGAATTTTAAGAATATTTCGATGAATTCTCATATATGTATGTAGAGGTTTTAAAAATTCCTCGTTAAGGGACGAAACGTTACATCGAAATCACAATCTCAAAATAGCTTAATTTTAAATCTTTAAAACGAAATCTCGAATCCTGAATAATTAATATAATTTCGTAAAATTATTATTCGATAACCTATTATGTATAATATAAGTCGTGTTTTCCATAAGAACTGAAAACTATTCCTTTTATTTTATGTAAAGCGAAAAAAAAAATTCATAAAGCTCGAATCTTTAGTGCACTTAACATAAATCATGTTGCTGTAACAACTGGCAATAAATAATTACAATTATAGCTTATTTTTTAGTTACACTTGATAAACCCAAGAATAGTTTACACTCGATAAATTCATGGGGTTATCAAGTGTAACTAAAAAATAAGCTATAATTGTAATTATTTATTGCCAGTTGTTACAGCAAAGTACATTTATATTAAATACACTAAATATTCGGGCTTTATGCATTTATTTCTTTTCGTTTTACATAGATTAAAAGGAATTTAAAGTTTATCGAGTTCTAGTGCAACTCTCATGGAAAACACAACTATAATAAATTTATTTGAATACCTGCCTATCTAACCCAGCGTCTTCACCTGCAATCTACCGTTGAGTTAGATCATTAATACATATATTTACTCGTTTGCTAGTGGAGACATGAAATGTTATAAAATACCAATATGTAAATTATACCATCAAGTTGTAAAAATTTCGTTAAACTTGATGTTATAAAAAATTTGACATAATTCAAAGTAACGGCAATTGTAATGCCTATATTGAATTGGATATTGGTAATAATTAACTTTTAATAATTTAACTATTTTCGAAATGAACGAAATAGATGAAACATTAAAATTATTCTATTCTACAAAGGCAATTAATTGCCTTGTCTTGACGCTAAAATTAATTATAGTTCTAAAATTAATTTTATGATCATAATTTGGAGTTTTCTTCTTGACGGTAAAAATAAACTATTATACACTCCCTCCTTTCGTCAAATATGCGAACTAATTAGTTTATTATTGTTATTAGGCGTCAAATTTTGAATTAGATGTCAAAGGTGTCGTTGTTCAGTGAATGTTTGAACCCGCAAAATAAAATAGATGGTGGCCGTTACCTCTTTGATATCATCTAGGCATAGTAATGTGAACAAAATTTTGGCCAGAACGATACTGGGAAATGGTAGGACGAAATTTGCCGGAAAGCCGATTTCAAAAAAAGTATCTTGTCAGCAGAAAGACTTTTACAGACAGATACATACGTATCGGGATATGTATCGGCAAAACCAACAAAAATGTTTATACTCATTAATCTGAGGATTAATCTTCTATCGGCGTTTATAAAATCGGGCCTTAGTGTACGTTTCGACAGAAAACTTTGTTGTTATTTTTACAACGCACGTCACACGGATAGTAAACATGCACGCAAAAAATGAATATGGTTGGTATTGACATACAATTTTAACCTACACAACTAAAGCAACATTCAGAATAACAACCAAAAAGTACTAATGCCTAGATATTTTTTGATTGTTATTTTTAAATTCACAATATTTTTGCTTTTGAAATAAAGCAAACAACTTCCGTGTACGATAAACTTCAGTCTGTTTACATAAAAATTGCAGAAATTGAATTTGAGAAATTTAAAAAATTATATAAAATTGCTTGCAGTACAGGAGTAGAAAAAAAATCGTCTTAACATGCGATAGTGCAGGAGTAGAAAAAATATCGCATAATTACTCTACATTCGCTGTCGCTTATGTCGCAAACTTTGTCCTCATGAGTAATAGCTATCTGTGTTTACTTTTTGGGTAAGAAAATATTTGAAAGTCAAGGTAATGCTTATCCTACAAGTAAAATATTCGTTTTAAGTCATCTACTAAAAAGAAATATTTTGAAAAAATGTTTACTAGTTTTTAAACACTTCATCCTTAGCCCACCCACTAAGATACTACTTCAAATTGTAGTACCTACGTTTTTCCTATGGGAAAATTAATATTAATATAAAGTATAATATTATTCAAAGAGCGTGTAGTGATCCTTATTACTTATGAGGGTATAGTTTGCGATACGAAAGATAGTGATCGTGGTAATTATTCAAATGAGTAATACCGTTAAACGCGAGTTAATACGATACCTTTTCTACTCTTGCAAGTTTTTATGGTACATTTTTTTAATTAAATGTTTCTCCAGTTTATGTTTTTTTATTTAAAAATAAGCGCTCGCGAATGCTTATTTACGCTCACGGAAATTTATCGCACGCGGAATTTCTTTACTATATTTCAAAAGCAAAATATAAAATTAAAGTTTAAAATGGGGGAAAATTTATATTAAACGGTTTTATTCTGTTGGTAACAAGCAGCGAGTAATTATTTTCAAAGGTAGTTAAAGCATATGTAATAAACTTATTACTAAACAGAAGTAGAAAAAAAATTATTCGAAGAAATTCTTCGACAATATTCTAAAATTCGATATCAAAAATTTTATTCGATATTTTGATTTTGTGAGGTTTTATCACATCCCTTAACCATCGACTTCACCATCACCGAAGTTCATCTTATTTTTTCTGTACAGCTTCATTTTTTAAAATAAATATTTAAATATTTTTTTTGCTTGGAATATAGAAAATCAGATCCCGCATGGCGAATTTATAATACAAAACCTAAAATTTAAAAATGTACATATTCAGATTTTAGTTTTTTTAGAAGTCATTCTTTGTCAGATAAAACTCTTCTTTTCTATTCATAATCGTTTGTTTCTCCTACAGTCACCAAAAATTGTGTATCACACAAAAGTGTTAAAAGTTAACTCGTTTCTCAAAATTTTGTAACATATTAAAATTTTATGTTCGCGTTAGAAGTAACCCTCGTTGAAATATTGGAAGAACTAAATTTTCAAACTGAAATTTCAATTCAGGTTTCACTTTAAAATTGGTGAACACATTAAGATTCTTATAAATTTGATAAAATTCATAGTAGCTAGTTGTCAAAAGATGAATAAAATCGACTAATTTGTAAGCCAGAATAGAATACAAAATTGCGCTATGCTATCTAACCCCGAAGAATTCTGAATTTATTATTTATTTTTTTTTTTAATTTTTTTTTTTTCAATTTTTTTTAATTTTTTTATTGTTTCTAAAAATAAATTTTTAAAATAATAATAAATAAAATAATATTAAACACAATTTTTTTTTTCACCACTATATGGTTAAGTATTGCAATCGCGAAAAAAATATGGTTCAGATTTTCACATTTCTCGACGGATTAGGTTACCAGGGGGCCTATTCTCGAATTTCACATCCATTTTCCACATGTGGACATCTGTCAAAGTTCACAAAAAATCGTTCAAAAATTGTAATTCATATATAAAACACATGCGGCATTGACATTTTCCTACATGGGGAATTTTTCCACATGCTTATACCCATTCGGAAATATTCCCTTAGTATCGAAAAAATTCAATTTTTATGAGTTTTGACAGATGTCCACATGTGGATAATGGATGTGGAATTCGAGAATAGGCCCCCAGGACTCTAAAACATTGATTAGAAAAATGTTGTGTCCGTCCTTCCAGTCATAAATTTTTATTATTTTTGTTTTGCCTCCCATTCTCACAAATATTGATAGTTTCGGTCGAAATTTTGTACAAAAATAGATTTTTAGTAGTAAATACATATGATATATACATATATATATATATATATCGATTGAAGCATTGCATGGGGGTCACTTTAACAAAAAATTATAAAAATAATTTGTTGAACGTTTTCCGAGGTAATATCAAATTTTTCGAAGAAATATTTTTAATATTTTTTTAACATTTTCCAAATTCCATCAACTGTTCCCTAGGTGTCTTTAAGACAAAATGAATAGGTAACCATGTAACAAGGAATTTAAATTTCTAAATTTATCTAAAATACTTTGCTGTGGCGCTATTCTGGTTTTCCCAGGGAATTGAGAATTGGGAATTTATTTATTATGATTTTTCAATGTATTTTGGTATTATTTTTTCCAAAGCATACTCAATTTTGCGAAAAATAGTTCCTTTTCGTAGCAATTTTGTTGTTTATTTTTCCCTAAAAATTTGGTTGGGAATTATTTTTTCCCAAAACACAATAAAATACCAATCGCGCAGTAAGATTTGCAAAAAAGAATACCAAAATACACTAAAAAGTCACAATAAATCAATTCCCAATCCCCGGGAAAACCAGAATAGTGCCATATAATGTTGTGATCTGAACAAACGGCACAAATTTTCAGAAAAGAAATTAATTGTTAAAAGTCGAGGAAGAAAAATGGCGAATGCAACTTTGATTGCTGTTCAATACATGTCAGTTCTAAATAAACTAATATTCATTGTGAGTCTGTGACCATTTACGAGTATGATATTGGGGAAGGGGTCTCCAAATTTAAGTGATATTATTAATGGCCTTGCCCAAAATAACGGAAAATATTTGTAAAATACAAATGGTTGGTTTGGTGGGGATTCTATAACGGACGCTTTGTGACAAAAGTATTGTTCGAGGAGTCGGATAAATCCAATTTTTTTTATTTTGTTTTTGTATAATTTTTTTTTTTTTAAGATTAAATAATTAAATTTTTTTTAACACCCATGATTAATTTGAGCTGCCCATTTGAAATAAATCTGAGGAAATACCGGACAAAATATGGTATATGCTTCACAAAACATATCGGATTACCAACCAATAATACAAAAGTTAACTATTTAGAATGAACTGTAATTAAAATGCATGATTTGCATGTTGTTTTACATTTTTATTGGACTTTTAGGTTTTACGTGGTTGATGTAAAATGAAATGACGTACGAGTAGGTAAATATTCAATGAAGCCTGTGTACATATTATCAAATTTAATTTTTATCAGTACTTAATATAATTATTTAATTTTTGTTTCAATCAATTTTAAATTATCAAATATGAGTTGTACCCTTAAATATTGAATAATAATTCATTTATGCACCCGGTTTTATTTTCTAAAAAAAAAGTACGTTTAGATTAGATTTTATATCAATTTAGCAACTAGATAATGCCTGCGAGAATTATCTCTATATAGAGAATTTTCAAAGGTTTTGAAGTAGGTAATTTAATTTACTGTGTTGCAAATATTGGTTTGTATGCGTAGCTTGAAACCCAATAATATTAGTAATTTAGTATCCAAGTTAGAATTTTGTTTGGTAATCTTGCAATATCTCAGCTTTTAAAATATGTATTAATGTAAATTAACATTTTGGTTTATGTTTATCAAACTAAATACTAATTAATAATTATACAATTTTGTATTGTGGTTTTTGATAAAATCATATCAATTCGATATGTAGCTTTGCGTATACTTAAGTATGTAAGTACAAAGTTTCATTGAGGGTCTTTGTTTATAAATGTGTGTTGATTATTTTTTTATCGAAAAAATTATTTTTGTTGTAGAATTAGTTTGATTGGTTGAAAGTTAATAAACAATTTTAACTTTTATCGTGTTTTCTATAAAATTCCACATTTTTCCGTGGTTAGGGTTGTACGCACGTTGTTATATGTATGTTTATTGACGAGCCTCTTTAAACTGTTCATTTTTTTTTCTAAATTAGCACATAGTTAATAATTCAATGCTCGTTCTTATGGTTTGCACCATTTAAATGCGATCGATAGTATAAAATCGTTACAAATAAATTAGACATTTAGTGTTTGTTTTATTACTGGTACATAAATTATTCCACATCGCAAAAAATAATATTGGTAATTCCACACGACACATAAAAAAAATTATAATCCGATACACTTATCGTGTTCTCGATTGATTAAAATCAATTTGCGAATTTATAAATTTCATTTGACATTGACCCAATATTAATATAGAATATATTTGTTTTAATTTTTCTAGACTGAACCAGGAACAGTGGCAACCGGATCCGGAGCCCCAATTGGCATTCGAACAGCATCGTTGACAGTTGGCGAACGAGGACCAATCCTATTACAAGATGTGAATTTAATTGATGAATTGGCACATTTTGATCGCGAAAGAATTCCAGAACGTGTTGTACATGCCAAAGGAGCAGGAGCCTTTGGTTATTTTGAAGTAACCGACCCTGAAATTACCAAATACTGTGCAGCAAAATTATTCGAAAAAGTTGGCAAAAGAACACCGATTGCTATTCGATTTTCGACTGTGGGTGGTGAAAGCGGGAGTGCTGATACAGCCCGTGATCCACGAGGTTTTGCAATGAAATTCTATACCGATGATGGAATCTGGGATTTGGTTGGTAATAATACCCCAATTTTCTTTTTGCGTGATCCAATTTTATTCCCGTCGTTTATTCACACACAAAAACGTAATCCTGCAACTCATTTAAAAGATCCCGATATGTTTTGGGATTTCATGACCCTTCGACCGGAGACGATGCATCAATTATTATTCTTGTTCTCAGACCGTGGTACTCCCGATGGTTATCGTCACATGAATGGTTACGGGTCACACACTTTTAAATCGATTAACGCCAATGGTCAACCATTCTATATTAAATTCCACTCTAAAACTAATCAAGGTATTAAGAATTTAGATCCAGCTCGTGCCGATGCATTGACTGGCACTGATCCAGATTACAGCATTCGTGATTTATACAACAGCATTGCAAGTGGCCAGTTCCCATCTTGGACATTCTATGTTCAAATAATGACATTCGAACAGGCGGAAACATTCAAATACAATCCATTTGATTTGACAAAAGTGTGGCCACAAGGAGAATACCCGTTAATTCGTGTTGGCAAATTCGTTTTGGATCGTAATCCAAATAATTACTTTGCCGAAGTTGAACAAATCGCTTTCAGCCCGTCACATTTGGTACCGGGAATTGAACCATCTCCCGATAAGATGTTACAAGGCCGTCTCTTCGCCTATGCAGATACACATCGTCATCGTCTCGGTGCTAACTACCTTCAATTACCTGTCAATTGTCCTTATCGCGTGTCATTGAAAAACTATCAACGTGATGGCCCAATGACATTCACCGACAATCAAAGTGGTGCACCAAATTATTTCCCAAATTCGTTCTCGGGACCAGTTGAAGACGAACGCGTTAGAAAACTACAGCCAGCATATAGTTTGAGTGGTGACGTCTATCGTACTAACTCTGGTGATACTGAAGATAATTATGGTCAAGCTGCCGATTTCTATAACCGTGTATTAAAATCAGACGAACGTCAACGTTTGACTAGCAATATTATTGGACATTTATCGGGTGCATCACAATTCATTCAAGAGCGCGCTGTTAAGAATTTCTCGCATGTTAATGCCGATTTGGGCAGACAAATTGCTGAGGGTCTTAAACTTAAACGTACTGCAAATTTGTAAAATAAAAAGTTCAAATTTACGGTTTAAGAAAATTATAGAAAATCGATGGCATCTTTAAATTTTCAATTCTTGGGGATAAATTTACAAAGGAAGATAATTTTATTTACTTTCAGGGGTAATTACAAATATGGTTTTTTAAAAATATTTTTTGTATAAAACTTAATAAAACAATATTTTTACACTGTTAATAAAAATGTAATAAACAAACAATAATATTTTGTGTTTTATTTGATAACAGATATCTCAAGATTTTGAACTATATTGACATATTAGAAATGTATTGTACGTAAAGATTACTGATAAGAATAACTAAACCTAAACGTACATAACTTACCTAAATATGTTGATTCCGATAAGAATCTCAAAAGTGAAATTGGTACACTTCCCTCGGTCCCTCCTTTGGAAAACGGAATAACACACTTATTTTTCTAAATGTTTTAAGAAAGTTCGAAAAAACTCAGAAAACGCATCCACTGCCGTCGGTGCCAAACAAGACATTCGATTCTAAAAATGGTCTGTCCCGTCGAAAATGCGACGGTTAACTAGTCTACTGCTTGGTATTTCAATAAATTTATAATATGAAACATGGGTAGTCAATAGTGAAGAGTTAAATTATCAGCAAAGCTACTCAAAATTAACAACATTAAAAAACAGTTTTGTTCCATAAACTTTTCCACTCGTTTGCAAACTACCAATATTTAAATTTCCCACAATTTATGTATGCGCAAGCGCCTAGTGTAGACATCTATATGTGCCCACAAATAATAAAATATATAGCATTTTTCTCTTTTGTCAATTTTAGTGTAAATGCGTGCTGTGTGTTTCCATTTTGACATTGTGTGTTTGATGAAAAATTAGAATACAAAATTGTTGTTTTTATTATTAAAATTGTATTTAAAATTAAATTTTACAAACATATTTCTAGCTGAATTTTTTTATAACATAACAAAGATCGGTTTTTACAATTCTTTGACATTTCTATCATCGGGTGATTCCGACTCTCATGGAAGAAAATCAGTCGGATTTAACTTTACCGGACATTAACGAAGCCGAACAGCTTACAGCAAACGAAGTTGAACAAGAGCATGAAAATGGCGATCAGGTAAATATAAATAATGCAAAATTTATGTAAAAATTATTGTATTTATGTTGTGATGGTTCATATCCAAAATGACAGATCATTGGTATTATATTAATGGTGGAGGGCTTAGGAGTGGTATTGTAATGTACAAGTGAAAGTATTTGACGGTTCCCCCAGCATTTAACAGTGTATCCATCTCCCACCACAAAAACCTGAAGCGTTCCCTTTAAATCATAAGTTCCTATCTATACACCCAGCATATAACATACGATCTCTAAATCATGATTCTTTGTATACATTTTAGGGTACAACACGACTTGTTACAACGGAAACTAATGCCGCTGGAAATACAGTTGTTTCAGTACCCGTTTCATTGCCGGTTGGTTCATTAATTGGAACAGCGTTTAACGTGATAACACAAGATCAGCTACCACATTTTAAACAGACCATGTTGTGCGTTGATAGTAATGGATTTATATCTGGTAATGCAGTTGTTGGCGACGTTGGGGGTGATATTAAAACAGCACACATAGTAATACATCAGCAACAACCGACAGATATTGTAACACCAAAACAAGAACACCAAACCATGAGCGAGCCAACACAAATGCAAACAAATCACAATCAAAATTGGTCCGATACAATTACAAATATGGAAGTTCTGCCCATTAGATGTAAAACTACAACAGCGGAATTATACAAAAGTCGTTTAGGTTCGGGAGGGCGTGGACGTTGTATTAAACACAAAGAGCAATGGTTCACACCGAGTGAATTCGAAAATTTATGTGGCCGAGGATCAAGCAAAGATTGGAAACGTTCCATACGGTTTGGTGGCCGAAGTTTACAGGCCTTAATTGATGAGGGTGTATTGACGCCACATGCTACATCTTGTACGTGTGCTGCATGTTGTGATGATGATTCAAGTAAGTTTTCTAAATTAAAGTGATTTTTATTGAGCTATAAATAGATTTTCTAGTAGTACGTAGTCTTACCCTACTGACTATTAAGTAAAACAATTTCTAAAAATATACATTTTTATATGATTTTAAGTTTATAGAAATACAAATTATTATGTATGTATATTTTCATATTTATTTTTCACTGTTTTTCTCGATTTTAGCTGCATCTGGTCCAGTACGGTTATTTACACCATACAAACGAAGAAGACGCAATCAAGTTGAACAACCTACGGAGAAGAAAAAATTTAAAGTTGTGCAACAAAGTGAAGAGGAAAGTGAAAATGACCAAACAGCAATTGTAACCAAAGAAGAACCTTCATGGTCCGCACTAGCCGATGGTATTGTTGCTGGAGCTGATTATTTAGATCAAACAACACAAATGATATCTGAGGCAAACGTTCCACTAGATCGCCTAAAATCGTTATGCGCCCAAATGATAAAAGTAGCTAATGAATTTCGACGTTGTATCAATCAAGCAAAAGAATGTCATATCAGGCAAATTGAAAGGATACAGCGAGAACGTGATGCCGCCCTAGTAGCAGCCCGGGTCCATGAAGTTGATGATCCAAATGGAATTGGTGGACAAATATCGTCGGAAGTTGAATTGGCAGCAGTTAAAAAGGTAAGCACATATATTTAGGATTTTGAGGGAAAACATTTTTCTAACATAATTTTATCGCGGTTGGAAAAATTACAATCTATATTATTAAAATCATTCTGAAAGGACTTTGGGAAATTTACCGTAGTTCCTCGGAGGATATAAGTGTTAGTTACTTCACGTCGGTTTCAATTATTAGCCGTTGCACAAAACATCATTTAAAGCTTGCAGTCTAACAGTGATGACCTTCCCGAGTATCCACTGCAAATTTTCCGACGTTCTACATTCTACAACTGCACTTTATCCTAGATAATAGTTAAGCATAGAATAAAGTGAAAAAACACCCTGAGCTAGAGAAATTGCAAAACTAATAAAAATTTTCAAATGTCAGTTTCTTAAAGAATCCTGATGAATTTTCAAATCTGATGTAAGTCCCACTCGAGGAATTTCATTCGAATCGAATTGAGATATCGATAAAAAAAGCTTTATTACAAAAAATTAAGAGGTAAAGCCTTTACTCATAAATTATGAGTATGAATTATGAATGTTTAAAATATATGTCTGGCTTCTAAATTTCATATAAAAATGTTAATTAAATTATTTAAGTAGGTAATACAGAGGAACCTAATCACGTCTAATGTTGGTCCTATTTCTGAGCATGACGTCAGATTGATGATTTGAATTCTAAAAAGGCTAAATAATGCTCCAATTTGATAAGTAAATTTTAATTTATTTAAACATGATAAGAAGTTTCACGTTAACTGAAATCAAAACTAACTTGTGCTAAGCTAAACTGAAATACTTTAAGCTACCCAAATAGATATTTGGCGCCTAAATTAAAACAAAACTTATTTCTAATTATCAAGTAATTTTTTTTCATTGACCTTTTTTCTGCAGCTTTATAAGGTACGTAAGGAGTAGCTAAATTTTGTAAAGCAAAGCTGTTTCATTAAATCGATTATGTTCTGCCTAAATGTTGTTAATGAGTTTCAATCGATAATATTTCTGGTATTTGATTAGATTTAAAACACGTCTGATTTTTTTAAACTGCGCTACTATAAATTATGGTGGTATTCTTTGGGTATCAAGCACGTTCGATGTGATTAAGTAGACTTTTAAATTTCACAAACAGTTTAACAGTTGCTATGTCTAGAACCAAAGGGCTATATTATTTTTCTGCGTTTTCTACCATCACATTGTTATAAGATACTGTTCAAATGTCACATAATTATTAACATATTTATTCTTACTACGTTTTATTTTTAGTGTGCCAATTGTAATCGTGACGCAATGGCCGAATGTTCATTGTGCCGTAAAACACCATATTGTTCAACATTTTGTCAACGTAAAGATTGGAATTCACATCAAGGTATATGTCGAACCTCATCCGAAAGTACCCAACAAATTATGTTTCTTGTCGATGATCAGGGCCAATGAGATCCGAGTGAAACACAATACGTGTGTTTCATAAATAAATAGTAAGACAAGAACAAAACAAAACCATAAACAATTAAGATAAAACAAAACAAAAATTCACAATCGCGTCAATGGGGTTGTGTAGAGCTAAGGACAACAATTGCAAAATTCTATCGATTAGCACACCCCTTAACTCATTCGAACAAAACTCATCGGTATTCATAAATTAAGTTTTCATTCTATGATTCTTTTTCATCCATCACTCACCCCCGTCACCCCGGATTCATATTTTGAAATTAAAATATCATCGTAAAGTACATAAAATAAAATTATTATTATAATTATTATTATTATTAAATTGTTGTTTTTATTACGTTTTTTAATTATCGTTCAAACAAAAAAATATATTGACTAATAAATTAAAAACTATTATATTGATTGTATAAATCTATCTCAATTCTAAATTGAGATAATTTTTTTGGAAAATTTACTTTAAAAAAAAAATTATTCAATGATAATTTAAAATTTAAATTAAATTAATTTTTCTGTTTCTCTTTTTCCATATTATAAATAAATATTTTTAAGAAAAGAAGGTAATTGTACTTTAATTAACCGTAAATTATTATTTTGTATTTAAAAAAGAAAAAAAAAACTATATTATAATATAAAAATAGAATAAAACTCCTAAAAAAATAATGATTAAAATTCAATCTTTATATTTTACTTAATTATGGGTTAAAAAATTTCATACAAAAAAATTATATACCTACATTAAAAAAAGTAATTTAAATAAAATCAATAGTTATAAATAGATAAAATTAATTAATTAAAAATCATTTTATTAAATAAAAAAAACACAAAACAAAAGCTATTTGTAAGAAAATTAAAAATTTAGTAAATAAAATCGATTACATTTTTTTTTGTAAACAATTTTAAAAATTAATCTTTTTTATTTATTCTTAAATAAATATAATTTTTTTCTGTGTTAAATTTAAAAGAATATATTATATATTTAATTAACTGTATTATTTAATAGTTTCTATTAATTTTAGATCGTAAACCATTTAAAAATTAATGTTAAATTTATAAAAGCAAATAAGATAATATATAGGTAATCTAGGGCCTCAATCATAAAATACTTTAAAACAAATATCCAACTACATACATTATTAAACAGCACAATTTATATAGGTATTATGTACAATATAAATATATTTTTTGAATACAACAATTTTAACATCAATTACAATTATTACTGTAGTTAGACTAAACAAAAAATAAAATTAATTATTTGGTTTACAATCTTTAATTATTAAAAAGTTAAACTTATGGATTATTTTTTAATTATTATAATTTCTATTTTATTTTAAGAAGAGAGCATAATAAATATTTGCACTTTTTTTTATATGTATTTACAAAATTAAAAGAAAAAAAAAACTAATTCTAAAATTGCAAATAAAAAATTGTAGATTTTGAAAACAAAATGAACGAACATTTAATTACCTATTCAAGATTTTAGTGGACAGATCGCGAGAGGGTTTTATCACGAAACAATACGCTAAGCCACATCTTCTCGGGGATCAAATTACTGCAATCTTAATTTGCGTATTCACACTATGTCTCATTTGATACTAGTTTCTGGTATCAAAATACCAGTCGCATCCACACACAATCCACGATCCAAGTAACATTTTGTTATTTGAGAGGTAATGATCAAAACGTGTTTTCATGATTATCAAAATTGAGGCTAGTATATTTATGATACAATATATTAAATTATGACAGCGCTCAACAGTACTTGGATTACTTTTGCGCTAACTAATATGATGACAAAGAAGTCCAAAAAGTGACGTAGGTAACTCAGTTTTTGTAAAAATGTTACTTGAATCACTTCTGTTCTTAACTAGCCATATGATGAATGAGGAAGAATAATTTGAAGTACACATGGGAAGAATTGCTTCTGAATGCCTTCAGTTCTCTGATATAACGTTAAAATAACCTGGTGGGCCAATTCTAGGAGTAATCACCCTAAGGTAAAAGACCAGTGTAGGTTAGGTTAGGTTTAGGTGACGGTCTACTAGGACCAGGCATAGACACAAAAATGGTAGCCATACTACGAATTGTAGTTTATCATCCAACTCATTTGAACCATTTTGAGCTGTTAACGAAGCGCTGGATTCTCCTGACGTCCATTCTACTGAGGTCCTTCAGGTCACTTAAGAGGCGTACCTTGTGACGAAAGTAGTTTACAAATCCATAATTTTAAGAAAATTTTTCACTGCATCACAGTTTAATTTATTTCTGGTAGCCACTTATTTAAGCTACTGTATAAATATAATAATTGTTCGATAGGTAAATAAATGACCCTGCATATACATAATTGAGTACTAATTATATAGGGCCATAAAATGAATACCAATTGCAAGATATTAGCGGATTGTATGGATTGTGAAAGTTTTGGTGTGATTGTATGGATTTTTGCAAAAAGAGACGAAACGGGAAAAAAATGCGATGATGGGGAGTTGAATTTTAACATCGGAGCTGTACAGAGGTACAACATTTGTGAGTTACAAAAAAAAAATATATTAATTGATGTCCTCACTAAAATGGATAAGAAAATTAATATTGAGTAAACGAAAAAATTTTAAAAGTTAATATTTAATATTAAAAATAAAAAAAAAATTATTAAAAACTCTTAAGTATAGTTAGTGGATACAAAGAAAAGTTTAATTAATTAAATAGTATAAAAGTAGTGAGCTAATAAATTAAAATTTAAATAATTAAAACCGAAAAGTGGACAAAAATGTGCAAAAACTGTATAGTGTTGAAACGAGCTTGTGCATATAAATATAGTGGTGTAGTGAATTGCGAAACATAAATTAAGCTAGAAGCTTATGGACAATGATTATGTAAAATAATGAAACTAGAAGTGAAAATAAATTAATATATACTTATAATACTAAAACTAAATTAATTAATGTTTGAATAAGTGCGAAGTATAAATGTATGTGTCTTAAATATCACAGTTTTGTTATATGGTTTGACAGAATCAAATCACAGTTTTATGGTCACGGATGTTAAGTGCGTCGTAAGATCAAATTTATCACCGTTTTATTTTCTGGCATAACTGGATAAGTTTATGTTTTTGATTCGAAATAATACGTTTACGATCGGATCCGCAACGCTTCGGAAAATCCATACAATCCCAAAGCGCAAGTTAATTATATTATTATTTTGTTTATATTTTTCTTATAATTTTTTTTATATATAATTATACATATTATCATAAATATTGTAAAATAAGAAATAGTATTATCAATATTATGCATTGATTATTTAGTAGTTAATTTCTTATGGCTATATTTTTTTTCTAGATTTAAGTTCAGTTAGCTTTATGTAAAGCTAAATTCAAACATTTTGTTTTGTATGTACCTAATTAATTTTGAGTACCATTGGCGTACGTTCAAATCTTTATATTATTAATTTTTTTTATTATTTCTTTTTAATTTAATAAACAATATTACATATTATAAATTTAGTGTAATATGAACATATGATAATTCAATTTTTTTTTCCTTTTGTTTGTTAATGAGATGATGATGTGGTAGTTTTTTTCTTATTTTTCCACTGGAGATGTGATCGCATTTTCTTTCCCTACAGTGTACACCCCTTAGACGTGATTGATTAATACAAAGCAGCAATATCTAGCTCGACCTCGGTCCACAAAATAACCCCCCCAGCCACTGCAAGCTAGCCGGCTGAAATATGCTGCGTGGATCCACCGAGGAAGAGTCTGCAACAGGTTTTATTAATCTCGAATTACGGGATGACAATACAGCCTGTTACAGTGGCGCCCAAAACAAAAGCATAAAAATGGGGTTGCGTTAAGTACACTAACAGTTAGGGGTCATTTCAACGTGCTGTCAATTACTTTTCTTTTGTTAATTTAATAGTGTAAAGTGCTTCACATTTATTCTGTCTTACGACATTTAATTTTGATTTAATGTGTAAAAGCATTTCGCAAAGTTTATTTTTTATTTTCATTTATTTTTTAAATTACAGCTAAGTATTGTTTCCATATTTATATGTATGTTCGAGATAATTCCCTCGGGAGTTCATGACCGAATACATCGAAAGTCAAAGTGCAGACGATTGGATCATTGATAGCTACGTGTCACATTTGCGTGAATAAGTCTAAGTTCGAGAATTTGACTTTCAATAATCAAGAAAAAGTCAGGGTGGCTGATGGACATACATATTCGTCACGTGGTCCGTCAAATTACAGTTTTTTGATGATAAAGGTAATTCGGGATCGGCCATATTAACGAATGTATTATATATACCAGAAATTTCATCAAACATCTTATCGGTAAAATTAATGGCGGCTCGTGGATATGAGATCACATTTGGTACGCATAAGTGTTCAGTGCAAAAGAAAGGTGGCAGGCGAATATATATTGGCGAAAATTGTGGCAGCCAATACATTCTCAAACAATCAAAGGAAGTCTATGCAGCGCACAAGAGAACTAATTTATGTGTAAAAAAGTGGCAGCGCATTTTGGGTCATCGTGACATTAATGTGGTCAGGTATCTAAACAATGACAATTTAGTTACCGGTGTGTGTTTTGTAGCGTGTTATTGCAGCGACGACTGTAAAATATGTACACAAGGGAAAATGACTAGGTTGCCTTTTCCAAAAAGGTCATTGACATCAACGAATGCTGTGATGGATCTAGTTCACACTGATTTGTGTGGGCCGATGCCAACTAAGTCACATGGTGGAATGCGCTACATTCTAACGTTCATAGACGATTTTTCACGATACACGGTAATTTATTTGCTGAAGGAAAAATCGCAATGTTTCATGAGGCTTAAGGAATTCAGTCAAATGGCGCGAACTATGTTTTCAAAGACCATAAAAGTTATTCGCTCAGAGCGCGGAACAGAATATAAAAACAAACAGGTCATTGAATACTTAAAGGGCATCGGGACTAAAGTAGAATAAACTGCCGCATATTCACCAGAACAAAATGGAGTAGCAGAGCTCAAGAACCGAACGCTAATCGAGATGGCTCGATGTATGATGATTGAGGCTAAATTGGACCATTCGTTCTGGGCGGAAGCAGTTACAACGGCTAATTTCATGCAGAACCGTTTGCAAACAAAAGGAGCTCCGAAGACATCACTAGAAATCTGGTCGGGTACATTACCAATTTTGAAAAATTTTAAAATCTTCGGGAAAAAATGTTTTGTGCATATCCCTAAGGAGAAACGAAGAAAATTGGACATAAAGGCAGTGGAGGCACGATTTTTGGGTTACGACGAAAACTCAAAGGCGTATCGATGTTTCGATGTAAAGACGAACAAGTTGATTATAAGCCGCGATGTTCGTTTCTTAGAAGGGGAAGATAATACCGTAACTTTCGAAATAAAACCGCAAGTTGACAATACCACTAATGAAAGTGAACAAATAGTGGAGGCACCAGACGCTGTGTCAGGTCAGGAACATATCAAGCGAAATAATGAGGGCCGCAAAAAAGGAACTGTTTCAATCCCAATTGCCAAAAACCCAGTTAGATGCTCGGAACGAGAAACTAAGGGGGTCAAATCAAAACGATTAATCGAGGAAATCGAAAATATTAATTCAATAATTACTGAGCCGAAAACACTGGTAAACGTACTGGAGACCACAGAAAAGGATCAATGTTTTGCGGCTATGCATGATGAAATGAAATCACATGCAGAAAATGGCACCTGGGAAATAGTTGAATTACCAAGTAATCGAAAAGCAGTGGGTTGCAAACGGGCGTTTAAATTGAAAGCTAACGCAGACGACACTGTAAAGCGGTTTAAGGTTAGACTGGTTTCCCAAGGGTTTACGCAACGGTTTGGCCAGGATTGCGACGAGGTATTTGCACCAGTTGCTAGGCAAACAACTTTTAGAACGTTGTTGACGGTGGCAGGCAGAGAGCAAATGCAGGTCATCTTCACGGCTTTCAGAAACAGCAAACTGGAGGAGGAAATCTACATGAAGCATCCGCCATGTTTCGAAACGGATGATAAAAGCATGGTATGTCGATTAAAAAGGAGCTTGTTTGAACTGAAGCAGTCGGCACGCACATGTCATTAAACAAGGTAATCGTTGACGCAGGATTTTATCGCAGTGAAGCAGACCCATGCTTATACTATCAGCAAATCGGCAATGGGTGGTGTACGTCGAATTCAAAGTTGATAGTTTGAGGAAAATAAAGACGTACATTGGAATAGAGGTCGACAGGGACATTAATGGAATATTTAACATAAGTCAGAAATCATACATCAATCACGTGGTGAATGGATTCAATTTAGAAGGTGCAAAAAATATCTAAATACCCGTTGAAGCTAGAATATCAGAAGGGTTCATTGCCTGATCTGCTGCCAAATAACGCGGAATATCAACAACTAATTGGCAGCTTGCTGTATGTATCAATAAACACTCGCCCAGATGTTGCAGCAAGTGTGGCGATACTCGCACAAAAGACAAATTATCCGAATGAAGAAGATTGGACAGAGCTGAAGCGAGTTGTACGTTATCTAAAGGGTACAAACGATTTAAAATTACGCATGGGAGATGTTAAATGCGAGAACATATTTTTTCGGTATGCAGATGCCAGCTGGGCCGAAGATCGATGCGATCGAAAATCAAACAGCGGTCATTTATTCAAGTTATTTGGAGCAACGATAAGTTGGAGTTGCAAGAAACAATTATGCGTTTCACTATAATCAACAGAGGCCGAGTTTGTTGCATTGTCCGAAGCATGTAAGGAGGCGATTTGGCTGCGAAGGTTGTTGAACGATTTTATTGTCGACATAAACAACTCGACTTTGATATATGAAGACAATCAAAGCTACTTAGCACTGATCAACCAAGAAGGTTTCTCTAGCCGATCTAAGCATATCGACACTAGGCGACATTTTATTAAGGATCACATCGAAAAGCAAACGATTCGATGTGAGTATTGTCCTACCAACGAGATGCTGGCAGATATGTGCACCAAGCCGCTGGGCACAAATCGGTTACAATCACTTCGAAAGGATAGCGGGTTGTTTTAATTTAATTTATTATTCAAGGAAAGAGGGAGCAGTTGTTATAAAGTAGAAATTGAGGAGGAGTGTTGGATGCAACTAAAAGTCAACTCTTGGTGTAAACGCAATCATCATCGATTTGGATTTTGACTTTTCGTGGCCATGTTGTATTGTCAATTTTCTCACTTACTTCCGTTCCGTCATATGTAAAAGTTGTATTGTATAATTTTGTTACTAAAATAAATATTCTAAAATCATCAAGTGTTTCATTATCGGCATAGATGAGTTTTTGTTAGAGACGGCTATTATAATACCACCCCCCCACGGCATAAGTGTCCTTCTGTAGATGTCTGTCTCTCCGATAAACTGCATAAGTTGGTGGAAAATATTCCTCGGTTCTGTAATGGGCAGTCAACCACGTTTCCGTGATGCAAATAACGTCGTAATTCTTCTCCAAAATTGACAGATATAAAGACTTAGATTTAGTTCGAATGCCGCTCGAATTGTGGTAATATGTGGGATTTATTCAGCAGTTGAGAGGCTTAAAAGATGGTGTGATGGCAGGCGCAGATGTTATTGTTTGGTTGGGAATGTTACCCCAGTTCGGTTTTTTGCCACACGTGGATAGCTGGTAAATGACCGAATTATTACCCCAAGTGGCCAAGCCTCAGAATTATTGAGCATATTGTAATGGGTTTCCTTCAATCCGATTTTAAATGAGATGAATGGTAGTGAGTTACCGATAACACGATCCTTGGATAGTAACAATTTACATTGAACATCCTCTGATGAACAGTCCTGCAGTTTTTCACAAATGTACTCCACAATTCGATCAGAAATTTTTTGTTCGGCAGAGGTACAGTTCTAATCGACCCATGACTTCCTGTGTTAGTTCTGGCGAAGTATAGCTAATGGGATTGGACACTGTCTCAGCTACTAATACAGATAATGGTTTATTAGCAATATCAACAGTATTTTTATTGATTAATTTGCGGTTTTCAGCAACCTCCGTTTCAATTTTTTGTTAAGTCCAATTTTTCGGCAGCTCTGTCAACAATCACGTCAATTTTTTTTAAGAGCTAAATAAAGATAATAAATGAAGTAACAAACATAAAAGTGAAATTGCAAGCCTAATATTTATTATGAGCAATTAAAAACACAAAGAAAATTAATTGTCATCATAATTCATTGCCCACAAATATCTATAGGTTAAACAAAAATTTTTTTGTGGATCTGATTTTAGAGGTTTTGGCCAATTAGCCAAATACTTAATGAAGTGACTAAAAGGTATCCCAGTATCTAAAAACACGTTCCTTATTTTTTACGGATCGTCAGGGGCTTATAACTTCGAATGCTGTAATATCGTTCCCAATGAAAATTAGATTAATGAAAAATTTAACGGTTTTGATCCTAGAGATTTTGCCAATTGGCCACAAATATAATGAAGTGACCAAAAGAGAATTTTTTTTATTTAAACAATTATTGTTTAGACTGATATGGTACCAAACGAAGTTGTTTGGAAATGATATGGCATCAAACGAAATTGTAAGCCCCAGATGATCCGCAAAAATAAGCGAGGTGTTTATTACATTTTGTGTAATGCGACTTGTAAAATCTCTTGAATAAACTCCTGACATAATAGTTTTCATCTTACACAGGTAGTTCACTAATACATCTTTATACAATGAAAACTGTTTTATAAATTCATTAGCAATATTTTCTCGTTGCCCAAGCGCAACATGAAGTTTTTGCTAAATATTTTAGTAAGAAAATTTGGAAGTACTTCCCGGACATATATTCATTCTATTCTTTCTTATAAATTTGACGTTATCCTGTTTATTTAATTACTTAAAAAGCCCTTGATTGTGCAGTATGAAGTATTTATTCAATATTTTTTAGAAAAAGTTAGGACAACAATTTAATTCGAAGAAAACCAAAATAATTAAATTAATAAATCAATAAATTGAATTGAATTATTGATCAATAACCAAATTGAAAATTCCAAGTTTCACACTTACATTAATCGGCGTCACCTGTTAGAGAAAATACGAAATATCATTTAGGGTTTGATGTTCGATATATTAAGCATTTTTACTGATTATAGCGCTGTTCTAAAATGTGAAAGTGCATTGAACTAATAAAGGTTTATGTCTTTGAACAATTTTTTATGTCACAATTCGAAATTCTTTTTTTCCTTACGTATTGTGTAATTTATAATTACTTCATATTTTGTAGTTTTTGAATATTATTTTATACATTTAAAATAATATATTTGTATATTATACTTACATTTGTAAGAGAAATTTTATTACTTGTCACCCGTCCCCGATTCAATAGACGCATTCGTCAACCATCATGCAACGCCATTGCTGTACTAAACTTATGTTTATTGGAAGTATGGATTTTTTTTTGAATTTCCATTTAGTTTTAAAATAAAATATACCTGGCCTTTATCATATGTTAGTTGCTGAAATTTAGGTTCTCCAAAATTAAAATACATTTTATACAGAAGTACTCGATAAACACTTTATTTTATTACGGATAACAATCGGATCGAAACAATCACTATAAAAACACATTGAAAATACAAACCATTTCAATTGAAATGAGAACAAGTGCCTTACACAAGTCATTTATACGCGTACACCTCAAATCCCACGTTAATTATTTATAGTCTGTACTGAAATGTCTGTATGTGTCGGTCGTTGAATAAAATAAAACGCATTAAGCTAGATCACAACATTTTATTACACCTCCACAGTAATATGACGCGTGTAAGGATAACCCAAAATATTCGTTATAGTTACGCATATTATAAACCTTGCGATTTTAAGCCTTCACAATATACATATGAACATAAAATTTAATTTTATAGCGTCAAACCCATATCATTGCAATCTTATGCGCGCGCGTGTATATAACAAGACGAAGACCGCTTGTTTATTTAGGTTATTTTTAATTTTCATTAATAAAATTATGAAACAAATTTCTAAAAATACACGATATATACACTCAACAAAAATAATAAATAAATGTCGATAATTTTCGAGAAAAAAAAAACCCGAAATTTCATTCATATGTGTTTAGTCGCGACTACAACGAGTTACACAAAATAATGAACGACGCACCACACCATGGTGTATTTTTGTTTTGGTCGTACAGTAAACTTTCGATTATTAAACATATGTACGGGCGCAGACTATATAAATTAAAAAAATAAAAAATTCAATACGCACTCGGCTTAACTAGAAAAAAAAATGAAATCTGGTATGTAGTTAATACATAAAAAACCAACCGACGAATATCACAATCGAATTTAGTACTGAAAATACAAATTTTGATATTCTGCAATATTTTAGTACAATCGCATGTTGTAATTCAAATTTTAGGTATTATGCTTGTTACCCTTCGAAATGGCACGTAAGTGACCGCGTATAGGCTTAAATTGGTTTTGTTTTAAATAATTATTTATGTGATACGATGCCTTATGTGCGGCTTTTATAATCAAATATAGTTTGAAAGGAAATCAAATATTTATGCTATTGTTGTTTGTAAATTATTGATTAGAATATTAATTATTAATATTGATCATAATTGGATTTTGATAAATGTTATTTATGGAAAATTATTTAAAATACACAAATACAATATGTATGGGTATAATAGGTGTATTGTTTTCACCCGTGAAAAGTGTGTACATATAGTAGATATTTAGCGACAAATAACGGAGAATTAGTTTGATCACGAATTATAAGTTATGCTAATGCTTAATAAAATAACAACAGTCAACATTTTATTAAAAATACAATATGCTGGTTCAATTTATCCAAATATTGGACTTCACGACCTAAATTCAAAAGGACCAACAAATGATGAGAGGTCTAAATAATGCTCATCTTACAAATTTATTGTATTGACCTAAGTGCACCATTCTAAATCCATCGCAGACATGTCTAGCGATAGATTTCAAACCACCATGGATTTTAGTTCAATTCAATCTGCTTCCACAGTTGATGATTACGCAAATTTTAATACTAAGGTACATATTGTTAATTTCTTTGATGATGATTTGGAGAATTGAAATAAGAACCAGGTTTGATTAGATTTATGGTTATAATATTTAATTGAACAATGAATTTAACAATGTGCTCGGTTATTGGCGAAATTGATATCATTAATATGACAAATGTCAATTTTTATCCTAGAGCACTAAAACTTATAATCTACTACAGCAAATAATACCCAACCGACATATATGCGGATTTCTAAACGGATTTCTATGTAACTTTAATTAAATAAACACAAATAGTTCTTTTAAACTTCAACACTTTCCCTTGTTATTTAATTTTTCCTTGAAAGTCCCATTTTATGGCAAAGCTCCTGAAAACGTGGTTTTGTTAACGGCTTGGTCATAATATCTGCAACTTGGTCCTCTGTTGAAATATGTTGAACTGCTAGTTCCCCTTCCATGACTCTTTCTCGAATAAAGAAATACTTTTTTTTTATATGCTTAGTACGATGGTGGAACTCTGGATTCTCGGTGAGTCTTACTGTAGCCTGATTGTCTATTTGAAGAACTGGTCTTTGTTTCAGATTTCCTATTCCTTGAAACAATCTGTTCAACCAAATAATCTCTTTGACTGCTTCATTAGCTGCTACTAATTCTGCTTCAGTCGTGGATGTAGAAGTCATTGCTTGTCTTTGACTTAACCACGATATAGCTCCTCCTGCATGTGTAACCACCACTCCTGATGTTGATCTACCAGTTACATTGCATCCCCTGAAGTCTGCATCACTGAAGCAATCCAATATTCTGCCGCTGATATTGGGATGATAAACTATGCCTAAATCGCACGTACCTGCTATGTATCGAAATACTCGCTTCAGTCTTATTACATCTTCCGTAGATGCGGAATCAAGCGATCTTGATAGGAAACTTACACTGTAGGCCAGATCTGGTCTTGTACCGATCATTAAATACATGAGTGCTCCAACTGCTTGACGATAAGGAAAATC
This sequence comes from Tipula vernalis, assembly GCA_958295665.1. NCBI lineage: Eukaryota > Metazoa > Arthropoda > Insecta > Diptera > Tipulidae > Tipula > Tipula vernalis. The sequence goes on from OY282560.1 coordinate 225,873,977, forward strand.
GCTTAACTTAACATTTTCCTTTGTATCCTCCTTTGATACTACTGGCTCCTTCAACATAGATGTAGAGACTGGTTTGCACTCTTTAAAATTGAAACGTTCTAATATTTTCTTAGCGTAGGATTGCTGACTTATTTTAATAGCACCATCTTCTAAACGTTCGATTTCTAATCCTAGGAAATACGATGCTGGTTTCACTGTGGCCTTGAACTCTGTCTTTAACTCTTTAATGAAGATATTAGCATCCTGCTGATCAGTCGCCATGACTAACCCATCGTCTACATAAAGTGCAACTAAAAGTTTCTTCTCACCTTTTTCTCTGATGTGTAAACATGGATCCGCTTCACTTGCCTTAAATCCTGCTGATACTAGAAAAGTGCTGAAACGTTTACTCCAACATCTGGGGGCCTGTTTAAGCCCATACAAACTTCGCTTGAGTCTGCACACTCTATCACTTTTGTCACTGTAACCCTCTGGTTGTTGCATATATATGGTCTCTTCTAATTCACCATACAAAAACGCTGTAGATACATCAAACTGTGTCAAATGCATCCTTTCTGTTGCAGCAATACTTAACATTGAATGAATTGTACTTAACTTGGCTACCGGACTGAACGTTTGGCTGTAGTCAATACCCTGTCGTTGACTAAATCCCTTCACAACAAGTCTCGCCTTATACTTGTCGATACTTCCATCTGGATGAGTTTTTATTCTGTAAACCCACTTGCATGGTATGGCCTTTGCTCCTTTTGGTAAATCTTTTAATTCCCAAGTTTGATTCTCCTTGAGCGAATCAATTTCACTGTCCATAGCTCGTTTCCAATTCACACTGATTTTACTGTTGAGTGCCTCCTCGTTAGTTTCTGGAATTTCTGTCCCATTAATGATCTCTTCTGTGATCATAATACAATCGCTGAAACGTAACGGTTTTTTCAGAGTTGTACGATCTCTCAACTGTTTATTAGGTGGTGCTGAAAATTGTTCCTCCTCGGTGTCACTTTCTTCAGACTCCGATTCTTTCTCTGATTGTTCTTCGCCTGTATTTTCACTTTCTTCATCTTCTTGAATTATTGTTTGCTTTCCCTGATTGCTGTGATCATCATCTTTTAATGGTAATTCCACAACTTCTTCACACTGTACTGTTTTTTTCTTGAAAAATAACATCTCTGCAAAGGATGACTTTATTCTGTTCTTTCACCCAAATTCTGTAGCGCTCATCTCCATCATATCCTACTAGATAACCCTTGGTGGCTTTTCTATCCATTTTCCGTCTTCTCTGATCAGGAATGTGAGCATAACAGGAAGACCCTATAATACGTAAGTGCTTTATTCTTGGCTTCTTACCTGTCCAAAGCTCACATGGACTCTTGCCTTCTACAGATGATTTTGCAGTTCTATTTAAGATGTAAATTGAAGTTGACACCAACTCTGCCCACAATGTTGCTGGAAAATTTGCTTCTTCATTCGAGTACTTGAAAGTTCTTGCCATTTCAACTATAGTGCGCATTTCACGTTCACTACCGTCGTTCTGCTGAGGTGTGTAGGGCGCTGTCAGTCTCTGAGTGATACCTTCTGCACATAGAATCTCCCGAACGTCTTTATTATCAAATTCCCCGCCATTGTCGCTGAGCATTTCTTTAATTCGATGTCCCAATGTTTTTGAATTTTCAATAACCCTCTTTAGTACTTCTTTAACTTCGGATTTTTCTCTCATGAGATAGCCATATCTAAACTTTGTATAGCTGTCCTTGAATACAACTAAGTATTTCTTCTTTTGGAAAGAATCATCGAACGGTCCACATACATCAACCGACATTAATTCACCTGGCTTGGATGCTCTCTCTCTCTCTCTCTCTCTGTGTCCTAATGGTAACCTGTGGGCTTTACCATAAATACACGACTCACACAGTTCATTCCCTAACGGAACTTTTACACCCAACTCTCTTTCCAACATACTCTGGACATGACGTTTATCTTGATGTCCCCATCTCTTATGATACAATTGTAGTAATTCTGTATCATCCATGGCATTTATCTCAATTACCTGACTTGGCGAAATTGGCTTAACGTCTGCTTTGTACAATGTTCCATTTCTTTCGCGTCTTCCATGCAGAACTCTCCTGCCTTCTATATGAAGCCAACATTCTGTTGCTGTGGATTTGAACTCACTCTTTAGATTACGGTCTTGAGCAGCAAGCACTGAAAATAAGTTTCTATATAATTTTGGAACATACCAAACTTCAGTTAATATTATATCTCGATCACCGATAGTTGATGTTAATTTTACAGTGCCTTTTCCTACTGCTGATAGGGTCTCTTTCCCAGCTGCTCTTATACCGCAAGGACTTTCAAACTTCTGAAAGTCTGTAAAATATTCTGAACTGTTGGTAACATGCCTTGTTGCCCCATTATCAATCCACCATATTGCTGAATCCATGTCAATCATATGTGCCTCTTCCAGACTAGACATAAGTTCCACACTCTGTGCTGTCAAAGTCTCTTGAGCTCCACTTTTGACTGTACTCTTGTTTGGTTTTCCATCCGCGATCCACTTTCGGCAAGTATTGACCCAGTGATCCTTTTTCTTACAGTAATTGCAGATATCTTCTTTCTTTGATCTGTCTTTAAAAAATTGGCTGCCCCTGGCTGTCTTTTCTCTGTGCATCTGATTTTACCATTAGTGCTTCCTGTACTATTTGGTCACTATTTGAGCCCTTCGTGAAGTTTCTCTCAAACATAAACAATTGTGTTGTCAACTCATCAAACGACTTCTTATCGTCCTTCGTCAACAACATCCAACTCGATTTAAAAGTCTCAAACTTACTTGGTATAATATGCAAAATCTTACAAACCAACATAAGATCCGGTAAAGGGTCCTCTAATTTGGCTTCCAGACCACCATTCAACTCATTCCATAGACTCTTGAGTCTTGCTATATGGGTTGAAACATCCTCTCCCGATATCCAACTGAACGCAAAAAAATCGATGCATATCTTAAACAACTCACCGGGATTGATCTATATAACGGGACGCTTTAAATCAACCTTCTCGCCATCGCATAGATATCTGCCTTATTAATTTACGTAACTAAGGGCCCTACTGTGTCCATGCCATATCCCGTTATATAGATCAATCCCTGTGAGTTTCGCCACAGCGTTTTATAAATCAAAGTTTCTAACCAACGTCAGTTACCATGAATATAACGCTTTAAATTACCCTTCCCAAAATCACTTGGGTAGAAATTTTACTATGAAACATGATATCATGTGATTTAGTTCTCGTATTTTAATTATTCTTGTTGTATTAATTACATTCAATATAATTATTCTCCTTTTTATTTTGTATATATAGTATATAGTGGATGAAATACAATACTATTTAAACAATTCACTTCAGTGTTTCAACAACCTTATATTAAATTTTAATATTCATGTTTTTATTAATAATGCCTAAATTATAATGAACAAAGTTTAGTTTTAAATTTAGCATATTTATCGTACGACAAATTTTTCGGGCTGAATTTTCGTTTTATGTACTAATTTTCAATTTTTCGGGCTGGAAGCTAAGACACTTTAGATTTATAGCAAATTCACAATCTGAAAAGACCTTTTTCGGGCTGAAAGGTTTTTTCGGGCTAACTTCACATACATTTATTTGTGCCGCATATAACAAATTTCCAATTAACCTTTATGTACCCGGGTAAGTTTTTAATTTTAAAAATCAAAAATTTCTACAATTTAGAGGTCGTACCGACTTCAAATTTTCAGTAGCTTTCTAATTATTTATCCTCAATCAGTTTTTAATTTATTTTGGGGAAAAGTCGATCGGAAAATGTGTTAAGAATTTTTTTTTAGAAATAACCCTTCCTTTTGAGAACCATCATACCCGGGTATACGAGTAATTTAAAGTTATTTATATGTCAAGAAAGAAGGAATAATCAAGGCAAAATTTAGCATCAGTAGTTATTTACTAAAAAATAAAAATAAATATAATAAATTCATTTGAGAAAAATACAAAATTAAATTAATTCTGACATTGAACGTAACTGGTGACATTCAAAGAATGTTGCACACAAACAGGTTTTTGACAGTTTGCACAGAGTTTACGTGTCGACCTTCTTTTAGAGCACAGCATCACGTTCTTGTAGAGTAGAAAACGAACTATCTAAAAGATGACTAGATCCAAAATTCAATGTATGGCCCAACATAGCTTCTATTCCACGTTTTGTGGAAAAATGACGGGTAATTTGAATACTTGTGGAACGTTGGGTTATTCATGGCATAACCAACTGTTCACAAAGTTTTTGTAAAAATCTGCGTCGGTAATTAGTTGCAGTTTTTAAAAACGTATTGTTTTCTTTATAAATTATAAATGCCGCTAATGCTGCTACATCCAATATGTTGTAAAAAAATGCTTGCGGTCATCGGTTGGTTCTTCTTTTACATAAATATTCTCCAAGCATTTTATCCATATTGTCGACTCCGCCCTTAGTCCTATTATAATCCAATAACATAGTTGGCTTATTTGCCGAGCATTGAATTTCTTTGTCGTAATGCTTAGTTGATAAGAGAACTAGAGCTTTGTTCTTCTTTGGAAAGTAGGAACACATTGTGATATTACTGTTGAATCCAAACACAGATGATTGAACTGATCGAGGTTGACCTTTCACAATTAGGAGATTTGGAGGTATAAAGCGACGTCTTTTTTAACCGTACCTAGTATTGATAGGTTAAAATCAAGCATCAAACTTGATGCTAGATTATAACTGGTGAAAAAATTATCGCATGTTATGTTTCGGCCACTTCCATGAAATAGGTTGCAGAACAAATCCTTCACTATTCTTTCGCCCTGATTTGTTTCCCGTTGACCTGATGCGTCCTTCCCGGTCTATATTTGACCTTTTATTGGATATGCAGTACTCGAATTACACACCCACCACACTTTGATTCCATATCTGGCGGGTTTCGACAGGATATATTGCGTAAAGCGTGTACCGGCACGATATGGAAACAACTGTTCATCCACAGTAATATTTGCCCCGGCTACGAAATACTCTTGGAGATTTCTGTTTAGCATAAGCCAGATGTCTGAGATGGCAGCGGCTTTATCGCTTAGTAAGCACTGGCTACGACTGTTCCTGTTGTCAAATCGAATATAACGATTTATTGTATAAAACCGCTGAAGACCCATTGAAGCACGATAAAGAGGATGAGCAAAAGAACTCCATAAATCTTGTGTATGTTCATTCCTTGACCTGCTCACACCAGCAAATAAAATGATACCGAGATAGACGTCAAACTCAGCGGCGGTTATTGCTTCCACATACGTTGCGTTTCATTTGGGTTTTCGGCATTCCATCCCTGATAACTTTAAGCACCTTTCCGATTCGTCTCACGAATAATAATATCACAAATTTTGTTTGTTATTATTAGTTTAAACGTTTGTGGAATATTTAGGCCCAAAGTTTTTTTTGTTGATCCAGCAGTGGCCGTTTTTACAATAAAATATTATGAGACAGATTTCTTCGAGGTAGCGGGGGAATTTCACTCGATACTGTTCCGTCTCTTGCTTTATATTCAACAGGTGAAGGTTGTTCAACATTTTCATTTGCCAATTCTTCCGCTAGGTCATCATCATCATTTGAATCGTCATCTTCTGGGTTATATTCTGGTAGAATCGGTTCCTCTGCATCGGAAGCTAGGTCATCTATATCTCGTTCTAGTTCTGCATTTGTTTCTTGTTCAGCTGGTACAAGGAGTACCTCTCCACTCTAATAATAACAATAAATTTACTCGTGTCTTCTCAAATACGCTCCATTTTCTTCATAAGACAATCTTGTCAGTTGTTGAACAGTTAACCATTCTCCAACCATCTTAAATTAAAACTAAATTTAGGTTTATATTAATTTTACTAACTTGTATTAGTACTCAAACGAAACTAATCGTAAAATTCAGTTCCAACAAAATCAATTTTACTTTGTATCTATCTATATTATTACAGGAATGAGCATGAAAACATAATACATAAAATCGTAAACAACGGTAAAATATAGGAATAAACGGTTGTTTCCTTAAATAAATATCAAAATCTCTGTTTCACTAGTTTATCAGTTTAATATGCATATTTATAAACGTATGGAATTTTCGGTACTTACCCGGGTATATTGGTTGTAAACATAAGGGTTAACTCTCAGTATTCATACACATTGGAATTTTAACTCGATTATACATTCCTTTCTATCAAAAGTTTTGATGCGGTGGCATCTTTCCAGCTGTTGCACGCCCGGATCGGCGGAGTTGGGATAGCTTCGCTTCTGATGCTGTGTCGCGTTTCCGTTCTGGTTTGAGTTCCGCCTCCGGTTCGACTTCGGCTGACTGTGGTGGCTGCGGGTGTTTTTACTTTGCCACGGCGGTTAACTACCCAGCCGTTATCTTGCTTGAGCTTGAAGATAATTGCATCGCCAACCTCAAACTCTTTGTACCTCGTCTCGTGGTAAGTGTTGAATCGCTTCTCCATTTTCACATTTCTTCCGTCATTGTGAGCTGGTGGTAGCTTAGTCAAGTCCAACTTGGTGCGCATCTCTCAGCCGGTCATCAATTGGAACGGTGACTTATCCGTGAGTGCTGTTGATGGTGTGTAGCGGTCACACGAACTTGCGCGACCATTTAATTGCGAATGGAATGGTGATCTATGGTGCAACTCTCGTTGCATTGGTGCACCGTTTCCTCGATTCCTCCATCGATATTTGGTCAGAAAAACCTTCTTCGCGCAAATAGGTTCATGCGTGCTTCACTTGAGTGCCCGTCTTGTAGTTCCTCTATTCATTTCCTGTGGAATTTTGCTGGAACGATGATTCGCTCGCTGTGGAACAGATATCCTTGCTTCACCAATAGTTTTGACTTACGATTGAAGAATTGTGCTACTGTTGGGTCAGAAATTGACATTTGCTGACGTGGTCAGCCATCAGTGGCCATCAGCCATCAACCTAACGAGCGACCTTTTGAAGTATGTCACTTTCTGTGCTTGTCTTTTAAATGTCACCAAAGTCGACTGGCAACGATTTGGCGGTATCAACTGTGAAGCAGTCACGGCAATTCCGGTCTTTTGCGTCGACCATTGCTGATTGCCATATCTTCAGATTCAAGCAGAGGTTGTGCAGCGATCAGTCTCTATTTGGAGTCGGCATAGGCGAATCCTTTAGTGTCCACATGCTTAATTTGTAAGTTGTAGGCGAGAAGGTTCTCTGCGTATTGCTGCAGGCGGTTTGCCGTGTATGGAAAGCAGCGGCTGATGATCGGTCTGGAGCTCAAACTTGCGGCCGTAGACAAAGCGATGGAATTTCTTTAGCGTCCACACTACAGCTAAGGCTTCTCGTTGTACCTGTGCGTAATTTATTTCCCCCTTCGTGAAACATCCTGTCACTCACGTGCATGGCGGATTTCTTGGTGCCATCCTCAAGCTGGTGCATGAGTACACCTCCCCATCCATAGCTGAACGCATCACCTGCGATGATGATTTTCTTAGCTGGATGAAGTGTGTAAGGGCTAAGTCAGATGTGAGCACTTGCTTCAGCCGGATGAATGCAGTGGCTTGAGCTTCAGTCCACTTTTATTCGACGCTTTCTTGTAGCAGTTCATCGAGTGGTATAAACTTTCCGTACCAGTTTACGGCGCCGAAGAAAACTCGCGGTTGAGTAATGACGGATGGCGCTGCCAGCTGCTGAATGGCTTTCAGCTTAGCTGGATTTGGTCGGAGCTGTTTGTCGTCTTTCCTTCGATGATAATATCGTCGATCCAAAGTAGCGCACCCTCTAGACCGCCCGTCATGGTGCCGTTTTAACAGCCGGTTGCTAACGGTTTACCTCAAACAGGCCGCAGCCTGTGTGGATTGGCATCAACTTCTTGGAAACGTCATCCAGTTTCACTTGCAGAAAGGCATCAGCCATGTCGATGATGGTGTAAACTGTATTACCGGTGAGTTCATCCAGAATTCTCTCTTACGCTGGTGGTGAGTAATTGTTTGGATCGAGTGCGTCGTTGAGGCCTGTGGAGTAGTCAGCGGTAATACGTATGCGGTGATGCTTCTTTTTTATGACCACGATCGTAAATGATCGTGAACGGCGGAAAATCAGGTTTGACCTGTCTTCAGCGTCAGTGATGCTTTTATCTTGTTGCATCGGCCTAAAATTTCGGAGAAGTTTTCGAGAGTGCCTGGGCCGCTGTGTACTGTGTTGACATTGTGGCAGTTTGCTGACGGTAGTACATACCACAATTTCAGTTTTGTCATCCATTCCAGCAATGAAGGTGAGACGTAGGTGATTCCAGCAGCTTCGTGTTTGCCTATCTTCAAAGTTGCGTCAAAACATCCCCAGAATTCTTATAGGTTTGCGGAAGCATTTTTGGCGGTTCCATTTTGGCGCCTCAAGCTTGGTTCGCCAAATTTCACCCAGTTCGCTTGAGATATAATCGTCAAATCTGACCCACTGTCATCCTGCAGCTTAACCTCCGTTTCGACAACAGTTGCAGTGACGAACTTTTTGGTTCTATTTTGCTGTATAGTGTTGATCGCGTTGCTTCGACGACGCAGCGTGAGCTGCTGCAGAAGCCCGTCTCACTTTTATGCCCGACACCGCTGCACAGTGTGTACGACTTGCCGTTGAACGGGCAGTCTCTGTTGAAGTAGCTGCCGCTACAGTGAGTTCGTTATATTTTGCTGGGGTACTTGTCTTATTGGCTTGAAACCTCGTTCGAGTTGCGCTTTCTTGTGGACCGCTAGCACTTCTTGTTTGGCCATTTCATCATATTCTTCTCTTTTTCTGCAGCTCGCATAAGAATTGAGGTTCAACTTGAGCAATGCTGAAGGATCGTCGGCTGTCTCGTATTGTGTGTAATGTGAATTTAGCATCTCGAGCAGCTTCTTGAGAACTGTAGTATCTTTCGAATCTACCATACCTTGTACGAATGCCAGCATCTTTATTCTTCTTCGCTGCATTTTCTGGTCTCAAATCTAACGCATTCGCGTGTAACCCGGGCTGTATAGCTTTTATCATCTTCACCGCTTTGTTTTCTGATTTTAAAAGCTTTATAGCGAAGCGTGACTCCTGTTCGAGAATTTGCTTGAGCTCTTTGGCTGCAGTCTCCATTGTCAAATTCATAGGCAAGTTTGGTAAGATTGAATTTGCGAGCTTCTGGTAGTCGAGTTGTGATAGGTTTGGTTTCGACTTCAAAGATACCCTAATATCTCGCGTACCAGAGGTCGATTGTAACACTATTTTCAGTATCATACACGAATTTTTCAATGCCAAATCTCTGACTACCGAGAATCCTTCCACAATACCAGCGGTGATCCACCTGCGTTTCCTTCTGCGATGATCTGGATGTTTTACTGCTGCTTCGTGTTCTCATTTCATTGCTTCGTAAGTGTCCTTTTACATCTAAACTCCTCTTGACCTTTCGTTTTTCTTTCAGGACCTACTATTCCTCTCATTCAGTTTAGAAGACGATTCTTTATTATTGGAAAATATTAAAATGTCATCCATATTAACTCCGATTATTAACAAGTTAAATGCTACGCTAATTTTACATGGCTTGTAAAAGTCAATATTTTAATCTATTATAATATTTTAACTTACAGTTGTACTAAAATTTAACATACTCCTTCAAATGTATTGGCGATTTGCAAACTCTTTGGGGTCTCTGATAATATAATGTACCAAAATTCTGTGAGTTTTCTCTAATCTACTCATCACTACTATTTTTATTACAATTCTCATTTAAGTTAAATCCAAAAGTTTCGTTACCATCCAATACATCAGAACCAATATATAACAACTTTTCTTTAATACAGATTTCTTCAATTGATTTATATGATCATGTTTCACAAGATCATCAACTAAAATTTTGTCTATCACTTTACTTACTTGACAAATTACCTTTGCTTTTATCCATTTTGCAAAGGTTCTCCTGTCCGATGCTAAATGGAGTACATGCTCTCCCTTTTCTTTTGTTACTTTCATATTCTTTAGGAAATCTAACTCGTCTAACACAACAGCTATTACCGTCAGATTGACTCATTTCATTCTCAAAACTTTCTTGGTTTAAAACTGAAACCTTTTTGGGGTGAAACAAAATGTTCTTCTGTGCAGGGTCAGTTATTGTAATTTTTTAAAAATCTGTGTACTAAATTTTTAACATCAACAAAATTTTGTAACCTTTCTCTGTCTAGAATAAATTTTTCTATAGTATTGACTTTGTTGTTCCATTATCCGAGACTAACTGTTCTGGCAAACCGAATACTCTAAACACATTTGTCTCATTTATAAGAATTAGCTCCAGTCATCATCTGTAAGCATCTACAACTATCAGAAACTCTTTCTCTTGAAAAAAAAAAGAAATCTTTGAAATGGATATTATACTATTGGCCTATTGGGCAATCTGTATGTACCTTATGTGTTTTATCATGGCGTGTTATGTCCCTGTTGATTCCTTCCCAACAAAAATATTGTCACTATATGATCTCCAGACAGAAAGCCAAATTCTTTAAATAATAATTTTTTAAATACTTCACAATATAACACGCAATTGGATGGATAAAGGTTCATATTGGGTTTTCACTGATTACCATGGGGAAATATAAAGGGCTGGAACCTCATAAGGTGAGCAGAACTTCGGTCCTGAAAATTAACTCAACTCTAAAATTAATCCCTAACTGAAACTTTTAACTCAATCTTCAACTAAACCTTCCACTCAATTTGCAACAACCTCCAACTCAATCACAACGCAATCCTAAGCGCGATCACCAAATTAACCGTCAATCCAACCGTCAATTCGATCACCAAATCAACCTTAAATCGACTTCGTTACGCCGTCGTAAGCTAACTAAACCTTAACGCAACTTCAACTAAACTTAGCTCGAACAGAATCTCAAGCTTCCATTCAACTCCACACTTTCCGGCCAATTCCATACCAAAATCAACTCGATACGAAATCTACATGCGTGCATCAACTCAACCCATACTCAACGTTCAGCTCAAACCCTAAATCAACATGGTTCGAAAACTAGATGAGTACATGATCTCAACATTTTAATCTCCAACGCAACACTAGACTCAACCGCCAAATAAATCCCCAACTGCACCCCATCGCTCCACCGCAACTCAACACTCTACTCGACAACTTAACCCTCAACGCAACCCTTAACTTAACGCCCAAGTCAATCCTCAATTCAACACGGCCCAAAAAAATAAATGGGTACATGGGCCCAACTCAGAACCAGTCAAGCTAACTTAAGACTTGAATCTCAATTCAACCTCCAAATAAAGCTCAATAAATCTCACTCAACTCCTCAAAATGCATGCGTAAGTGAGCTCAAGTCAAGCTAATTTCCAATTCAACTCACAACCCTCCCAAAATAAATACGCAACTGGACTCTCAGTAAACCAGAATTCAACCCCAATTCAACTCAACCACAAACTCAATCCTAAACTACGGAGCCAAGTCTAGCGAGTAAGCCGGCGTAAGCGGTTTTGCTTTGTTTGATGGTGCATTATTATGAAGCAAAATCCCTTTTTGTTGCCTTTTATCATATTCTGGTCGTTTTTCACGTAAAGCTCGATTCAAATTGATCATTTATTGTTGGCAGCGTTTAGTATTTACGATTTCACCAGGTTTTAGCAGCTCAAAATAAATCACACGCTTCTGATCTCACCAATATAGCGCATTGTCTTCCGTCCAAGGCGATTTGGCCTTGCAGTCGATGTCGATGGTTGTCCTGGATCAATCCAAGACTTTTTGCGCTTTGGAATAGATCCATTTTTCATCGCCAGCTACAGTTCGATGGATAAATGACTTTCTTTTGAATCTGGCGAGCAATATTTCGTAAGTAGTTTTTCGATATTCTTGTGGTCTTTCATTAAGTTTATGTGGAACCCATTTTCCCAGCTTTTGGATCTTTCCCAAGGCTTTTAAAGGTATGGATACATCTTTTCGTGACCCATTCAATTGATCCGCGGGTCGTTTTTGCGTTTGAGCGTCATCCTCATCCAACAATGCTTGCCATTCACTGTCTTCCAATTTGTTAGTGGTCTTTCTCACGCCAAAATCACCACTTTTGAATTTATTACACCACTCATAGCATTGTGATTTACCAAAAGCATGCTCACCGTAAGCTTCGACAAACATTCAATGTGATTCTGCAGCAGTTTTCTTCAAATGATAACAAAAAATCAATGTTGTCCGTAAATCGTAATATGAGGGACAAAACTCGACATTTTTAACACGTAAAAAATGGAATAGGGCCGAAAGGCGGAATGTCGAAAGGCCGAGTGTCGAAAGGCCGAAAGGGTCGAAAGGCCAAACATAGAAAAGCCGAATTTCGAAAGGCCGAATGTGACGAAAGGCCGAAAGGGTCGAAAGGCCGAATATCGAAAAGCCGAATTTTGAAAGGTCGAATGTGTCGAAAGGCCGAATAGGTCGAAAGGCCGAATAGGTCGAAAGGCCGAATAGGGCGAAAGGCCGAATGTCGAAAAGCCGTTTGTTTCATCATTTTATGAATGAAAATTTTCAAAATTTATATTTTTTTGAAAACCAAAATTTATATTCAAAATTTTTGTATAAACATGTTTAGTTAAATATTAAAATCTTCTTAGGTTTTTTTGTCATATAATTAAAAATTAATTAATTATAATAAAAAAAGCAAAATAAATAAACTTTTTTCCGACAAAATTTGATCACATTAATATGCTACATACATACACAGGACTTATTAGCACGTATTTGCAATTTATTTCAATCATTTTACATTAAGAAATAAATTCAATAGTTTTAAATATTGATTTCAATCAATTAGTGAGTGGAAATTGAATGAAAATTCGGCCATTCGACCCAATCGACCTATCCAGACGTTCGGCCATGCAACCCATTCGGCCTTTCGACATTCGCCCTTTCGACGCCCATTCGACTTTTAGACATTCGACCCAATCGGCCATTAGATATTCGGTCTTTCGGCATTCGGCCTTTCGGCGTTCGCTTTTTCGACATTTGGCCTTCCGACATTCGGTCTTTCAACATGGAACGTAAAAAATATGCGGTATTGTATGACGCTTGTATGGTTATGAATTGGATGCTGTTGACAGATGTCAAAAGAAAACAATGGCGCCGATGACGTAGTTTTTCGAAAGGTTCATTGTCTGGTGGCACCATTTATTGGTAAATTCCGGTTTCATACATACGGACCTGGTACAGCCCATATGGTTTAGCCGATCGAACTGAAACTTCATGTTTTCATGTCGCAGCTCCCAGCTTCCGTGAACTAGAAAATTTCAAAAATATACAATTTACAGAAAACATGAAAAAAATAAAAAAAATTTTAAGTTTGCAAGAAATTTGCATAATAAGTTTCTCAAAATTCGCTGTTCGTAAAAGAAAATCGTGTGTTGACACCTCAATTCTTTAATAATTACTTCGGTCTAAAAAGGCCAAAGTATTGAAATCCTGTCAAAAGTGACCAAAAATTTGGTTGATCCAAAACCACTTTTCTCGGCGTTTTGAAAGCTGAGTCTAAAACAGCAAAAGAAAATGTCCGTCCGTCTATCTGGACGTCTGGATGCCTAGATGTCTAGATGTCTGGATGTCTGTACCCTAGGGCGGCTTACGATTTAGAATTTTTTTCGCTAATCTGTTTCTATGGTCAAGGCGGAGATTTAAAAAGCTTTTGGAACCTGAACGTTAAAACAGTGGGTACCTGCCAAACGAATTAACCCAAAACACCTGGTTACAGAAATATTTACCAATTTGTTTGTATGCTGGTTTGAATATGGAGTTGAGCATTGAGTTTGTGGTTGAGTTGAAGGTTAAGTTAGTGGTCAATTTGCGGGTTGAGTTGAGAAGTTGTGTTGGGGTAGGATTAAGAAATAGATATGGGGTGAGGGTTGAGTTGGGGGCCGTTTGCGGTTTGAATTGGAGTAGAGTTGAAGTAGGATTAGTATTTAGTGAGCAGTTGAGCAATCTATATAAGTGATTGTTTGTATGAAAGTACAGCATATGTGTATGATATTTAAACAAATCGACATTCCTTTACCGATTAGAATCAAACTGCACACAAATATTGTTTAAGACATAAGAATGGTCACTGTTAATATCTCAAACATCAAATTGACCCTTTAACATTTCAAATTGAATGTTTAGCAAATTATATGAATGGGCAATTAGGGTGTAACTTGTCTATTTCTTAAAGGATTTTAGTTAAATTTGACATCCGCTTTGGAAATGAGATTCTAAAATGATTTTTAGATGAAGTTCTGGAATATGGCCAAGTATGACGGATCTTGCCTATTTCTCAACCGATTATGATCAAATTGGACATGTGCGTTGGAAATGGGATTCTAAAATGATATTAAGATGAATTTCTGGAATATGTCCAAGTAGGATGGAACATATTGCTATTCCTTAACCGATTATAAAGAAATTCGAGATTGGAAATAGGGATTTAAAATAATGTTTCTAATTCCGAAACTCTGCACTACCGTTATTAGTTTCAATACTGCGGCATGTGTCCGCCACACACTATATTTTTCTAAACTTACCGCTCTGCCAGCAAATACTCAGAAAACATAACAAGAAAACATTATAAACAAAATGAAAGGCAAAGTATTAACAACGCATGTTCTACTGTTAGGGATGTTCTGGAAGTATGGGCGAGGAAATTAAAGAACAATAAGGAAAATAAAGCGAAGCGTTCAGATTATCTAAAAAGTACGGAAGAGACCTGGAAAGTAGCCCTGGATGGCTTATTTGATATTGCTCACGCTATTGCAGATGATAAATACTTTCTGCTAGATCAGCGGAAGGGTCGTTTACACGAAGAAAACAAGAAAGTCTGAAAATAAAACGAGTGCGTGAAGAAATAGAAAGGAAAGCCGGTGAATAAAAAATCGTCCTTCAGTATACCACATCTGAAAATTAAGACGAAAACATTACAATTGAATCGAAGATTGGGAGAAGAGCGCTTATGAGTTTTGAAAAACCATTAACATCAATAGAAGATCCTGCTCCAAAACGGCAAAGGCGTTGAAGAAAATCGATATGAGTGACAAATTGGCTGCAAATTTAGACATGGCGAAGGTTAGTGATTGAGGAGCGGCACTTATTTTAAATATCCCTACGTTGTAAAACCTAGGCCTTAATCCATCGGATTATAACATTGTATTCATTGGGATGGAAACTTCAGGATATCACTGGAACAACAACTGTATATCGCCTGCCTGTGGTAGTATCAGGTGAAGGTGTTCAACAGCCCCCTTGTGTCCCCAAGTTGTCATCCGGAATGGGTATTGCAACAGCATCTGCTGTATATAAGGCCATTAACGACTGTAAACTGTGTGATAAAGTGAAGCTTATAGGCTTCAACACAACTGTGGCAAATACTGGACATTGGAATGTTGCTTGCATCCTACTTCAGCAAAAATTGGAGAAAGATTTACTTTGGTTGGCTTATCGTCGCCATATCCTTGATATATTGCTGGAAGCTGTAGACAATCTCTCTCTGGGTTTTTCAAGTGGCCCTGATATTTTAATATTTAAAAGATTTAAAAAGCATTGACCTGCAATAGATGTTTCAGATTATCAGATGGTTTTAACTGATGACACAGTATCATCTGCTATTGCTGATATCAGTGAAGAACAAATCACGTTTTGTAAAAGTCAGTTGAAAAAATGTTAACCTAGAGATAATTATCGAGAGCTACTTTAGGTTACAATCATCTTTTTAGGAAGGATTACAACTAAGAAATTCTTGTTTAAAGCTCCTGCGGAGCTACACTGGGCCATTTGGATAGCCTCGATAATTTATTCGTTGAAGATCTGGATGTTAAGAAAACACTTTAATCTAACGAAGAAACAAGAAAGGGCAATCCATGATATTTGCTTTTTCACAGTTCGTTCTAAAAATCCCATCACGGTACAGAGCTCCATTAGCTCGATTAGCCCGTCGGAATGATCATCAGCTTCTGCAAGACATCGATACTTACAAGAGTCATAATGCGGCCATTTCAGCAGTTGGCATGAAGAAGTCGCTTGGTCATCTCTGGTACATGTCAGAGGAATTAGTTGCATACTATACGATTTTTTACGATTAACGGAATTTCATCTGATTTGTTTCTTCGTGGTCGTGCTTGATGATTTTTACTGTCGACTCTATTAAATATATCTGCTTTCCTTATAGAAGTTTTCAGCACGTTGATCTAGTATGCCAAATAGCTCATTGGATATGGTACCAATGAAGTCAATCGGTGATCTTCTTTGAGGGGCTTTTTCATTTCTTCCTAACATATTCATAGTATTTCGTTTTGCTCATCTAAGTCGATGTAGAAGTTCCGCAATTGAGATAAAATGAATTATGCCGCATAGATTTTTCCAGATGATTGAGCTCTGCCCAATATGTTGTTAGATTAAATTATGTTATTAGTTTCCATTCGCAATTGATCAAACTGCTTTGGCCAATTTTGTCAAAGTAGATGCCTGGATGAGACGACAACTTAGATATGTTGTTATGGATACTCGTATCTGTGGTACGAGTACGTATTGAATGAAACTACGAGTACCAATCCGTCTGGTCCCGCATGCGTTTCAACAATTGTACCTCTTACCCATTTTGTGAGAAGTAGATTGTCTACTTCAGTTTTTGTAGGATCTGTCATCTTGACAAGCGATGCATGCTTGAATCTGCTAGATTTTCTTCTGGCGCTGCAGTTAGTGATGAACCGATTAAAATATGGCCAGGTGTTAGAACTTTAAGGTCTGCTATATCATTGTACATTGGACATATTGACCTTGAATTTAGAATGGCCTCTATTTGATTTAAGTGTTGTTAATTCCTCATAGGTGAGAGTTGCATTTCCCATGATCTTTTTTGGGTGGGTCTTAACTGATTTGACACCAACTTCTCATAATCCATCAAAATGGGATTTATTTTTCCTTTATTTAATATTAAAACTGATTTACAAATCATTTAGTAATTTATCTTTCTTAAATGAAGATTCACATTTGACGGGCAGTAGCCCAATGGTTACTCCCGTTTGAATTTACATAGTAATTATTTTTCTCTATCCTAATTAAATACAACTGCCCAATTCCAAAGGTTTCTGCCTTTGAAGTCTTCTTACTGCATTGGTGGTATCCAACAAATTTCGTATGTCTGAATTGTGGTGCCGAGATATCCGCTGAATGTGTTTCTTCGCATGATTTTGTATTTCTTCACTTACATATTCCATGTTTAAGTCCCTATGGAGGTTATCATTTCTAATGTACCATGGTGCGTTTACAATGCCACGCAGCACTTTGTTTTGAAAACATTGAATCATTCGCACATTTGTCTTCTTGGTACAACCCCAAAGTTGAATACCGTAGGTCCATACTGGTTTAAGTATTTGCTGATATAATCGCAATTTGTTATGTATTGTAAGCTCAGACTTTCTACCTATTAGCCAATACATTTTCCTATATTTAATGTTCAATTCTTCTTTTTTCTTTTTAACATGCTCTTTCCATCTATGCCGAGGTATTTGGCTGTATTTGCATTTGGAACCGGCCTTGAATTAAGTTTCACTGGAATCCAGTTAACTTTCTGGTTTGTGAAATTTACGTGAACCGACTTTGCTTCGTTTAGGCTAATGCGCCATTTCTTTATCCAACTACTCACTGTGTCGGTTGCTTTTTGAAGTTTGGTCGTTGCTTCTGATATACACTTTCCAGTCGCCAGAATAGCTGTATCGTCTGCAAATGTTGCTACGGTGGCACCTTCTGTATTTGACATATCTCTGGTGTACAGGATGTACAATATAGGACCCAGTACGCTACCCTGTGGTATGCCTGCTGATATTCTCTTTAGTTCAGAGTACTCTCGGTTGTATTTTACACAGAAATGTCGGTCTGCGATATAATATTTAAGAATTTGATAGGCTTAGGTAGATCTCGATGCAATTTAAATTCAAGTCCTTGGTGCCAAACTTTGTCGAAAGCTTGTGCTACATCTAAGAAGATGCTGGAGCATATCTTCTTATTCTCAAGTGAGTCTTCGATTATATCCGTTATTCTGTGAACTTGTTCTATCGTAGAGTGATTTTCTCTAAATCCAAATTGGTGTGGTGGAATCAAATTTCTCTCTTCTATTATTGGCTTGAGTCTCTTGAGCAGTAATTTTTCAAATAATTTTGAAATTACAGGAAGTAGTGAAATCGGTCTGTACGACTTTTTATCGTTCGCTGGTTTGCCAGGTTTGGGGATCATAATTACTTCAGCAACCTTCCATTGCCGTGGGACATATTTTAGTCTGAAGACAGCATTGATAATTTGAACCAATTTTCGTAGTCCCTTCTCGGGAATGGCTTTTACGACTTGTCCAGTAATTAAATCATATCCTGGAGCTTTTTTTACGTTCAAATTACACTTGATCTCATTTTTTAATTCCTGTAATGTTACACATCGAATATTATATTCATCATTTTTGCTAACTGTTATTATGTTTTCATCTGCTGTTTGCCTAGGTAATGGTTGAAAGGTGTCTTCCAAGTGAACCGCAAATAAAATAGCTTTTTACTTGTCGCTTTTGGCTCAGGTTCCTTCCCCATTTTTAATAGGCGGCACATGCATTTTGGTTCTTTTTAATCCCTTTGTTGCTTTTCAAAGAGAGTAATCAGTATCTTTCTGGTCGGTGAGACCATTTAAGTACTTGTTAATAGTTTCATTCTTAATTTCTTTTATAAGTTGTTTTAGTTTATTGCATGGAAAATTGAGGATTTTTTTTGTTTTCCGGGGCGCGTGTCCTTTGCCATGTCTTTCTTGCCTTCCGTTTCTCTCTAACTAACTCCCTGACCTCAATAGGATAATTTTGATTCCTACAGGATTCGGTGTGACTAGCAGGAGAACTTTCCCATGCTGCTTGTTGAATAGTACTATTAAATACCTCTAGTTCGTCTTCCAACTGTACCGGTGTTTTAATAGGCACTCGTAGATTTATTTGCATTTCAATTAATTCTTGGAATAGGTCCCAGTTAGTTCTATTATTTGTTAATTTAGGCAGGTTATCCTTATTAATTATCATTGTGCTGAGTGTCATGATAACAGGTGTATGATCGGAATATATCCCTTCGCTGTTTTCGATGCACATGTAATCCTCGAAGATCCCTTTCGTTACATAGAAATCAATGAGATCTGGTATTTTATTTATATCAGCAGGCCAGTATGTTGGTTTACCTCCAGAGTGGAACTCGCAGTTATTTATTCGTCCGGCTTCGAAAAGCTCTTTTCCTTTATGGGTTGTAAGTCTTGATCCCCAATAGGTGTTTTTGGCATTAAAGTCACCACCAATAATAAAATTGGATCCTAGTGATCTAAAGAGTCTATTATAATCTTCTTTGTTTAGATTATAGCGTGGAGGGCAGTAGATAGAGGAAATACTGTATTCATTATTATTGTTAGTTTCGACTTTTATGGTTTTAACTTGCATACTTTCTTCTTCTATACTAGGTTCTTCATAGTGTTTGAGATTCTTTTTCACTATTACTGTTGATCCTCCTCTGGGTTTTCCTCCTAGTTGAATAGCATGGTAACATTCATAATCACGTATTTTAATAAATGACGTTTTTGTCAAATGGCTCTCCGATATAAAGCATATATCTATTTTTTCTAAATTTAGAAAAATTTCTAGCTCTGGAACCTATTGCGCTAGTCCGTTCGCGTTCCAGGTGACAATTCTTAATGTTCTGCTCATTTTAGTATATGAGGGCTGTTGCCTCGTTCAATGGGTGAGGGCTGTTGCCTCGTTCAAGGTTTGATGCATATCTAGACGCTTATATAAAGCTTCTAGACCACGTTCTTGCTTTGCTAGCCGTATATTTATGGCTTCTATGTTTCGACAAATCCTTTCAAGGGGGTTATCATTCATAGCATTAGAACTTTTCCGCTCTGTACCTACCCCTTGGGTTCTCTTCTCTGGTAACCCTAGGGTTTTGAGGAAACTGATGCATTTTGTTTATTAGTCTTTGAAGTTCTTTGGCTACTTCACAGCCTCTATAATTTGCAGGATGATGCTCTTTACAGTTTATACATTTTGCAGGGGTGTTTCTACTTTCTGTACAATCTTTCGCGTTGTGTTTTCCAGCACATTTTACGCATCTTGGCTCCCGTCTGCAATATTTTTGCATGTGATTGAAACCTTGGCATTTTTTGCATTGAGGTATTAGCCTCGTGTTTTTCTTTTAACCCTCATATTGAGAATTGCTTTGATGTTGAAGATGTTTTCAACTTTCTCCTTTTTGTTAAACGTAAGCATGATGAGTGAAAGCTCCCTTTTTTTGACTTGATTGTTCTCACCTCTCTCTCGTTTTACGATGTTTACTGCATCTTCTATTTGCAGATCTTTTGCCTTTAGGTCCTCAATTATGTCCTCCTTCTTACACGTTGGATGAAGGCCTCTGGTCATAACCTTAATTGCGCGTTCGTTTTTATCTTCGTATGTGCACCATTCTTTACCTTCCGCATTGAGCTTTGTTGCTAGAGCTCTGTATGGTGTATTGATCTTCCACACGTTATTGTTTAGTGACACTACTCTATATTCCTTAGCTGTGACTGATTTCATTATAGATTGTATACTATCAAATTCTGTTATGCCGATTACATTAATTGGCGGAGGAGCCTTTTCTTTCGGTACAACCTTTTGTTGCCGATTTTGTTGCTGTTGCTGGTGAGCTCGTTTAGTATTAGTATCACCAGTTACTAATACATTAGCTTGCGAATGATCTCCAACTTCAGGCGAGAACTCTGCTTTTCGTTTTTTGGTAGGTCTTTTCTTCCTTTTCAGTACCCAATCTGTTTCTCTCATGAGATCCTCTTCATCAGTATGGAACTCATTGTTATAGCTAGTGTGAGTACTTGTTTCATTATAACAAGTTAGCGGGTTTTCAGAAATCTCCGTTGGTTTGGGGTTCTTTAATTTTTCATTTTCTTTTTTTTAGTTTTTCTATTTCGCTTCCTAGTTGGGTTAAAAGTGCATCTACTTCACTGAGTTTTCTACAGAGTTCAGCGTTTTCGTCTTTCTGCTGATTTGCAGAGTTAGTATGATTGTTTGGTGATCTTAACAACATTGAACTTCTTTCGAATGGGTTTAGCAATGATTGGCTCACCCCAGAATCCATTGAGCCAGCCTCGTAATATGGTGGATTAGCCAACTGGGTAGTTGGTTTACCACCTGGGGTATTGTTTCGTTTTTGTGTTCAGTACAAGTTGGTAGTGGGTCATTGAAGAGAACATCATTTGCTATGTTCTCGGTGGTCGGTTATTCCGCCGTATCTCGGTGGGGTACCAAAATGGGATGACGAGGTGTTTAGAAGTGCCAAGTTATTCCCTCTGTTGCTAATTGTTATGTGACAATATCGTTGAAGTTAGCTGTTTGAGTTTTTTGTATCCTTTTTAGCTGATTATTAGGTCAACAAAATTGGGTGCCGTTGTCACTATATAAGTGATTATATAATCCACGCCTAGATGTGAACCATTTAAGGGTTGCAATAAATGCATCTGTAGTGAGATCCGTTACTGCTTCTACATGTATTGCTTTGGTTGACAAGCAAACGAAAATTGCAATGTATGCCGTGAAAGTTTTACTTTCTCTGCCTTTGGTTGTTTTTATTTGCACGGGACCTGCACAATCCACTCCGGTGTGCGTAAATGTGCGTATGGTAGGTTTCCCATCAATTGATTACTTCCTGGCTTGATTTTGAATCTGTGGTATACAATGCATTTTGAGATTACTGATTTAGTTGTGGTTCTGCTTCTTATAATGCAACACTTTTTTCGGACGAATGAGAGGTGAGTTCGATTCCTCCATGCATCATTTTCAAATTGATTAAGCTTTTACTCAATCGGTGGTGGGCAGAAAGTATGGCTGGATGTTTCTCTTCGTAGCTTAAAAATGTTTTTTGCTGTCTGCCTCTACTCGTAGTATTCCCTCTGGATCCAGAAATGGACAATAACTTGCTTTTTATCTATTGAAAATTTTTTCATTTACTCAGTTAATTCTGCGTTGTAACAATTTCGTTGTGTATGCTTCACGATGATCTTCTCAGCCTCATTTAAATCATATTTGTTGTTTAGTGAAACTTGTTTTTATTCTGGTTCAAAACAGTTTTATATGTTTGACGGGTTGTCGTGCTGGTTTTTGAACCAACGTGGTCCTGACCACTAGAGACTATGATTTATCAGTTCATCAACCGTTATTCCGCGGCTCGCGCAGTCAACTGGGTTGTCTCCTGATTTGACGTGGCGCCATTGAGAACATAAGCTTTATATTTTTGAATACCTCGACAGCACTATGGTTGAATCGGTCCATGCAATAGTTGGTGCTTTGGTTGTATTTCTAATGCTTGTTTTACTACTTTAAGTAATTTAGCCAACTGACGAGCTCCATTTAGTTCCAGCCTTGGTAATATTAGTTTTGATATCGTCGGCGCAACTCTTGTTTTGGCTGCTACTCGTATAAGTCTGATGTTCACTTCACTTTCTTTATTGATTACTTTTAGATAGACGCAGGCGGCATAGGCTTGTTCTGAAGCATCGCTGAAGTCATGAACCTCAATCTTACAACGATGATTCTGTTATGTATTTTGTTGATAAGTAAAACGCAGTATATTAACTGGGATTGCTGACTGACTCTCTTTATTATAATGGCGTACAAAAAAATATATGTATGTTTGGAATGAATATAGCTATCAATCGTCTTTACACTAATGGTTTTACATGATGAGTTTACACTGGTGGTTAAGATATAACAATTCGTTTCACCACAAATTGCAATATGGTCCGCTATTTCACAACGTGACGTCACCGCTTATTTTGTTCGATCTCGAACACAATTCGTTTTCCAAACAATCCACAAAAATTCAATAATTTTCAATAATCCGCTTATTAAACTTCGTTTCCAATTATATTTCCGATTTTCCTTCTGACACCATGTAATAATTGTGGCAATTATTATAAATTAAAAGACTTTTATTTAACAGTTAATCTCATGCGTAGTTTATTTTATTCTTGTTGCCCTGATACTGTTTGACGTACAACTAAAACTACTCGATATACATGGTTTAAATACATTATAGAACTAACAATGACATCTAGTGGCAACCAATATTATTACAGTAATTACGTTGAACAAGTAGGTTAGAAATCGAATACGCTTATCAGCAAACTGATCCTGGCGCCTACTTAGGGTTTAACTCTGTCTGTTCTTACTTCTAAGATAGAAAGCTTCGTGGTAAGTAGTTTTGAATGTTGTTATTTCTTTCTGATTGATATGATTGAAATACCCTTTCGAAATGTTCTGCAAATTCTTCAGCCTACTGATCATTATTTCTCGCCCAGTGGCCCTCACTTTTACATTTCGGCGAAATATGATGTTATGCTTGTTTGTAGTTCACGTTTATCTCCCACTAATTGATATCGTTACCATTGCTATCTTCACTTTCTTTTCTACTTAATTATTTTTTTGACAACGTTTGAACATTCCGAATTCTTTTTTTTTCCCATTTTGTAGTGGTGTGGACTTCCAAGCTACCGGCTGAATACATTCATTGAGATGTTCCACTGTTTGATCTATATCACTAACACTCATATATGTAACTCTCCGTCTTTAACTTAATGTTTGTGTTTAGCTTCTCTGTTACCTTATATCTGAAGTGGTTCCAGTAAATTTTATTGTTAACGTCGGTTGTTTAACATCGGTCGTTTCTATGTTTTCACTACCACTGTTCCCAATGTGATAAACGCAGAAATTTATGTCGCCTGGCCAATCGGCCAATTGGCAGATTCACTGGTTGATACATGATGAAGATTATTTTTTTGAATTGATTTGAATAATTATCAGTCTCTCATTGTCACCAACCTTGGTCCCCATTGTTGGTGTTTTGCACTATAATCACCCCCAGCTATAGAGCGATAACCCAAAAAATTATAAGAATGGTCAAATTGTACCATTTTGAATGCAAGTTTTGATGGGCAGCATATGGTCGAAATGGTTATAGAACCTATCCAATCTTCTATTGCTATATAGTAGTTGCTTGTAGATGCTCCTTCTTATACTATACTATTTCAAAGTGTTTAATTGTGTTTTTGCAGCTGTTGAATCACGATGATTTGTTGTGTCATAGATTGTGTATCTGGGTATTGTTAGGAAACTTCTGCCGGTGTTACGTGTTTCGGATATTAGCAAGACATCAATTTCTTGTTCTATCAAGAAACTTTTAATTTTTTGTCTATATTGTGACGAGTCGTTGGCATTCCAGATTGAGAATTTAATGGTTCTGGCACTGAATGATTTAGAGAATGGTCGTTTGAAGATTAAGGATAGTATCCATTTTGCTCGTTGTTTGGAAGACTGCTTGGCCAGTTGTTTATAATTTTTTCAACTGTCCATTGAATGGTTCCCTGTGGTACGACTTCTTTCCGAAGTTTTACCTTTAATTGAATGTTTCAGTTTCTGGACACTGACAAGATGGGTTCGGATTCGTAGCGGGCTGCGACTTCTCCACAATTTTTTGGCTCTATAGTTGGCTGAATGACTGTACCATTACAGACCTTACATTTCAACGTTTCCTTTCCAAATTGATTTATGATGTCCACTTGTACATTTGACGCTTTTCATGCTAGAATGCATCAATTACTTAACGAATGTATTTCTTTATTTGTTTTACAAATTCGAAAAGTTTGACTTTAAAGAATCGAACTGGCTTTTCACTACCACTTTCTTTCGTGTTGCAGATATTCATAACTTCGTGGTTCAGGTCGTATAACTCACATTTTAAATCTTTAATGTTAATTGATAGATGCAAGTTTCGTAAGAAGGTTTTGTTCACTTTCTGTTGGCGCAAATGCAATTTGGTGATTAAATCGTATAGATAAAGGCATTGTAGGTTGCGCTAATCAGTAGTCATTTATCTTCATTTGTTTGCATTTTGTGTTAGAAGCTATTGGACTCGTGTCTATATCTACTTTGTTGGCGGTGGTCCTTCCTTCGATGTAAATATCGGTAGTAGTTGCGGAGCTAACTGAATTATATATTTGGACCTCATCCGAGTACAGTTTAGTTGTTGAGATCACATGGTTTTTGTTGAATTCAGATTACTTTGTGTCGATTTAAGTGAACTACCAACTACTGGCAGAGTTCGTTTAGTTTTTGATGTTTTTGAAAATAAATCAGAGACATTACGATGTGTAATAATAACCTCAAATCTAGGTCATTAACACCTTACAACGTTCAATCACTTTAATTTAGTTAAGGTCAATCTAACATTACGTATGCTTTAGAAACACAGCCCTAAGTGTGGTGCCGCGAACGGTAAAACCACATTGCCTTGCACCTATCAATATTCAATACAAATTTATGCAATTTGCTCCACGAATCGAAAGCTGCCTAATCCGATTGGAAGCCTTCAGTATCCGAAATATTAGAAATGGCCTCAAAAATGTTTGTATCGTCCTGAGACCTAAAATTATCAATCACAACTATTTGTGTTATAGATTCTAAGTATGACTTAATCCATTTTGGTAACAAAATACAGTCAAAAAGTCAAGTTTATCAAAGGCCTTGCTGAAATCGGTGTAACAAACTTGTGCGCCATTTCCCTTATTCAACTCAGATACATGTACATCTTGACAATATCTGAACTCGTGAGAAAGGCATGTTCCAGAAACCGTAAAATTATTTCGAAGATACTTGAAAGTATTGTTGGTTCAACTAGGAGTTCATAGTGAAGCGGTCGATTGCGGTAGATTGAGCGAAGCGGTCGATCCGGTTTTGGCTGGTGTATCGAATACTAATATTAACATTGTGTTGATGCTATCTTCTTTTAAAACACCTTGATGTGTGTTTTTTGGATAGTGCCCATATAAAGGTCATAGAATAACCGATCAAATAATGATGAATCATCATTCATGCTTGCCTTTCGACTATGTTTATTTAAACTCATATTAAATGTCTTCGAATATATGGATTCCCGAAGCTTCATCATGGCTTATAAAAAATATTTCCCGTTCCACTTCACCAACATTATTTTAACAATTTATTAGTACGCTTTTGACGAACAGAGATACCAAAAATGTTTGAACTAGGCTGTAACTGTCGAAAATATTTTGCTAATCTAGATATTTTCTCAGTAATGACGCTGTGTTCCGTCTGAAACGCCTCTAATTTTTGTTGACTGGTAGTAATTACTTTTCTATTTTTTAAGATTTAGATAAGGATAGTCACAAATATAAACAAAATGGAGGCACTAGCAGAAGTTTGCAATGATAGATTTCCACAAGGTGCAGTGATGGTAATTTCCAAGGTTGGCGTCGGATTGCTTGCAATTTTACTTGTTCACTTATGACCACCCAAACTTAATGGGTTTAACTTTGGTTAGTACAAAGGGCATTTCCATATAATAAAACTTCCAGTTTAGAGAATGAAAATTAGTGGCGAAACTAAATTTGTTACACATAGTTGATTGTAATAATTTTTTCGAGTTGCAAATATATTGTGTGTATGTGTGTGTAATTTATCGAAAGTACAGAGTTCCAAAACGATTTTCGCAAAATATTTTTCACATATAGACATTGTTTGTCTTGAGCATGCGGGAACTTGTTTGCGGAGGACACCATTTTTGCGGCTTCCTTTAAATTTTTATTTTTATTTTATCTTTTAATGGTTATTAGTTGTATAATTTTATAGAAATAAATAAAAAAATATCAATGAAACTGCACACAACAGTTCTAATCTGCGAGGGTATTTGTGATTTCGATTCGAACTTAATCGACTGAAGATTCGTTATATTCGAAGTACAAAGTTCTTCTTTAAATAAGAAACGAACGAAACTGATTCATTTCAAATAAGAATCCAATACAAAATATCGAATCCAAGTAACAAATAGCCCCTGTGGCCATATTCTGACACTTTTAGACTGTTTAGGTATTATTTTTCCAAAGCATATTGTGTCGATTGCTACAGTATTCTCTTGAAAAACTAATACCAAAATAGTCTTAAAATGTCATAATAAATCAATTCTCAATTCCCACGGAAAACAAGAATAGTGCTCTGGTCTGCGATTCTAATTGTTGTTGCGAATGGGATCAAGCTCGGAACTACCTAACGTCTAGTGCTTCCCTACCTTCAAGAACCAGACTACGCCATTGACTTGAACAATTCCTAGGAATTGAATGGTTAGATTGTTTCATATATAAACACCTTTAAAATAGTCGGCGAACAAATAACAAATATCCTGTAAGTTCCCTCCAACGCGCTAGTAACACGGAAATGAAATTTTGGATGAATATGTTCAATGATGAAGTAAATCGCCCCGTCGAAATCGATACAAGCACGAGTGGAAAACCATCACGAAATACCCACAACATGGTTCATTTTGGATGTCACAGCGAAATGTTACAGCGGTTCAAAGCGGCCCTCTGCCAGCGATCGCAAACTCAAACAAATCGAAATACAATCGAGAGAGTAGTCTTGCAGAACAAGAAACAAATCAACATAAAATTGTAAATTGAGTTGCAAAGAGTACAATAAAAATTATGGAGGAAGACGACAACGGCAGTCAAGAAAATGATAAACCGTCACAAATCTTTCGACAATCTCTTGACTGTTAAAAGTGTCGACCGACATTACCCCAATCGTGCATCATTTCAAATTTCGAAAATGCAGTGCATCCATAAGACAACAACCAACAAGTAGATAATGCAAATATTGATTATCGAGGACAACACGAGTATACTGCGAATCACTGCTATTTGGAACGAGAAACGAAACGAAATGAAAATTTAATGGGAAAGTCAGCCGCTACTTCCGTATTTTCAGTGATAGTCCGTTGAAATGGCTTCATTTTATTGTAAAATTCGAGAATTCAACGCGTAATTGCCAGTTTTCGGATTCGGAAAATCAAGACCAACTAAGGAAGTGGCAAAGCTAAAGAAATTATCGATCATTTAATGATTTTACCAGACAGCCTCAACGAGATATTAACAATATTACGAAATCAGTTCCAACGGTTCGATTTTAAAGCGAACCATTTCACAAGATAATCTATGATTTTTAACCAGCTTTATTTCGACACTAAGTATCTTCTAAAGGGGATGACCATCTGGGAATTCAGTGGTTTACTGTGAAGTTTTAATAAAAATTCCAACCACTCAAGCTTTGGTATTCATCGATCATAGATCTCGACAAAATCCCTCCCAAGGTAAACAATTTAGAATTCATGAATTAGATTGGGAAAAAAGCCAATGCATCAAGTCAACTAGTGACAACTTCATTAAAGAAACGGATGGAATCCGACAAGCACAGATCCAAAGGTGCATTTAAATAGGATGTGACGTATTTTTAATTAATTTTTTGTTGAATGTTAATTAATTCATGTAATTTCTAAAAAAAAAATTGAGGTGTGGCCAACACACGACTTTCTTTTACGAACAGAGAATTTTGAGAAATTTTATTTTTTTCTTAATTTTTTTTTTAAATTTTTAAATTTTTAAATTTTTTTTTTAAATTTTTTATTTTTTATTTTTATTTGTTTTTAATTTTTGGAAACATTTTGTATTAAGTAGTTTTTTGTAAACCTAATACTTTTTAAGATATTTGCAAAATAAATTTTCTGGACCAAGGGAGTGGCCACTTCCGGTTAGCCGATTTGGAGTAAAATTCACTGGGACCTCCCAATTTATCAAAAAAGCTTAAATCTGAAGTTTCTGTTCGATTGGATAAACCATCTGGGCTGTAGAGAGGACACAGACAGACTGACAGACTGACAGACTGACAGACTGACAGACTGACAGACTGACAGACTGACAGACTGACAGACTGACAGACTGACAGACTGACAGACTGACAGACTGACAGACTGACAGACTGACAGACTGACAGACAGACAGACACCATTTCGAAACCCACTTTTTCGGACTCAGGGGACCTCTAACGCACAGCACATTCTGTATATGTATATAGAATGTAAATTGTGGTATAATCATTCCAGTCCCCGCGGCCTGTTGAGAAGATTGATTTTTTCATAATCATAAGCTCATCAGTTCGAAACTGGATTGAATTCTCTTACAATCTTCGGAACATATTAAAATCATGTGACGTATACTATCGTCAACGACAACGCACAGAAGCTATGTCAGTTCTGTAAAACCAGCAATCATAGACTAAATGATTGTGGCAAATTTCAAAAGACCGACGTTATTCAAGAATCACAAAAAATCCACTGTTTTTCTTGCCTCGACTAGGGACTTATAATGAAGTTTTGCAAAAAGCAAAAAAATTACAGCATAAACAGCCGCAGACGAACACACCACGAACAGCTTTAAAAATCCGACAATGACGGTACCGCTATAGTCAGTGAAACGCCGACAGCCACTAGTTGCCTCGTAAAACGTTATACACACAAAAAGTTGCTCAAAATAGTGCCCGTCAAACTTTAAGGCCCCAAGATGAACATTAAAACGTTTGTGTTATTAGACGACACATCGACAGTGTCATTCATCGACAACATCATCGTTCATAAGTTGGAGTTAGATGGACCTATTCAGTTACATAAAATACAATACACAAATAATCAAGTTACACACCAGGATGATTCGAAAACAGTCAATGTATCAATTAGTGGAAATTACCACCAGGCGAAGCCGTACTATATCCTATGTTGTGTCAAGACGATGAATGGTCTTTCATTGTCAACCAGTCCATCAAATTTGACAGAACAGTGAAATATTTTAAATATTCGTCCAACAACACAAAGGTTTTGTTCATCAATGGGAAACCATTGTTTTTAATTGTACAAGGGAATTGCCCCGTGATCGTCAATTGTCAATCGTCCTGCCCTCCAAAACACTACTGGATTAGTCGACCAATGGAAATATTGATGAACTGGTAAACGTTTCGAATTACACTTGTTTCGTTTTCCAAACTGACAAGTCTCAAATGAAGAGCCACGGCATCACCGTCTTACATTAGTTAGTGAAAGAACAATGAACGTTTGAATTGTGTGGAACATATCAGGAGTGGGATTATGTAAGGATTACGAGTTTCGAGTTTCTCGAAATTGCGACAAAACACGATTTATGTATAACTTTACGAGTTCTTGTGATTGCGACTTATTGTTGTTGCTTTACTCGTGCACCTTTTTAAGTACGACAGACAACTGGTCATGATTAAAAAGATTATTTTTATTGAAAAGAAAGATTCTTTTTAAGCGTTTAATCGCAATTTCGAGAAACTCGAAACTCTCAATGCTTACATAATCGCCCCCGATAGAGTATCCGGAAGCCAGTAATGAAATAATCAAAAATCTTGAACGGTTGGGTGGTGCAATTGGGTTTCCAACTTAAAAGCTGTTTTAGAAAGCATCGACCACAATTTGCGTGCCAACAACGATGCCCATCTAAATTTCGATGACAATCGACAAATATAGCGAATTTTAGGAATGTGATGGGACAACAAAAGCGACAAATTTGTGTACCGGCTAAAGTTCAACAAAATACAACCGGACGTCATTAACCTATCAAGACGTCCGAAGAAACGAGAAGTGTTGAAAATAGTTGTGGCCGTCTTCAGCCCACTGGGATCCCTGTCAAATATTCTATTTGGCGGGAAAATTTTCATGCAAAAGTTATGGGAAAGTGATATCAATTGGGAACATCGAAATCAACAAAATCAACAACCGACATGTGGGACAAGTGGAAAACTTGGATTACAAACCTTCAGAAGGTTAAAAATCTACGAATTTCATGCATACTACAAATTTGAGAAGTATATACTGGGAACAGCCAGGATGTTACTTTTCATCGATAGATGAAAAATTAAGTAGAGTACGCATGACATTAAGTAAGCTCTGAAATCGACGAAATAGCCAAAACCGAAAAATAATAACTCGACAGCAATTCTTCCGAAATACAACTCTTATCGATCGGTATGTCAATTCCGAAATTTTGCAGGCACACTTTCCGTGTATAGTAGATTCGAATGGGGGATTATTCGTTTGAAGGGACGTTTAGGCAATACGGACCTCAATGATGAAAAGAAGAATCCGATTGTTTTGGACGCCAGCCACCACATCACCAAATTGATCATCAAATGATACCATGCCAAAAATAATTATCACGTGAATGTCTCACAGCAAAAATAAAAGGGCAATGCTAAAAATTCTGCACAACGGCCTATGTAACTGTTGAAACCAAATGCCAGATCTTTCATCAAATGTGGTGTTGATTATTTTAGACCCTTTGAAATCACCGTTGCACGAAGTTAAATAAAATGTTACGATGTAATTTTCATTTGTATGGTCGCACTCGACTTCAAGTAACGCCTTTATGTTTATGTTTCGACAATTCGGTAGTCCATGAGAATTCCCTGAAGAGATGTATTTAGACAAAGACACCAACTTCAGAAAAGACCACATATGGGAGGTGCCTGGGAGCGTTTCATACGGACAGCCAAATAACAGCCATTCGAAAAGCTGAAATAAAATGAAATGAATATGTTCTTCGGACACTATTGGACTCAGCCGATACAGAACCATTGACATCAAGCCATTTTTTGATTGGGTCGACACATGCCAGTTTACGGTTTCTCAGGCGGACGACATGGATCTGAATTTCCCAAACCGCTGGAAGGTCACTCAATAATTGTTGGAACAATTTGGAAAAAGGCGAGTTCGAGTTGTAGATATCAAGACAAAGACAGGTGTGTTCTAGCGGCTAGTAACGAAACTGGTGTATTCGACTTGTGTTCTGATCCGACTGCATTTTATGTAGGGCGGATGTTACGTTTTGTAGAGTCGGCCTCGTGTTCTGACTGTATTTTTTATACGCCGGACACTACGTTTTTCACACCGTTTTTGTTTTACTTTTGTTTCGTTTTTTTTATGTTTTTTACTGTTTTTCTAAATTTGTAGAGTAACAAAGAACTCCCTTCCTTCCGCTGGTGCTACATCCCATGAAGGGATTTGGCCGCCTCAACGATGTTCTTCCAAATAGCTTGATCCACCGCAAGAGAGCACCAGACACAGTGACCGAGCGTGATTAGTTGGTCTCCAACGAGGTCTTATTATCGTTGGTTCCGACTCCAGGGCATTTTTAGTGGTGCGATTTTGTAAACGAAGCATGTGTCGATTTAATGAAGCCGATATTGTCGACTTTATGGAGATAATTTCTGATCTCGTGATTCATTCGCATTCTGAACGTGACGTCCTCTTTAATGGTACTGAGAATTATTCTTATGATCTTATTCTCAGTTACCGCGATTTTTTGGATGTTTTTTGCGGTCGTGTATCTCCTGAAATGAGGTCTCCACGTGTCTGCCTCCCACCCCATTTCAATTCACCTGCCGCTCCACATATGGGAGGTGCCTGGGAGCGTCTCATACGAACCATGAATTTAGTCTTCGCTTCGATCTAAAGGCAAATTTATTGGGCTGTTAATTCCAATGGAAGGAGGATCTCTTTCAGGGAGATGATGTTGCGACCCAGAATTCAAATCTCGTCAGCGTATGTTAATAGTTGGGTCAATTTATAATACAAGCAGCTACGCTGCGCCATATTAAGTTGTCGAATAATAAACTCCAAGATAGGTTGAAGAGAGTTGGAGCTATTGGGTGTATTTGTCGCACTCCAGATGTTATCTCGAGGGCTTTCGACATTTTGCTTTCTATTACATTCTGGCACATTGAAACCAATTATAAGGGTATTCTCAGGTAGGACAATACGTTTCGTAACGTATTCCTCTTAATGCTGTCGTACGCCTGTTGGAAGTTTATAAATAGATTGTGTACAGGGGTTTCCTTGTCTTAGCATTTTTCAGCACTATCCTCAGCGTAAAAGTTTGATAGGTCGTTATGCGGTAGAACAGGTAAAAGCCGCCTTATTTGAGCATTTCTTTGCAGATACCATCTTCAACGGTTGTACTTGTAATTTTTCATCAGTGATATCACACAAGAAAGAACTAAGTACTAAAATAAAATACATGTAGTGACGTTTAAGTTAACGAAATAAAATAAAATTACCAAATACCCAAAAATTTATTTGGACAAAATAAAATGAATTTGTCATTCGTACCTGCCGGATAATTATAGGAATTATTACTCATTAACAGGTGTAAGTCACAAGTACTTATTGTGGTTGACGTTTGGACGTCAATATCATATTAATTGTAAATATTGGTATTGTAACTGTCAATATCAATCGACGTTTGTCGATAAAACGTGATTTTTTGTCGATCAAATTTTGGTTCGCGATAGCACCTTTTATGGGCCATATTTAATAAATAATCTAATAAAAACACAGTCTACACTCAATTTTGAGTAAATTAATTATTTATTTAACTATTTATTTATACACAAAATATTACAGCTTTTCTTTATATTTAAAATGTATAGCAACTCGGTTATATGGCAAATTTTTTTCATTTTCACTATTTTGAAACATGAAACATTTTACATTTTTAAACACTTTCCGGATAAACAAATCAAATAAAATCACGTATTTTAACACATTTATACAATATTTATAATTAAACAACTTAAACCAATCAAATTTTGTGGATTTTTATTTTAATTAAAACATAAACTAAAAACGTAACAATAATTTTTGTCACCGACAGAAATTTTCTAAAAATATAATTCACGATTGCTAAGATAACAAGAAAAAAATCATGGTAACTTGGTTGAGTTTTATATTATTGTGGCAATACCTCTGAGTGGTTTCGACATCCTTAGGCAATGCGAAATATTAATCGACGCGACAACCACAATAAGGGCTATAAATGAATGCAACAATATCCAAGTCGTAATTTCGTAATTGGCCATTCAAACTGGAACAGATGAAAATCTATCTGCAACTGCAACTAATATTCACGGGAAAGTATCCATTTGTTTTGAAATTAACTGTTGGCCACGTCATCCTCCTCAAGTAACGAATTTGTCGTTTAGTTTTTTAATTTAGAGTCATATCTAAATGGTAACTGAACACGATTCCAGTCCTGTTAAAATGATCTTCTTTAATCCAACCTTAAAACATAGTTACCAAGTTTCGAGTGAATATAAGATAAAATCGCTTCCTGTTTAACCAATGGATAGGCTCTGCTTCACTCCAGCGCCAATATAACACTGAACAGCTGTCGTTTTGAATCGTCACATTAGCATAGGTTGAACGAACATGCTGAATTGCTGACGAATCCGGCGTAAATTTAGCGTTATCCGTTAATTTATCAATTAACTTTCTATTCTCGGCCACTTCAGCTTTCAGCTTGTCAATATTCACTATATCAGCAGCTCTATCCGCAATTGCATTAATTTTTTTGAAGTTTCATTATGTTTTGACATTTGAGCCACTGCTTACAGCTGTTATAGAAGAAGGAAACGCTCGAAATAATAATCGAAGTGTGGTACTTTTAATAGGGGATGGTCGACACGAGTACGAAAAACCGCATAATCTGGACGCACCTTAACCAAAATATAAAATATTTATGTTTTAATTTTCATCTTCTAATAAACTTGATTAAATTGATGTCGTAACATAATATTCTGTGCATATTACCTGAAATGGTTGTAATCTATAATAAAAATAACACAAAAACACGAACGTCATAATTTATTTTGAATATAAAATAAATACCGCGTGTCTCAAAAATCACTTCCAGAACGAAATTTTGGCTTGTTGTAATAAAATATTGTACGCTTAAGTCGATGCAAATGAAATCACAATTGTTTACAAACAAGCAAAAACGTGAAAAAAAAACAAAAATTTATAAATCAAAGACGCGACGATGTTCATTTTTAGTACATTTACTTTGGTTGATCAAATTATTACGGCCACTTATTTTGAATACTTAACCGGAATTCTCTCTCTTTTTTTCTCTCAAATCGTATTTCTGATGTTTTTTTTTCTTTTTTTTTTTTCAATTTTCTTCGCTATTTATAATATTTGAAGTTTATTGTAATTTTCCATCGGAAGTGAATTTTGGGTGCGAAGTGTTTTTTTTTTTATAATATTTTAAAGTTTTTTTCTAATCTCAAGGTTTGTATATATAGATAAACATAGATAGATTTCCCAAAGAAAAAGGCTAAACATGTCACAGACGGCTTACTCCGGAATAATGATAGGCAGCAACTATTACCAAAGAGTCAGTCGAAAAAATCAAGAAGAATATTGACCAAAATGCCATTCTTCGGCCCAAAATAGCTAAAAGGTGTGGAAAAAAAAAAATTTTCACTCCACGAAACGACCGTAAAATTAGTGATATTTGTATCATTAACCGTAATAATGCAAAAAGCAAAGGTTCTTCGTCGGCCAGCAAAGGTAAACTCTGTTAACCAAAGGTATGATGGCGAAGCGGCTAAAATTGGCTAAAGCTTTTATAATCTGGACTGTGTCCCTAAGCGTCCACATCAGCATATAGAGGTTTATATTTACGCGTGATTAACATCTCCCAACAATTTTTTTCCAACTTTTTTTTTGTTGAGACTTAGAGCTATACGCAATAGAAAAATTTTACATGCGATATAAAGAGAAAAGTATTAAGCCTGATTTCCATTATGAAATATTTACTGACAGTAAAAACAAAATGGGAGAAAAATATATATTCGCGTGCTGTGTGAGAGAAAAAAAACACTTTTTCAGTTTTACAGTACTGAAAAAATTATTATAGTATACTGACATTTTTATAGTATACTGACAAAATTTACTGAAAAATATATGAAGCGAAGTATATTTTTTCAGTACTGGAAAAATATTTCAATTTTTCAATGCAATTTTTCAAAAAAATTAAAAACAAAGACCATTTCTCCGTCACTTTAATGACATTTTCGATTTTTATGTTTTTATTCAGTAAAAAATACTCTCAGTAAATATTTCGTAATGGAAATCAGGCTTAAAACAAAAATGTCGGGCATGCTATAATTTTTTGGCGGTATAAAATCGACGAATGCCACGATGATACAACTTTATTTTTCAAAATTACGACTTTTTTTTGGCTAAAACGAAAACTATTTGAACGTAAATTTAAATTTTTAAATAAAAGTTTTAAAAAATAAACATAAAGTGCTATAAAAATTTCACAAATCACCATTTTTATTGTGTTTATTTCCATAAAATATACTCGGCTCGAGTAGATTTTATAGTCAACATTTTTTTTTTATGGAAACAAAGTTAAAAAAAACACACAACCGGTAAAAACAAAGTTTTTGACTATATATCCTTTATATATAGTATAAGACTCGGTCGATTGCAATTCAGTTTCGACCTTCTTCACCATGACGAAAATTTAAAATTCAATGAGTAAGGGTCATTCAAAAAACAAATTTGAATTTTAAACTTATTTGAAGGAACATTTGGAACACTACTAGATTGAGTTGAAATTGAAAATTAAAGAAAAAACTTAGTTATAGTATGTTGATCGAACTGAAATTTTGCCAAAAAGTATTGTTAGGTGACAAAAGTCGATGTGCAAAATTTCAGCGCGAGAGGATCACGGGAAGTGGGTCAATTTTGAACTTGAAGATCGTAAGGACACTCAAGCAAACAATCAAGAAGGTGAAGTTAATCTAAAGGATATAAAAAAAAACAAAAATCTCTAACAAAATTTTGTTTGTTTATATGTTTGTTCTTGTCTTTCAAATGAAATTCACGATATACTAATCTCTTCATTTTTTGTTCCGAAACATTGTTGGAACGTGTAAATCACGGTTTTTTCCACGACTCTGGCACACACGGTAAAATAAAAATGTGTAAAAAATTCATATTTTTGGAAGTGGCTATAATATTTTGATCATCCACTATAGTAATAGTAATACAATAATATTATATTTGCTCAATTTTTTTGTTTTGCGAAATGCCCAAGCAGCAATATCTCATAGTAACATGTTTTGTACGCAATGTTTGTAAAATGGTGTGTATGTGTGTGTTTGTTTGTAACAGAAGGGTACTTTGTAAAATTACCTAGCGGCAGACAAAAAAACTACAAAATTTTTTAATTCTTTTCATTTTCATTAATTTCGTTTTTTTTTAATAATTTTAATTACTTAATATTTTTAATCAAAAGAAAAAAGTGTTTAAATAAAAATTTGATTATGGAATATTATATGTTATGTGGTTGTTGTATTTGCAATTAATTAATATAGTTGTTTTTTTTTTAATATGAAGAGACACGTTTACTTTGTTTAAATTTTAAATTTTTTAAATAGTTACAAATAATAACAGTAATTAAATTTATATATGTATCAATAATATATTATATATATATATATATATATATATAATATTAAATAATACATATATATGCTAATATTAATAAAATATAATATTTATATATATTTATTTATTTATTTAAAAAAAAAAAACTTTGTACAATGTGTAAATATTTTTTTTAGTAATATGTACAGTATTTTAATATAATTATTTATATAAATGTATATTAATAATATAATACACATTTATATACATATATTATTATTATTAATTTTTTTAATTACGTTTTATTTTTAATATTTTTAATTAAAATTATTACAATAAATTTCTAAAACACGTTTTCTTTGTATTTGTATTTAATAGTTTTATTTTCTATTAGTTCTAATTTTTTTTTTGTGGGTGATAAAACAATAATTAATTAATTATTTAACTAAATAAAAATAATTTTAAAAGTTTTTTTTTCCATGTATATATTACATATAAGTTAATAATTAAATTAGTAAAATCATTAAAAATAAATATTCTTTTATATTTTATGTTTTGTAATTGTGTATATATTTATACGTATGTATGTATATCTAAACTAAAAATATATATATATATATATAATATAATATGTTGTATGTCCTATTTTATTGGTTATTTATGAATTTACAACAAAATTTAGAATTTTTTTTTTTATTAACAATATGTTTCGTGGATGTTTTTATATGTATTTACTTTTCAAGGACATAAATAAAATAAACTAGGACATTTTATTTAGCTTATAAAAGTTTCTGTCTCAAATGTGTACCCTGTTCATTCTTCGTAAAAAAAAAAAAAAAAATATTTATTACGTATTTTAGTAATTTATTTATGATTTATACTAAAAAAGCCATCGCGCTTTCTTGTTTTAAATAAAAATGTTATATTATTATGATAACCTATTTGGTTAAAAACGGGGCATTAAAAAAGATAATATTTAAATATAACAGACTTTCCTTTTTTGTTGTAATAAAATATATAAATATATTATATTATATACACATAGCTATATATAGTATATAATATATTTATATATATAAAAAATATTTAGGCATTTTTTTTTTGTTGTATGTAAACCATCTTTAAATAATTGTTTTCCAATTCGTTTTTTTTTTTTGTTATTGAAAATATAGAGAATAAAAATAAATATTTATATTTATAATACAGTGACTCACAGCCAAAACATGCGTACAGTGAACATTTATTTTGTTTCTATTTATTTATTTATTTATTTTTTTTTTTTTTGACGAGGATTAAATCCCCAGTTTTTCGTAATTTTTTATATTTTTTTATTTTATTTTTTGTTTTTATTATAGTACCCCATATGATTTTATTATTATCTCATAAAAAAGAAACGATCAACCGCGACCATTCAATGAGTTCTCAGTATGTATATGAAAGTAAGTAAATATATTTTGTGTGCGTGTATGCTTATGTATTACTCTATCATTGCTAAATAATCCTGTAATATAAAACTCGAAACACATGGGGTCGTACATACATACTATATATAAAACGAGGGAGAGAGACACACAGAGTACATATCATAAAATATAATGTATAGATGACTTAGAATCTCAACATAACGTGAACACTCTATTTTGTGTTGATACATCTGGGGGGAAAATAATTGTCGTTTATACAGAGATCAGGGAAATTGCATTGTATGGCATAGTATAATCATTCTTAAACTTAATCGAATTAGAATGCATACGAGTCTAGATATTTATTAATAATAATAATAATTTTTATTTATTTATTTATTTTTTTTTAAATTTACATATTACTAGATAAACCAACAATACTGTAATAAATGTGTGGCAATTACTAAATCAAGAGCACGACTTATGATAGACTTCCGAATACTTACGAATATTTTAACAGAGTGTGTTGGCGCATTCGTTGAAAAGTACACTTATATTATGGTTTTATAGGAAGCCTACTATAATTTTAGTACGCGGTCGTTTTTATTATGAGGGATCTTTTTTACGAAAAAAAAAAAAAAGAAAAAAAAAGAAAAAGAAAATTGTTGTGATTCACGCACGCACAAGTTCGAAATATTTGAACGGACTTGAATGTTACACATTTGAAGAGTACGTTAGTAAAGTTTGACATTTTTGTTATTGTATAGTTGTAATATTTTTTTTTTTTTTTTTTTTTTTTTTTTTTTTCAATAAATTATAGTATGTAGTATAAAAATAAAAAAATAAATTAAATCTTTTTTTTTTTTGCTATTTTTTATTTTAAATATAATTCATTATTTTTTTTTTTTTTTTTTTTTTGATTCTATTTTATAATTTTAAATTTTTTGTTTTTCGTTTACTAAACATGATCTAAGTAGAAATTTTGAAATTCGCGCGCTCACTTACAAAAATCGCGGGTACATGTGTGTGTGTGTGTTTAAATCGTGCCCATTCACATAACAATACTGAAATATAATTTTTTTCTTTTTATGAAATCGGAATTTTTATTTGGAATACGAGTAATTTAATTTTTTATATACATAA
Source organism: Tipula vernalis (assembly GCA_958295665.1). NCBI lineage: Eukaryota > Metazoa > Arthropoda > Insecta > Diptera > Tipulidae > Tipula > Tipula vernalis. The sequence goes on from OY282560.1 coordinate 225,913,763, forward strand.
GAACACAATATGTATATATTATATACGTATAAAATATAAATAGACATATATAATTGAAATAAATTTTTTCAAAATGTCTGTTTCCGACTTCACACACAAATTGTTTCAGTGAGATAAAAAAAAAAAAAAAAAATTAAAAACATTTATTATAAAAATATATATTTTTTAAAGCCCATCCAATTACAAAAATATATAAGAGATCAGAAAACAAACTTTTGTACGTATGTATGTATGTAATATATAAGATTTCAAAATTTCGGTTTTAGATCCGCGGAAATGTTTTGAGAACAACGTATTAAGACACGTTATTTAAATTTTTATTTTTAATTTTATTTTTTTTTTTTTTTAATATAAATCAAGTATTGAAATAAACTGTTGCAGTCTTTGGTTAAATTTCAAACACTAAAAAAAAACACTTAAATATTAAATATTATATTATTAATTAATTAATATTATTATTATTTATTTATATTATATGTATATATACATACATAAATATATATATATAGGTATATATACACATATTTATAAAATATATTAAAGCACAGAGTTATAATTCCGGACTTGATTCCAGTAATCGTTTTTCTGGTGTATGTTCTGCATTATGTAAATTATGATGATTATAATTTAAATTGTGATGATCGTAATGTAGATCGGAATTCAATACATTGACAGCAATACTTCTCCCCGTTACTAAATCATTATTTCGATGCTGTGACAGCGGACTATTTACGGAACTATTCGAATTTTTATTATTTATATTGTTACTATGATGACATCGACAACCGTGCCGTGATTTTTGTGCATAACAATTTGCACACAGTGTTACACATCCCTTCATCGGCCAATAACACAATAAACATGGTAATATTACAGATAAACTAGCTAAACAACTCCATCGTAATGCACGTTTATGTGGTAAACATGAACATGGATCGTCTGCGCATGTTATTGTGCCACCCTCTCGATCACTTTCTATATCTTTGGAACAGTGATAGTATAAAGCTTTTACACAACATAAACACGATGCATAATCTATAACAGATTCGGCACTACATAAGCATGTATCATCGCATAGCCATCGTGATGGTAATTGGCGTGTTTTTTGGCAGCCCCGGCATCGACATCGTTGACACTGTGGACATGTTATTGAATTTAATGGATCAATATTTACCGAATGTGTATCGGCATCTTCGTGTAAGGCAATTCTATCTTTAGAATATGAGGCTAATGGTTGTTTTGTTATCGTTCTAGATAGCTGATGTACTCGTGACCTTGACCCATGAATTTGATTTTTATTACCTACTTTTACCAGTAATTTATTACAATTGGTACTACTACTATTTATTGTTGGTTGATTTAAATTTGGCACTACATTTGCTGATTGTAAATCGTGTGTACCCAATCGATTTGGACTATATGATAGACCCCTTAGCGGCGTGTCTACATATTCATTCGATAGTCGTTCATTTTTAGGCCTAGGTATTGTTAATGAAACTGGATTTGCTGTATTATCATTTGTTGAAATAGTCGATACACTTGGTGTATGCGATAATATACTACTACTACTGCTACTACTATTATTATTATTATTATTATTATTATTATTATTATTAGTATTTGTTGATTGTTGCAAAGGTGTTGTTCTCGAAAAAGTTGACACTGGCGAATGTAACGGTGTCAACGGTACTGTGGTTATAATATCTCTGTGACTACTTTGCGACAACAACTCAATCGCGGATGGATTTTGTATTGATGCTGCTGTCGTTGTTGTTGCTGCTGCTGCTGTTGTTGTAATATTCGTTCTATTCCTATGCCCATATCGAAATGAGGCGCTCATCATCGGCGCATCAACGATTTCTCTGTTACTACGATGTACTCCAGGTAAATGTTTAGGGGGCCGGGGAGGCGCCAATGAATCGCCGCCATTTCTCTGTTCCATGAAGAGTTGCACACAATTAATGGCCTCGAAGTGACAGCCGTGGCCCTCCAAGATCAGTCATTGCAAAAGCTGAATTCAAAGTATCCGCTTTCTAGAAAACAAACAAGAAAAAAATATTTGTATAAATTTATGTTAGTGCCATCATGCTATAATATGTATACGAGTGTATAGTATAGAATAAAAAAAATATGTTTCATAATAATATATTTCCGGTAGCTTTACATCTTTTTTGTATTCATATTCATATTTTTTTTTTTTTTTTTATTTATAACATACAGAAACAAATTTAAATAAAACTTAAGTATCTCATTTCATTCATTATAGCTTATCAAGAAATTTTTACAATCTGCCACGTTATAATATGTGTATACATGTTATAAAAATATATAAACATAATAATATGTAGTTAGTGTTTATACCGCAGCAGTGTACGGAAACGAAGCTTATAAAATCCAGACGTACAAACGAAAAAGATTACGGGAAAACCGCCTTTTAAATTCAGCCAAATACATAAAAAATACATACACAGTCACACATTCAATCATACGCCCCCCGGCACACAATTGAATTCAATTGAACATAAGAGGTTTTTGATAATTTCACACTTTTTTTTTTCTTCATATCATCATTATAATTTCAACTGTAAAACAGAAATGACCTTCAAACCATTCTTAAAAAATAAAAATTTATAGTAAAATTAGCAATTCTTTGACGTTTTGTTTTAAAAATAAACTAACAAAAATATTGTAGCAATATCGAGCGCGTTTGAGTGTTAATTTGAACGAAAAATTTTAATTTTTGTTTTTATATCAAATACGCAAATTTTCGATTCTCTCAAAGCGCACATCAAGAGAAGTACGCACACTAAAGATTCCTTTCCTATTATTCATTTTTCAATTAACATATAGTGTATGTACATCTGTGGCAATAATAAATAGCGGCATAAGCCCTTTTACGTATTATCTCAAACTTAAAAACTCCGTAATCGATTTCAGCCGTGTTTTCCATGAGAACTGCACTAGAACTCGATAAACTTTAAATTCCTTTTATTCTATTGTAAACCAAAAAAAAAAAAAATTCATAAAATACACATTTTAAGTTTAAAAATTTCCCCCTTCAGTTATTTCATCAATATTTTCTTATTTATTGCTGACGTCGTTACACGCAACTACACTCGATAAATTCATGGGTTTATCAAGTGTAACTAAAAAATAAGCTATAATTTTGATAATTTATTGCTGTAACAACTTAAAATGTGTATTTATGTACACTACACTACTATACCACACATTAGCACGATATGAATTTATTTTTTTTTCTGTTTACATAGAATAAAATGAATTTAAAATTTATCGAGTTCTAGTGCAGTTCCCATGGAAAACACGACTTTCATATCATATCAATTGCAACTGCAAACAATCGTAATAAACCAGAATTCTAAAAACTCATATATGTAGGGTTGCCAACTTTCTAAAATAGTCCCACCAGCCAGAGGTAAAAAAAATGCACTAGGACCTCCCAATTTAAGAAAGAAAAAAAGAATACTTTCCGTTATTTTTATTTTTTTATTCTTCTTCCTTCTTATAATTTTGCTGCTACCAATCCAATAGCAATTAATTATCTATGATACAATTTTTAAGTTCATTAATTCCGTTGCGAAATTTGCTACTCTGTCCGTCCAATGATTAAACTAAAACATCTATTCAGTATCTATGTTAGAAAACAATTTAAAGATGCATTTTGCCAGATAACCAGTTGAATAATAATTCAATTTAATTCATAACGTAACTTTAGGTATTATTCTATTTATCACATTTCATTTAAAAAACATAAAACTATTTAGCACTCAGCGCTGTGAAGTTACCAAACTTGTTCGATGTCCGAATTTTGGACAGTGGCGGTTGCTGACTTAAATTTTAATGCATGTTATAAATCGAATTAATTGTTTAGCAATTGGTTAACTTATACCAAATAATACAAAAATTGATATGGATACTTTGGAAACTCAAATTCGCGTTGTATTTTATATTATATTTAAATCCTAATTTTCATTAGAGAACATTACCAATTTCTTCAAAAACAACTAAAGGTATTTTCTTTGCTACAATACAACACTTCAAGCAAATTATTTGAAAATATCAAATAGGTTGCTTAGACTCTGCGGCATAGCAGCTGAAGACATTTCTGGTAGGAAAATCAAAACCGGTTATGGGTTGATCAATTAATTAATAGAAGACCAGGCATCTTGATTTCAGGATTGGTGATTTTATATTATTTTTATTTAATTGTTAATTTCATAAGAATTGTTTTTCAAGGATTATTCGGGTTTCTCGAATTTTAATGTTGACTTGCGTCATGTTACCGACTTAATAGGTACATCAGAATTTTGTAAATTGTAATTGATTTTTCTAGGTCGACACTCGAAATGAAAATTTTTTTAATATGTTGCTTCCCGATGCGACGTCACGAAATTAATTTTCTGTAGGTTAAATCTTTATAATCTGTGGTGCACATTTTTTAAACCGATTTTAAGATTTGTTCGAAATTTAATTTAGAAGCGTTTAGCATTGGGACAGGTGAGACTCTTGAAATCCGAGATTTTGAGATGTTTGGATTAACCTAGATTTTGACTAGCGTTAAGTGTTTTGGCATCGTAGTTATTCGATATTTTCGAGATTAAGAGAAAGATGTTTTTTGTGCTTTTGATTTGCTTAGTATTGAGATATCCTTTTTATTACAGATTGTTAGTGTACAAATTTAGAATTTCTCGAGCTTTTCGAGATTATTCGAGATTATTCGAGTCTAATCGAGTTTCTCTCACTGAGTTTTATGTAACAGATATTATTAAGGATTTGATACATTTTTCGACTTTTTTTCATTTTTCTAACGTATCTTGGAATTCACCAGATTTCCGGATTTAAATAGTGCGAAGTTGCTTGGCAATGAATTTAATCCAAAATATCGACATTGTTCAATATTTTCGATATGATTCGAGATTCTTAGTGATTTCTTGATTTTTTAAGATTATCTCTGGATCCTGAGCTTATTCGAAGGCAATAGGCTTTGACTATCGAGTGAGGCAGACGTAATTTTTATTTTTTAATTTTCTTTATTCAAAAATAATTAATGGATTTTTTCTTTTATTAAATAGAATTTGTGGAAATTGTCGGCAAATATCAGAAAACGTATTATTGGTAGAAATTGTAGGAGAGCTAAACAAATTTATACCGGCGTATCTTGAAAGACGATGGCGGTTTGAAAGGGCTGGAAAAATGCTTCTTGAAAGATAACTGTGACATTCAATTGCCAGTTACTTATGCTAGTATTAATGAAGCTAGTAAATCGAAAAGAACACAGAGTGCTACATAGATTTATTCGGAGGGCCCGAAGCCTCACAATACAGTGTGCTACCACTGGCTAGAATTTGGGTGGATGCGTGATCATGAACGATGAAGTTACAGACTTATTTTTTATTTTTAACATGTTAAACCACTTCATCTTAAACAATCCGTTATGAATGAGCTCCTGCTCAAAATAGGGTGTGTAAGTATGGGGTGGTTTCTAAACAAAATTTACGTAGATAGACAAATTAAAAAAAATAAATATTCGAGCGTATCGGAAAATTCAAAATTTTTTGTGATTATCGATATTTTTCTAGAATTCTACATTATTTTAATTTTTCTTTGCAAGCATTAGAGTTGCTTCTACTTTCAGAATTATTGATCTACTTAGCATCGAATTATTTAATGTTAAGTTAAGCTTAGAGGATATTGATTTACAAAGATGATAGTTTTTAAAAAATATTTCAGACTATCCGAGTTCCTTAAAATAAATTTAGATTATTCCGAATATTGTGAATTTGATCGGGCAAATTGGGTTGCTTGGTATATCGAGATTATTCGATATTTTCGAGAATACCTGCTCGTTGATGTTACTCCCATGATGTCATAGTTAATTCAAAACTTTAGATGATGTTGTTGAAAAATTGTTCGAAGTTACTTGATAATTTACTATGATTCAGTATAGGTACTTTATATTGAGTTGTATTAGGATCCGTAATCTTGGCTTTTTGCAGGTTTATTATGAACAAAAACAAATAGGTAACAGTAATGTAATATGAACCCTGGGACAATATGGCTTCTTAATCAATTGATCATGGATCTTCAAACCATTTAGCTAATTTAGCATTTATTTAGCTTTCTCACCAAGTTGTTGGTGAAATTAAATAAAAATATTTGTGCTTAGCGCTTTATTGAACTTAATTTCTTTACGCTTGCAATTCATGCATTGCATTCATTATCTAGCGGTTCTGGTAATAAATGCCAATACTAACAAAATTATTAGTGTACCATTTTTGAAAACTGTTAATTTGTTCTGCCAGTCGGCTGTCCGACCGCTGTTGCTGTTAAAGCCGGCCAGACCTGTTCAAAACTGGCCAGTTAGCAACCTTACTCAAACGATTTTGAGTAGCTCTTATTTTGTAAAATGTTTTCCTGAAAAATACGAATTTTAAACTCGCGTCATTACGACTTGTGGGTTGTGCCACAAATATAATCCATAATATCTCAATAAAACGTTATAACATTAAAATTTTAGAATACGGTTTTATGGAAGGAAATTTTCATAGTAAATATTGCAATACCAATACTGCGACATTTTTGATTCATATCTTGTACATGTTAATTTGTTTCCGTTACAACAAACCTAGTCTTTTTCTTGAAAAACGACTTCAAGTGTCTTACACGTAATAGCGTCTTGCCGACAAATTTCATTCAGCAGCCTTCAATCGAATTTTAAAATCATACCATATTTATGTTTAACAAGAGATATTGATGCGCAACATGCTATGAATATACAGACATGTGGCATAGCCAGTCGTGAGACTTTGGCTAATTCATCGAGGGGCACCGTCTATTGATATATCCCAACCTATTTAGTCGCTCCACGCTGATTGTGTTTTGTAGGTAATTCTCAGCGCCCTGGAATACTCCAACTGGAGAGATTATCCAGGGTAATTAATAGTCCTACTAAGTCTGACAAATATTTTGTGCTAATTTTGTTATTACAGGTGGAAGCGTTCAATTTGACTTAATCTGAATAAAAAATCTATAAGAATCAAATATAGATTACATGAATTAGGTTACAATTATTTTGTTTACTGTGCAGATCGACACATCACCATGCAATGAGTGGTTTTAACCCCCGCAACCCTCCTTTCTAGTTGGATGTCTGCTCGTGTTTTGTCATCAAATATGTTGAACTTGTGAATTTGGAAAAATTGTAAATTCATAAAAGCAAGCTTTGCTTTGTACAAGTTTTTACGTTCACACATTATCTTATTTTTAAGAGAATCGGGCTGCAGGCTTGGTGTTGGTACCGATTTTTTTTCATTCATATTGAAACGTTTTATAACATTTGTAGAGTACTGCTGAGTACTACTGCTGTGTTTGAGAGACTGAGAGATAGAGCCAGTTATTTGGAACTCATTGGAAATTCCTAATAATAATCTTTTCATTTTCGGTTTATTATTTCCAATTAATATGACATCAACGACACATACTGCCATATTATACTGGTGCATTAAGTGGAGACCAGCGCAAAATTATAAACTAAAAATTTAAGAATAAAAAAAACTTAAAAATGCGGTAGATAGTATTTCCGTATTCTCGCCCAGCGAAAAGTTAACGTCACTTATCAAATTTAACGAAGCTTCCATAAATTAGACCTGCCACCCACTTAAGAAAAATTAGGAATGTGCGATTTTTCGTCCAAACTGAAGAAACAAATGTCAAACCCAAATAAATTTTTGGTGGGATAGATGCAAACATTTTTATTTTATGGGTTTAATGTGGTATTAATTTACGTAAATGGTGAAAAATGTGCAAATTGTGGGTTCGTGTTTATGAATTAAATAGCCCCATTTTGTGTTAATAATTTGTAGTTTAATATTTTATATGATTTTGTGCACAATAAAATAGTTTAAAATATTCAAGTTTATTTTATTAGAAGTAAAGAAAGTTGCAAATCAAATGTCAAAATATATTAGTTCCACTAAAATCCTTAAGTTTATAATTTTTGGTTGGTTGAGCCTTAAGTTTTTACGAAATTTTTCAATTTTTCGTTTCATTTTAGAGGAGCCTGTTTTAATCCATATGCTTACTTAACGCCTTTTTTAATTGACATAATCCATTGGGAGTATCATATCCTTCAGGAAGTCGCATATACAGTGGCTAGCAAATAAACTGGGAATTTTTATTTTTTTTCACGTTTATAGAAGCAAATTTAAAAAAGATTATTTTATGCGTTTTAATTTATATGTCACTAGAAAATTCTCGAATAACCAAATTAACCCTTATTTATTTAACTTAACTCTCCATAATTCAAAATTGCACATTCTTCGAATTTTGCTCGTTTTCAAAATTTTAAATCACCGCTTTAATTTTGAATGCAAATTTACAGTTATGTATTATTATTTTGCTACATGCTATTTCGTGATATTCTCCACTCGTTAATTCATTCATTTCGTTGAACAGGGGGGCTATTCTCGAATTCCACATCCATTTTCCAGATGTGGACATCTGTCAAAGTTCACACAAAAACGTTCGAAAATTGTAATTCGTATATAAAACACATGCGGCATGGACATTTCCCTGTATGGGAAATTTTTTCCACCTGCTTATACCCATTCGGAAATATTCTCTTAGTACCGAAAACATTCAATTTTTATGAATTTTGACAGATGTCCACATGTGGAAAATGGATGTGAAATTCGAGAATAGGCCCCCAGAACTGATCGATTTTTTTTGTTAACCTTCGCATGGGCAGCAATTTTTTTTTTACGCCTGTAAAGATAATTTTTCTGTGTCTGCTTTGTATGGAAAATTTTTAAGATTTTTTTGTTTTTCTATATAAAATGCATTTTTCAAAAACAAAACAAAGAAATATTCACTGACCAGGAAAAATTGCCAGATGAAGGTAAAACGTCGTAGTTAATCAAAAAGAAAAATTGAAATCTTTACATTTGTAAATCCTGCCCATGCGAAGGTTAAGTTTTAGTTAAGAAAAAAATGTCTACGGGACCCTATAATTCTATCAAATCGTTGATAGAAAGGGGCATTTTTGAAGAAAAAGTAGCTAGTTGGTGCAATGTTACACATTCGAGTGTGCGATTAGTTCGCCAAAGAAGTGGTATTGGGCCTACGTAAGGCCAGAAAGGATGGTGTAAATTATATTATCCAACTGAGACACTTGTCTGATGGAACATCATTTAAATGAGAAAACCACTATTAGAGGCAGCCAAAACCAAACACAAAGCTGCAAGTGAATGAACAGGCAGAGCGCACTTAAAAGAATTGGCACAACAAGACTATAAGTTTCCTCAAAATCATACCCGTACTTTAGTTGACATCCTCAAGCAATGAGTCTTGCCTTATATCTTCATTCCTCTTTTATTTTGAAGAGCCATTTACTTGATGAAATATTTTTACTTTCAACTTAATTGTGAATTACATATTCCCAAGGGATTGGTGACATATTCCCGAGGGACAAAATCCCGCGGGACATAATTCCAAGGGACAAAATCCCGAGGGTACAAAATTCCGTTCCAAAATTCTAAATATATGTTGGTTAAATCAGATATCAAATTTCAATGGAATTGGTGTATAACGGCAGAACTTCCATTTGTGGCTGGAATGGAGTTTCTTAAATAAAACATGGCCAGTTTTCAACAAATATTGCGATACACTACTAATGATATTTTGTCCCCATAAATACAATCCATAATTCAACAAATATTAGATTTGTCAAAGATCAATTTGTTTTTTTTACCAATCCATGCCTTTAATACATTAACAGCACCAAATGGAACTAGCATGTTCTATAAGTAGTTTCTAATATAAAATTGAATTAATAATGCTCTGAATAATTCCTTTGAGTCATATCATCGGCGTTGAATTTCTTAAACAAAATAAGGTCTAAATTCAAGAAATATTGCGGAACACTACCGCTAATGAGATATTTTAGTCTATGTCATAAATCAACAATTAGATTTTAGGGAAATTTTATATCGGATATGTTACGCTATTTATGGAAATAGTTATTAATCCAAAATAGATTAAATCACGTCCTGAAGAATTTCTCGAGCCATATCATTTTGACTAGAGTTCGATTTTCAAATAAAATATTTACGGTAGAACTATTTAGCCATTGCATGGAAAGAAATTAAAAAAGTTTACGAATACCTAAGTACATACATCTAAAAATAAGTTGCACGGCTGGACATTCGTATGTCTAAAAGGGCTAAAAATATATTGGCTATTTCAAATATTCCGACCATTTTTTATGTGCTACAATAAATTATCCCACTCCAACTTATTGAAAGTAATGCCGATTCTTTTAGCGATATTAATGAATATTATTTATAAACCGGGTCAATATAAGACATTTCTCGGATGCCCGCAGAAGTTTGATAACTTAGAAAATGTTCGGAGGAACGAGGAGGTCTGGTTCACTTTAGGTACACAGGGTTCCATTTATAATTTACCTGCCGTTTTGTGGCACACAGTGCCCCTATGTAATTTATATATAGAATTTTTGACAGGTCTGCCGTCTGGGAATAACTTCAATATGTTTATGTTTACCACGTAGGTAAAAAGATTTTGTACATTTTTACAGATAAAATTCCGTTATTTACCTTTTCTATCCCTCGTTTGGTTTTCAACCAGGAGATGTGTACAATAACGTAACAGGACATCTATCAGTTTTGCTGCTCATTTGGTCAAACGTGCCTACTCCGCTTTTGGTATTATTGTAATCTAAAGTCAAAATCCGACCGAAGTATCGAACAAAAATTGCGGTGATTTAAATCATAAGAATAAAGAGAGGCTCACTATTTATTCATTTGCATCTACCTCGATACGCTAGAAGTATGGAAGCAGACAGGCTTGGGTCTAGGTAGGTAGTACATAAGAAAGTGCTTTTTTACTCAGCTATATGCGATCAAAGTAGTTAACATAAAACGGATTCCATATAGCAACACCATATTCCAATAATGACCGATGAAACGCAAGCATAGAATTTGCTTTAGAAATCCAACTTTCAATGTAATTATGAAACGATAGATTCGAAGTAAATGTTATACCATCATAAAAAAAGTAATCATAACTAGTGGATGAGCGTAATCGGTTAAAATACATTGTTTTACATTTGTTTATGTTTGGCATTAAATTATGCGATATTCACCAGGCTTTGAAGTTTGTTAGATTGAAAGACAATTGCATCATTGGGAAAAATCAGGGAAAAATTAATGCTGCCTGGGAGAAATGAATGTCGTAACTCGTAACATGAAACAACGATCGATCTTTAACTAGTTTTTCCAAAAGCTTTGGTAAAAATAGGGAAGCAACCTGCAGCGAGATTTCGATTAAATAGGAAGGAAATATAGCAAGAAATTGCACTACCGGTTAATTTAAGTAAAATGCATGAAATAGAATCGAATCCGGCACTTTGATTCAAGATTAAGATTTGACAATTCGGATAAAGTAGATTCCACTGCCAAACGAAACATTGAAAATTTTACTTACTTACAATGAAATCAGCAAACAAATCATAAGAATCCCACACATTATCATAGGAACGGTCATTTAAATAAACATATATCGTAGAAGGTTAACCATTACATTTTCTTTTGTAATTAACAAAGTGCCAAAAGTAATTTGGCTTTAATTTAATTAATGATTCAAGTTCCAGAATATAATTGCTTTAAAGAAATGGGTTTAGGCATAATGCTTCCTTCAGCAATCCATTAAACGAGTTATAATTAACAACATTACCGTGAACCTTAACTTTTCCATACCACGGGTTTTTCTTTGCACTTGAAGCTTTCATTCTAGGCATAAATCTCTTAATACCTAGAATAATGATTCGATAGAATTCGCTCCACAAATCGTCGATATTATCACAAGCATAAAAAAGCAACTAATCAAACATAAATGCATTTAAACACCGGTAATCGCATATTTCATAAACATATCTGGCGATAATCAATATTTAATCATTTTAAAATTAAAATTAAATGTTTAACAACAATAACTAATTACATAATTAACAATAAAATTAATTCGATGCATTTTTAAAACATTTTTATATCCGACCGTTTTATATCCAATGCAATAATTGTTGTTGTAACTTTGACAAGATAATACGCTTATGACGATTTCGATTCAACAAACAAACCTGCCAAAGAATCGAGATTCGTAAATCACAACAATTTTGCTCGACGGATTGACTTTTCTTGACAAATCGAACAGTTTGACAACAAAAAGATCATCTTTCATCGAGCCGGATTTCTTTTTCTTGGTGAATCGAAATCGTCATTAATTTTGCAGTGAACGTTCTCTTGCGCACGTTGTTATGTGTCAGAAATAAAAATCATAATATTCCATCAGTTTTATTTATTTGTTTATCCACAAACCAAGGTCACGATTGTAAAAATGTATTTACCGTGCACATTTACGATTGTAATAACATAAAATTATGGTGTTCTGAAAAATACAGCTTAACAAACGTGAAAATGTGCTAAATTGTCACACATTTTGTCATATTCTAGGTTTTAGAACCAACTCTTGCAAATTTTTTTGGAGTCAGTCGAACTTTTTTTCAAATTTTTTTTTTTTGAAAATCTAAACTGCAAAAATGGCATAACACAAAACTCACTACAATTTGATATAGAAGTGGGAAAATATTAAGTAGATGAAAGACAAAACTTAGGATTTGTATATATTTGCTTTATAGGCGGTTTTTGCACAAAATTCACATGTTCATTTATATTTCTCCGTTCCGCTGGCTCCGCCTTAGAAATACGATGCATTATTTAAATTTTGTTGTACACTGTCAAAAATTAGGGCATAATAAAATGTCCATTTGGATACAGTGAAATCTCTTTATAATGAACACCAGTTTAACAAAATTTTCAGTATAACGAATTTTCATTCGCTAAAATGTTAATTTTATTATATGGAAATGCGCTATCTATGGTTAACAAAATGAGTTAAAACGAAGTAAAATAAGAAGAGTTTACATTTTCATGAATTCGTTTAGCTTCGTTATAAAGAGATTTTACTGTATTTCGAGCCAAAATTGGAATTTCGTTGTAAGGCCTATTCATATGCAACTCGATTTCACTCGTGAGAGAAAATTTTGACAGTTGTTCCAGTGATATATCGCGTTGCCTTACACATGAGGGTGATTTATCGTTGGGAAAGACATTAATATATTACTCTTGTTGGAAAGGGACGGGTAGATAAAATAATATATAATTGGTCTTTCTTTCAATACGAGTTAAGAACGTAAACAAACAAGTTTTTCTAATTTATACAAATGGATGTGCTTAGTTTTGTGAAAATTAAAAAATATCATTTAAAAACAAATAATTTAATAAAACAAAACTTACTTTCTCTTGAAAAGAAATTTGCTACTGAAATTATATTCCGATTTGTTTATTAAATATTTTTAAAGTGACCCGTGAATCATTTTTACTCTTACGAGTAAAATCACGATACATTTAAATACGCCATTAGATTGATCGTTTGAATTTGGAGCAAGAAGTCTAAATTCGAATAGAAATCATATTAACACACTAAAGCGTTATACACCGAATCAATAATAATAATAAACAGACTGTCGTCCGCGGTATCTATTTTTCTGGTTTGTTCACGGGTCGTCAGCTCATCGATCCAATTGTTTAGTTCTACAACAAGCAAGGGTAACTTTGGTGGAGTTCTAAGGCTGTTAGTGAATGGAACAAGCAACACGGCTGGGAAAAGGATAAGGAGTATAAATTAATTGTACATATTTGTCCACGACTAACGTATAATATACTCATTAAGTATACGTTTGTTTCTTCAATTAAAATGATATCCATTATTCACTGCTAGTTTATCTAGTAGTCCCTTCTTCCATTATTCACTACTACCAAATAAAAATTTCATTTTTGAAATTTTATCTAGTAGTCTCTTGCCATTTTCATTATTATTAAACTGAGACGTCAAAATGTCGACGGAAATTATTTTAGGTTTATTTAAAGGATTTGATAATAAAATACAATTTTTTATTGGTCGTGGACAAAGCATCGTATTCTACTCGCATATAATGGCTGTTATTATATGCTCCTTGAATAATATACTATTATATAGTGGATGGCTGCAGGATGTAGTTATCGAGTAACTGGTGATGTTATTGGTATCAATCCATAGCATTGCGTGTTAATAACACGAACATTGAGGATAAAAGAGGTTCTGCGGAAGCAATTATTTTATGTTATACGTCAAAGTGTATTTAAAATGATCGGCTACATGTCATCAACAAGATTATCTAAAAAATCTTTATATTAGCTTTTGGCTCCAACAATTTATACATATTAATCAATCATTATTCTAGCAGATGAAATTTTATACCTAACTTTTTTAAACTTTGCGTCCATTGCGATTATAATAAAGGAATGATTAATAAATGTTGGGTTCATTTAACGTAACTAGTACCACGTTTACATTATACGTACCTAATAAGTATGTACTTTTTTGCTATTTAATTATTTTTCCGCTGCAGTTCACATTAGCTTTGCGATTTGTAGTGTGAACGCGTACTATAAAAGTTTGTTGTTTTGACATATAGGTTTCTGTATTCAATTCAGTTTATGTTTTGTGAATTTCTTCTCAAACTCTATTAGATTTGTCGGCAAATTATTTGATTAACGTAGTTAAACAAAAAAACGTAATAAGTTTTTGTTTTGACAACAAATATACGAATGACATTAACATATAGTTATTAGTTAGAGTTCACATTACAACGTAATATACTAATACTTTTTTGATATATACTTTACCGAAATATCAAAAAAGTATGTGATAAAATATTTAAATATTTAAATTTGAGTTCACATTACGATACTTTTTTGCTACATACTTTTATTCTACTAATGTAAACGTGGTATAGGTTTTGAAACTGTGATTGGTTGCTTAAAATTATTGGCTTAGATTCAGGTCTCTTGTGACCGGGTCCATCGCATTGAGGATAGATAATTAGCATCAAATTACTCAATGCCTAAAACAAATTTGCTGTTTTATGCTGTGTGCCTTTTATCACAGCCTAGAATAATACAAAAACTGGTTATGTACAAAAAAAAAATCCGTACACTTTCTAAATTCCGTGAATTTACGATCTTTGTCGTAATTTTTTACTAGTTGATGTGTTTTTAGAATGTGTGTCTTAATATCATGTTAGTTTATGCTTTTTTACATAATTATACACAATAAAATTATTCTAATTCTATTTGGAAATCGCTTGAAAAGGAAGTATTGTAAGAGATCAGAGACTACCTGTTATGTAAATGTGTATAGCGAATCTTGATTTGTCCATACATTTTCAATTCTCATTTTATAAATAAAATATATCCATTGGGCGCAGCCAGCAGAGATCTCAGGAAAAAAAATAGGTCTCGCGCACTAATTAAGTGGATAAGCTCACTGTTTTTAGTGAGGTGGAAAATTCTTAGCTACATTTGAGTAGATAATAATAGCTGATTAAGCATAATCCCAAAAATTATAAGTACGTTAACAGATCTGGGAAACAAACCCAACCTAAAATTAAAATTTTACATTTATCTACACTTTCACAAGTGAAACTATTCTACATTTTAGATTATCTCAAAAGTAGACCTCAATATGCTTGACATTGTTTGACATTTTGAACCTAGGTCAATAAAAATAACAATAATGTTTCGAAAAGGATAAAACATACTTCCTTCCTACCTATGTGGTACTATTTATCTGTGACATAATTAATGTGGTTAATCTTTCTGTGATTTAATTAAACTATTCACCAGAAAGCGGTTAACAGAAACCCTCGTTGGGAAATTACATTTTAATTTAGTTATTATTTATATTGAAAGTAGAATGTTTGTTATTTGGATTATTCACAATTTATTCTGTAAAATTTTAATTTGTTCCACAAGTGTGTTTTGCGAAAATCTAATGACTAATACGGTTTCTACGTCATTATTATTGATGATTAAATTTAAAATATTAAAATTTCTTAACAGTGCGTAATGCAACAACACCTTTATTTTTATTGAGATGTTCCTCTATTGTTAAATCTAAACTTTTTTAGAATATTTATTTGGCCGGTTTTGGGATCTGTTCCGTTCAATATTAAATTAGACAAGCAAAATACAAAAGCAACACAACAAACAGCAATACAAATGCAGAAGAATAATAAATGTAAAATGGTTTAACTCGCAATTTGCCCTTTTACGTATTATTTCAAATTCGAAATCTCCATATTCGATTTCATATCATATCAATTTTTTGTAATATTCCATCAACTACAAACAACCGTGATAAACGTTTATAAAAACAAGAATTTAAAAAAAAACACATACGATTGAGACTTAAGCCATTATGATTTATTCCAACATTCAAGTTGGGTCAAACCGTAGTTGTTAACAATTTTTTGAGTCCGCAAATAAAATGAGCATGTCACTATAATGAATGCTGCTATTTTATTTTGTTTTTTTATAATGAAACTTACCTACTTGCTAGGCAATCTAGATACTACTTCCGTAATCTTGTTTTGATATCATAATGTAATGGGTTAAATCACAGACAAAATGCTGCGGGTAATCGCCCGTAAAATGGGTGACCGTTTTTTTTTTATAATATCGTGAATTTAGGGTCTTTCTCGTAATTTTTTAGAATGATTTTTTTTACTAGGTTATGTGTTTTGAAAATATCAAACAAAAAATAAATAATCCCGTTAGTATTTTAACTATCTTCCATTTTTTTATTCCATGGAGGAGGGTCTTAAAATTATGTTAGTTTATGGTTAAATACAATGAAATTTATATCCCTACTTAAATTCTATTTAGTCTGCAGGTATTCTTACCACAACTTCTAACTTCCCCGGTAATTTCCCCAGGCCCCATTACTAAGAGGCCACCAAATTGTATACCTATTGATAAGCTTGAATTGATGCGCTTCGTCGAAATTCCAAAATTTTTAACGTATTATTAACACAGTTTTTTACTGACATTGGGGCAAATACTCAATCTTCTAAAATATTTGCGAACCAACCAAAACTTGTGAAAAAAAATAAATTAAAATTAAAATTTGTCTTAATATTTATTTGTCGAATAATCGAAGCGAACTTCGCACAAGCAGCATTCATCAACATTCGACATGATCTAAAAGTCTAAATATTGATTCCACGGCTGTTGCAAACCATTTTAGCGATACGCCTATTTTTTGTGCAATAAATGTGGAAACAAGTAGAATTTGATCAAAGTAGTTAGCGATTAAAATTTAAAAAACGCCTAATTTTAGACAGAAGATATATTAATTGGCTTCCAGGTACGAGTAGTCATTATGTCTTTGTTCCTGATGAAATTGGGTCTGAATTATATGGAATAATATTGTGCAAAACTGGAAAGTAGGGCTCATGAAAAAAGGCATGAATAACATTGCATTCCATAATTAATGTCATAAAAAATTGGTATTTTTAACGGGCTTTAGGGTTGTTGGATTGGCACAGTTTCAACGCATTAAGTAGCGTTTTCCCTTTTTACTCTATTTCAATGTCAGCGATTTTGTCATTTTCTAAAAGTTTTTTGAGCCGTCAGATCGGCTGGTTTTTACATTTTTTTTCTCCCTGCAGCATTAGAAATATGCCATAAAAAAATGGGAAGACTATGTGTTCGGAATACGGCCACAAATCGCAAATGAGTAGAACTCGCTTTAAATAATACACATCGGCGACGTTATTCCGTTGTCTGTAAGCCCTAAGAGGATTATGTAAGGTAATTTTAGTATTACCCGATTTCGTCGACTTCTTTCTTGTTGTAAGCTTTTGGTAAAAGTGTTAGTTTTTTTTGCGCAATTAATAATTAATCTCGCAAAAAAACTAACACGCTCAATTATTGGACGTTATGACATTTTGTAGACATTTCCTAGTTTTATAAATATGAAAACGATGAAAAAGCCAACACTTTGTCCTGACCCTTTTTGATTTTGATGAAAGTCACTGAAAATGTTCTCTACATGAAATAATTTAACTCATATTTTTTTGTTTGCTTCTACGGTTCTGAGGGCGGTTTGCCATTTTCTGAATTTTTTCATTTTCAAAAAGGTTTTTTTTTAACATGTCTGTTTGGTGACCCCTTGTGGCAGGTCACCACTCCATCTTTTTGGTAGCGATGGTTAAAATCAAACACTTTTCATTTGCTGTTCTAGAACTTTCATATTTTTCTCGTAATTGTTGTCGTTTGAACTGTTAATTGATTTTCAATTATCATTGAATGAACAAATACTAACGTGAATTGTTGCTCCTCAATTGATAACTCTGGCGAGCTTGTTGAAGAGGTGAACATTATTTTGCACATCAGAGGATCTTTATCACCACTTGGTTTAACATTATAAGACTCAAAATAGTAGTAACAAAAGCAAATTAGGTAAGCCTTTTGTATTACCTCAATCCACTATACCTACGTTGACTGACTTCGAGTTTTCCATGATGTTTTTTATTTCTGGCCCTTTACACGCTTAACTTTCATTCTGTATATTTAACATTTTCACGTTTTCAAATTTTAGTTCAAATTCAAGGTGACGAATTATCAACCAAACGGCACAGAGGTTAAAGCTGCGGCGTTTGGATCGGGAGGTAGGATAGAGGCGAGATGCAAAAGGTGTTTTTCATTATATAATTTCGATCGGTGATGACGATAAACACAACTATGACCCCCTGTTGAGAGAGCGGAATTCATGGACCGACCCACCTTTCATGTCACTACTACGCATGGTCTACGCAAAACAAGCCTATAGCGGTACGTCTTCGATTTGGCTACTGCGTAAGGTAGAAGGATAAGATTGATAGAAAAAAATAAACTAACAAAGGTAGATAATGAAATAAATTTTATTTATATGGAACTGATTTGTTATTTCGGTTATGGAACCCCCATTTACAAAGCTTCGCTTTCTACTTTTAGGCAAAATAACCTTTAGACCAATAGTTTGGTGATTCATGGTGATATGATAATAAACCATAAATATGAGTCGGTAGACAAAAGGATATAAACAAAAAGTACCTGGGTCCGTTTTAAAATGTACTTGGGTCTGCCCAATTTTTTTAAGGTACAAGTAAGAAAATTAATTTTACCACTAATTTTAAAGATTCCACCCTTATTTCGAAGGACATCTGTTTTATGGTAAGAATTAGTTTATGGTTGCATTATTATTACAAAAGGTGTCAATTCAAGGATTTAATTCAAAGCCGCACAAAACATCCAAACATACAAACAGGCACACACACAAAAAGCGAGACACAAACACACATATGTACACATAGCCATACAAAGCCACATTCTGTAAAACAGAATTATGTAAATTGAATTATATAAAGCAGAATTTTATACCCAACCCAAGTAATCCTCGTTCCTAATAACATGGAAAGCGTAATCCTCCAGGGTTTTTTAACCGTGAAGGCCTGAAAAATGACGATAAAAAAAATAATTCTAGGATCTTGTCAGCAACAGCTTTATGGAATCCAATTACCGATGAGACAAAGTGAATTCTGTGTGTGGAGGGTAACTATCTCCCACTTATTAATCGATTTTATAAATATCTACAAAAATGCACTCTACGCATATCCAGGAACGCGGCGAATACTGGACAAGAAAGGAAAATTCTACTGGGGATGCTTGTCTACATGGGAGAAATACAAACCTTGTAACATAACATACCGAGTTGTCTGTAATCATGACCTCATGAATTTAATTCGAGTTTCAGGAAGTAAGTTGTTCATAAGTAATGCTAAAGGTGCAAATCCTTTATAAATGCCATTTGGTCATACATTTCTAATGAGTCTGCCTTAGGCCACTGAATTGTGTTTGTATTGAGAAATTTAAATCTTCTAAGGATAGCTTCACGTCGCACGTGAACAGTTAATGCTCGGATGATGTCTCTTTTACCAGGTTATACCAAGTGGCACTAAAATACGAGACCTGTTTTTGAATGCTTTTTCGAATTTTTTGTTTTTATGTATACATTAAAATAAAGCCTTTTCATTTAAAAAAAATCAGTTCTCGGTTTCTTTTATTTTTTGAGTTATCATGTCTAAAAAAATCATTCTGCTGTTCCTCTTATT
This sequence comes from Tipula vernalis, assembly GCA_958295665.1. Lineage (NCBI taxonomy): Eukaryota > Metazoa > Arthropoda > Insecta > Diptera > Tipulidae > Tipula > Tipula vernalis. Next base: position 225,933,894 of record OY282560.1, read on the forward strand.
AAACTGTACGAAGCTAAAAATTCGGAAACAAATTATTCAAAGTTTTCGTCTTCCCAAGTTGTCCGCGCGCCGTCAAGACCCCACAGCTATGCAACATAATCAAATGTCGGATTCATCGGTATCCGTAAATCAAGACGCGTCATGTAGCCAGGAGTCTTCAAGTAAACGGTGAAAGAGTTCGAAAAATATCCAAATAAAACTTTAACAACTATCTGAACACAATGAAGCTCACGTGACTTGAAGGATGAAATGTATTACTGAAGCGATTCGGGGGCAAAAAACCAGAAAAAATTTTCTTACCGATGAGCAGCTGTTCACAATTGAACATGCATCGTCAAAAAGACCGTATTTGGTCAAAAATACCTCCCGGAGAAACTTGAATTGTTACCGGAAGCCAAACTGTTGCGGTTTGGGCTAGATTTACCGTTGTGGGAAAGTAACTGGAATTGTGAGCGTTATCCAAACAATGGTTGGACCTTCCAACAAGATTCTGCTCCAAAAAAAAATGTACGGACTTTATCAACGTTATGCAATGGTCACAGTATTCTCCGGATTTAAATTCTCTTGACTATTTTATTCGGGCAAAGTTATGTATTGATGCTCATGGAGGCTATTTTAAATATTTTTAATTTTTTGTATTAAATAAACGTGTTATTTATAAGTCTATACAATTTTTAAGTGATTTGGTTTAAATTCTTTAGAAATATAGTATGTATTGGAAATTTAATCGGTCTCCATTTTTTATTGACACCCGGTAGAATCTGCAACGGTTTTTTGAAGATCTCCACATTTTTTTCGAAATGTTCACGAAAAGGGCCGTACCCTGCCTAATAAAGGGATTTTAACGATGGGCGATCCATCTTGGGTGCCGCCTCTTCCAGATCTATTTTATAACAGTTTTATAATTAGTTTTTTGGCTTCCTTCAGGACCCCCAGAGAACTTCCCTCAGTTAGCTCTTGGATTAGACAAAGCTAGGTTCGGAACTAAAGAAAGTGAATTTGGTCTAGCAAGGCGATCCGCTAACTAGTTCGCTTATATCGCAGAGTGGCCGGGAGAAAACTAAGCCTAGAAAAGTTAGCAGTGCAGCTTGTTTGTTAAGGATTATAAATGTTTTGGCTTTCCTGTATTTCTTTTTAAGACATTGAAACAGACATATGATGATTATTTATGGAGAGCTTGATCGGAGTCGAAGCCGGTTTGTCAGAATGTTAATACGGTACTTTTTATTATTATTAAAGCAGTGTCCTTAGTACAAAATACATATCGCAGTAACGCAGTTTAGTTGACAAAACAGTTGGCTCATTCCCAACATAAAATAATTTCTGCCAATTTTATTTAAAAATGAGCAGAAAAACTGTTATCAAAATGGGATATTGAGATCCCTAAAACAACTTGTTGCTACCATTTTTAATGATGATCTTCTAAAAAGTTTTTGGTTGCGTCGTCCTTCACAGGCTATACAAATATCTCTAATCGCTATGGAACATAAACCTATCGTTAAGCTGGCTTCTCTTGCAGATAAAATCTATAATCTATACACAATCTGCTTTGTATCAATATAACAGTTCCATCGAAGAACGCTTAAAAAAAGCCTCTTCTTAAATAGATCGAGTTCGCAAAGACGCATTTGTTTGTATCATAAAAAGTTTAGAGCACAATCTTACATTAACAAAAATAATCAAATACTAGATCACCAAATACAACAAAATGCTTCTTTCTCGACCCGAAAAGATTAAACCTTGCCGTGATTACGGTAAACAGTGAGATTGTAAAAAGTCATCATGCATTTATAAGGGATATTAAATATAACGGCAGCATTATTAACAATAATGGATTTCGTCGTAATTTTACTCTTGTAACTTGTTTCAGTTTTTATAGACAAATTTACTTTAAACGAAACCAATTTGATTTTAGATTTTTGAAATCCTTATATTTCCACCTTTTGGTCGTACTCATTTTTCAGTTCAGAAATTACAAAATTAACAGGCAGATAAAAAAAATTACGAAATAATTTTTGGACATTGTAATTTTACTCATAGTTTTTATTCTAGCTGCAGTAAACCGCCCTATAATTGGTACATATTTTCTGTCGAAATTTGGTCTTTAGTCGATTTAAAAAACAAAACACTGATGGTTTCAGCTACAAAGCTGTCTATAAATGCTTACAGTGGTGCCATCTTAAAGAAATTCCTTCACTTGCAGAGCTTTCCCATTATCATTCCATCAACGTATCAAGTACAATGTAGTACATCACATTGTAACAAAAGGTAATTGCCATTCTCTAGAACACGTTGATTAGATCCAGTTTACCATATAGCAGGTTATAGAATTCGAACATATGGTGCAATTGGGAATCTGACAGCCATCTTCCACTTCTGCATCTTGTTCTTTACAAATGGTTCCAAAGAACCATTTAGATTGGAGACTTTGTGCGGACTATTGAAGGTTAAACTTGTTTACAGCTCCAGATCGGTATCTCAAAAATTGATCTAGAAATAGCTTATCATTTAATACCTCTGGCTACAGAAGACGGATTTAAAATAGCAACCACAACGCCATTTGGACTGTTTCAATTCAATAGAATGCCGTTTGGGCTTCAAAACAGGGCCTAGACATTTCAGAGATTTATGAACGAAGCACTTTGTCTTTGTCTATGTCAACGATATACTTGTGGCTTCTTAGTCTAAAGTATAACATAAAACACCAAAATCTGCTAACCTTTGAAACAATTGTTTCAAAGGTTAGCAAATTTTGGTGACAATATTAAGTGAGCAAAATATATTTTTTTAGTGTGAACACTCTTGATTTCCTTAGTTACAAAATTAATCCAGATGCTATCTTCCCTTCTCAGGAACAATGTATCGACGCCATCAATAACTTTCCAGCTCGAAATTCAATTAGACGAACTTCTTGCGCCATTATATGCTCACTTAACAGCGATGTTAAAGGTGCTAAGACCAGCTAAAAATTTTACTTACTGCTAGTATGACATTATTAATGCATCCAAAAGTTGGGCCAGTTTTGCAATAATTCAGTAATGGTTTTTGGGAGCCGTATATACCGATCATAAACCTCTAACTAGAGCTTATACATCATAAACTAAGAGAAGTCCAAGGCAAGCTCGTCACTTGGATTATATTTCTCAATTTACAAAAAGAAAATATGGTTGCTGATACTCTTTCTTGTATGTCTAGTCACAAAGTTACTAATGTCGAAACTCCCTTCGACATAAACAAGATCACTACGTCACAGCAGGCAGACTCGAAACTCCAGAATTTATTTTCTAGTTCTACTTGTCACACTAATTCTAACAATTCTAACATAAAATTAGAAATCTTCTCACTACTTGGCTTAGAAATCTACTTCAAAATATCACCGAGAAACAAATTCCAGATAAATTACGTCAATCAATGTTCGACGCTCCGAACAATATTTCGCATCCAGGTATCCGTGCCCCTTATGCATTACTGATGTAACCTGATGGGCCAAATCTTATTTATCATGCCACAAATGTGCACAAGTGCAAAGGCATACTAAATCTCATGGTATATTCCTATTGACTCTGTATAAAAGACATTTCTGTCGCAACTATTATAGCTTTTAGGTCGACTTGAATTCGTTCAACTTCCTACCATACACAAACAAACAGCATGGTGGAAAAATATCATCGGCCGGCAGCTTACAGTAATAACACATTTTCGAAAATATTTTCTACTATCAATGAATGGTAAAAACCGGCATTTGGGGTTTTATGTCCGATAGACGGGAGATTCCTGAGAAATATTATTATTATTATTTTTTTTGGTTGATATTCAAGCGTGGTTGCAGTTCACTTGCTCATAAATAATAAATTGTGAAAACAATTTTAACGTAATTAATTTAGATAAAAATAATTAGATTCGTTCCTTTACGATGCATTAGTTCATACATATGATCACAATAAACTCATATCATTCTACTTTGAAGACTCATAATCACAATTCTATTAAATAATTAAACCGCAATCATATTAAATATTGTAACAATAATGTGATCACTGTCTCAAAAAATTTAATTAACTCGAACAATTTCAATTTACACCATACCATACATACTCGTAAATATGATAAAAAAAAATCATGTATTCGAACGGAAGCATTACTCCGCCATCCTTTCGAAATCATCGTTAATTAATTAATAAATTGAAAAAAAAAAAAAAATCTTTACGTACGTACTTACTTACTACTCTACTATACATACTATAAAGATAATTTTAATCATTCATTAATAATTATCGCGCGCACGTTATAAATTTGATTGATTGCCGGGGGAATTTCACTTCCGTTTCGTTATTATGTATGAGCTTATCGCACCTAATTTAATATAAAAAATAAAAAATATAATAAATGAATTTTAATCAAAAATTTCCCCAATTTCGAGTTAAAAAAGACAGAGAAATATTTTTTTTGTTTTTTTTTTATCATTGACTTGTTTTTGAGAATTTTTACAAATTCAACAAATTGATAAGATTTATCAGTTGTATTATAGTTAGTCATAAAAAAAAAAAAATTTTTTTTTTTTTTTTGTTTTGTTTTGTTTCAATGTATGTTTGTTTATATGCGCACATATGTGGGCCGGAAATATAATTTATTTCGAGTGTGTGTTTATATGTACATTATATATTGTATAATACGGATAAGATTTATTTTAAATACTTATTATTGTTTTAAGTCGATGAAAGCACATAAGTATAAACTACTCTCTAACCAACTGCCAGTTCATCCACATATTATTTAGTATACAAGTATATTTATATAGGAAAACGCCTACACACCAAACAACATAAAGTAGTTTCTAATTTTTTTTTTTAAATAAATTAAATATATTTATTTATAATACTTTATACATAAAAATCAGATAAATTAGTAATTACATCAATATTTTTATGATTTTTACTTAAACTACTAAAAAAAAAAAAATCTTGGATGGTGGTGGGTGCCTTTTAATTGTGAATCACTATTCCTCGTTTACCTTGAACTGCTTGCTATATAGATTCGTGTTTTTTTTTTTTTTTGGTTTCTCTCATTCCGTGCTGAGCTACATTATATTGTACACACACTTAACATGTTGGGGCGTTTACGTGAAGTGACCATAATTTTTGTTTTAATGTAAACACATAAGTAAAAAACACATTTCGCGAACCATATGGATATTCTTGGAATACTTTAAGTAATAGAGTAACATATTTTTTGATCAACATGTTTTTAAAATTTTAATGATTCATGTCAGCATGTAACAGAGTTTGCAAAAAAAAAACAAAAAAAAACATAAAATTCCAACTAAACGAAACATTTCTTAAAATATTGTATATTGTGTTGTGTGTGCGACTTGAAAATAAATAACAAAAAAAAAAATCTTTTTCTTTCGTATCAACAAATTATTAATTTTTGAATTGTTTGCTTAAAAATCGACTTCCGGTTTTGAACGGAAATACACAGTAATAATATATATATAATGTGTATGTGCTTATACATAAACGACGAATAAACACACACACACACACATGTTGGAATCTGTTGTATTATGTATGTACACGCGCATATACAATAAGATAAACAGAAAATACACAGAATCCGATTTGTGTTGTAAAAGTATCTATGTAGCTAGTAGAAGAGATGTTGATTCAACTATGTATACTAAATTCGGCTTCTAGGGAAATATTTACCGAATCAAAGTCTCCTGTTCTATTCCATTATTGTAGTTTTTTTTTTGCATGAATTAAATTTTGATTGTTGTTGCATTTGTTTTAATTAACAGTATTGAATGAAAAATAAAAGACAAAATAATACGAAATAGGGTGTTTAATAACGTAAGCGGAAACTTTGGTTAAATGTTTAATTCATAGAAATTGTAAATTGATCGTTTAGCGACATAATTTCGATTAAGATTAACCTTGAGCGTATTGCATTTTTGTAACTAATTTAAATATTTATTAAGTATAATAGTATGTACGTATATGGGGGGGGATATATCTATAACGTAATAATTAGTACTTCATTGATTTCACAAAAAATAAATAAAATGTAATATAATAATTTGTCGCCGCCTACAGCAGAGTTAGCAATCGATTTAGTATAAAAATAAAATGGGGGCCTTATTATTAACTAAAAGGTGTGATATGTGGATTACAATTTACAATATAATATACATATGGTTGTGTGTTAAATTTTAGTAAGCATATTATGCAAATACGTTTACTTATATGGATAAGTTCCGGTCATATGGTGGGCTTAAAAAATCAATCATCACGTTCGAATTAGGTTGCGACACACAAGCATATAAGTAATTAATTATATTTATTATGTATTACATAAATTTTTGTCTCGCACTAATCAAATATAATATCGTAATACTTAATAAATAAACAATATGTGGTGCGGTTATAAACACGACGTAGAACGTAGGAGTACACTCGATTTTATATTTTTATAACATATGCGCTAATTATTGTAATTTTTTTTTTTTTTCTTAATTCACCTATTTATATACATAAGGTTGACATTTGTCGCGATGTGTCTACGCAAATTTATTTTATTATAGAATCTATATACGTTTCTTATCAAATTATTAGTAATTAAAAGAACTATGACCCACGAAATTATTTCTTTTTTCTTATTTCTTTTCTTGTATTTTAATATTATTTACTTATTATTTGTACACATATAGCTGCTATATTTATATACATACAATACATAAATATTTATCAGAGCCGTGCCTAAATAATATTTTTATTTGTGTTACCTGTGTGTGCTCTGTAATCTGTACAAATTATTTAAATTGATAGTAAAATTTGGTTCAACATAATTTTATAGGCTAAAAACCGTACGCATCGTATGTATATATACATACTTATGTGTATATATTATGATTAAAATATATTGGGATTCTAGTTTAGTACAATGATCTTTCGTGTGTTGGGAGACCGCACCCCAATATAATTCTTTTCAAAAAATTATTTAACACACAATTTATAACGCGCGCGCGAGTAGCAAAATTACGTTAATTTTAATTGACTTTTTTGACCCATATATATTTTATTTTATTATTAACTTAGATGCGTTTTATTTGGAACATGAATTATTATTAACTAAAACTCTTTTAATTTGTATTCTTATGCGTGTAAACTATATAAGTAAGTACATATGTAGTATTAAAGATATGGTACCAAGTTGTTATTATTGCAGCTCTCGACATTCCGACATTTATTTAAAGAGAAATTTTGCCAGTTTAATTAAGAAAGTTTGAATATCTTACTTACAAAACAAAACAAAACAAAACCAAAAAAAATTCATCACACATATTATTTTACTTACAAACAACAGGAAGCGATAATTCAATTGTTTTTCAATTATTATTAAAAAAAAAAAAAAAAAAACACTGTGCAGACAAAATTATTAATTTATATATGTATGTGTTTTTATCCTAAGAATATATTAAAAAAGCGAACCCGCGCGACCTAGACGAAACATGTGGACACAAACTTTTAATGTTCTTATGTATTATACGCGCACGCATTTTTTTTTTCCAATTCATTTGACATTATTTAGGTAGGTGTCTAAAATATTTTTTATTGTGCTACAGTGCAGCATTATTATTGGGTACACAAGATATATTGAAAATAAGACGACCTACGCACAGATATAAATCTAATCTCTAATCTATTAATTTCGTAATTTGTTTATAAGTATGTATGTATGTATGTATGAGAGGTGTTTCCGAGTGCGCGCGCTCTAACTGCGAATTAAGCACCACCTGGATATCCGTTTATAAATTAAATATGTTTGTGTGTACGTATGTTTATAATATAAAGTAATTTAAAACTCCAATGTATTATAAAAGAAAAAAAGAAAAAGAAATGTGCTGAAATGTGCTTAATTCGACAAGATATACTCATATAATATATGTAAAGTGTACAGTCGGAGTTATGCGATTATTGTGTAATTCGAGTGTCTCCCTCCCGTCTTTTAATTTGCGCACACAGGATTTTTACTGTTCGCCGCGGAAGCTTAACACATATGCGCACGCTGCTATTTCTAATATCTAAGCATTGTGCGTAATATTATAATAAGTATTGTATGTACAAGACGGATTTTTCTGTCCTCAAACGTCATAGTAAATAAAAACACAATTTACGATTTTAGTTCGGTTGGATATATAATAAGATATATACATGTGTGTATTTTATATTCTTCTAAAAGTTATAAGAAATAACGTATAATGAAAAGAAAAAAAAAAAGTTTTTTTATCGCATTTATTTATTGAATGGTTGAATATAATATATAAATGGTATGTACATAAATATAACGTTGGTTGTTTCAGTACATATGTATTTGTTAACTATTTTTTTTTTCGGTTAAATCTTATAGTTATTAATCGCATATTGTTGATAAAAAAAAAAAAATTAATAAAATGAGAAATTCTGGAGTAGCTCTGCTATATTGAATATATTTATTATATTGCTTAATTATAATTTATTTTTAAAACCCCCATGCTTTAATTGTCTATTGTGTGTGTATGGCTGTGTGTGTGTTTGTATAAAGTAAATACGTACATCCTGTGTTGGTTACTTTAAAATACTAATACATACATAATAAATTATATATACATATTTATGTATGTATGAGGAAAAAAATACTTACATATTATTAAAACGCTAATAAAATGCTGCTGTCAGAATTTAGTAATCCAAAATAAATATTATAAAATATAATAGTTTTTCTAATTCCCAATGGTATCCAATAAAATGATTGTTTCATGATTATGTTTTCTTTTCATATTTTTAACAACAATACACAGTTTTCTCTGATGTCAGAGATAATTTCACTGATTTCATTTTTTTTTTATTTTTATTTTTATATATATACAAAAAATATATATTATATACTTTTAAAATTTTCAATTTAAATAAATCACATAAAAAAAAATTCTTGCATTTCACACATTTAATTCATTGAACTACAATAATTATATATTTATATTTATTTAATAGATAATACTTTTTATTTTTATTTTATTTTTTTTTTTTTTAAATTACAGAACTAAATCACTGTATTTTTCTTTGTGTATATGTATTTATTTATATACATATATCCATACAACATTTTATTTTTAATTTTTTTATTTTCTATATATAGCGCAGCACCTACGATTTTATATACTGTTTGAAAAACAAATTAGACATATTTTATAATTTTTTCAAAGATACACTTTTTAGTATAACACTGTATTTTATATATACATTATTTTTTTTTATATCAAATCAAAGTTGTATTTTGTACATGTATTTGTAATAAAATCTGAACATATTTTGTTTTATTTGTATTGGTCAATAAAAAATTACAAAAAAAAAAAAAAAAAGTAAAAAATTTGACAAGTAGTAATTTGAATATAAAAATATTTATTTATATTTTATTATAAGCACCAATTATTTAGTTGTTACGCATATTTAATTCACTGTACAAACAAATATATTGACACACGATTTATAGATTTTTTTTTTGTATTCCAAACTACTAAAAACTAAATAAAATGTAAAAAAAAAAAAATTATTTTAAATCATCCGCGTCAAACGAAGACACTCAGCTAACTGATTGATATTTATTTTACTATTAGAAAAAAAACTCATTCATTCTCTTTTTTCATTCTCATTTTGGTATGTGTTGTATTTTTTTTTTTTTTTGTTGGATTTGTATGTATGAACGGAAAACACGAATCAACTCAGAAGAGTTTGGAATTATGTGACGTGTAAATTTATACGAAATAAACATTCTCTCTTCTTAATTCATTATTTTTCATTCATTTAATTTTGATTCATTGAAAATATTTATATAAATAAATTAAACAAAAAAAAAAAAAAAAAAAAAATAGAAATAGTGAATATGTATATAAAAATAAATAAATAAATTATTTTCATCTATAGGTATATTATATACCTACATGTATATAATATATTTATTTATATATTTATATAATATATTATATACTTTTTTAAGTTGCAGATGTATCGTATTTTTCAATGAATGAGTTCAGCGTTATTGGAACAAAAATTTTCGAAACTGCGCACCGTGTGGAAAAAAAAATTTTTTTTTTGAAGGTTTTTATGAATGAAATTATCCGCCATTATGAATGGGAAAGCAAATTCGGTACTAACACCAACACATTTTGTGTTATACTTTTGTAAACTTACGTTCAACATTTTGTTTTTTTTTTATATTTTTATTCATGAAGCTCTTTAAAAAGTATTATATATAACTATATATTCACATCCACACCTATACATACGGATTTTTTTTTATTATATATATAGAGAGAAACTTGTATATATTTAATTAAAATAATCGTATTGCTAAAAAAAAAAAAAAAACTTACACAATTTTATATAATTTACAAATGAATTGAAATCTATAAAAAATATATTATTCATTCATTTGTTTTATATTTTATTTTATTTTATTTTTTTTTTTGAATGAAATAATTCCCCCTATTTTTCCCTCTATATAGAGTTTATTATTTATTATTGCTCTTTACAATTAAAGCATCGTACGTACATAAAAAATAAAAAAAAAAAATAAATAAAATACCATCTGCTTTTTTTATTGTTATTTTTATTAAAATAATACACTGATTAAAGATTGGTTGATTTACTTCCGGTCCAAGTGGCCTGTTTTTATTATACTTTTATTTTGTACCATTTCGAATTCGAAATGAAAAATCGAGGTGTACGTGTGTGTGTATATATGGTTTTGTGCAATGGTGTTTATTTCTTTAATTTAAATTTTCACATCGGGATTGAGCGAATGATTTTTGTTTACAAAATGTGTACGTATATTATTAAATGTATTTAGTACATTTGAGCTCCCCCTCCACCCCATATATATGTAGTAAATGGATATAATATTATGTTTATAAAGTATAGAGAAGAAAAATGATTTTTGGATTATTGCAGAGATTCATTTTGTCATTTTCGCGTTTTTTCTTAAATCGATCAAAGGTCCTTTGGGGGTCACGAATAAATCGATATTTTTTTTTTTTGACTAAACAAAATAATATGATGAAGATTAGAAAATTTAATTTATTAAATGAAGATGGCTTTTATATTACTGCCCACTTTAAATGAATTAGGTCTCAAATTCCAACGATATCATTAATTAAAGTAAATAAGGTAAAATTTGCGTTTTTGTTTGACTGTGGGTGAGGTAATTTTTTTTTTTTTTTTTTTTGTTATGTTCATAATATACATACATATATATAAATAATATACTTACAAGTTATAAGGCAGCAAAAACCTTTTATTTATAAAGAACAATTTCCATCTGTTCTTCTTATTAGGTACTTTGGTCCAAAAGGATCAAAGTATGGAAATCCTCCTATTGTTGGTTCAAAACCTTTTTTCTCGACGTTTTGAAAGTCTCCGAGACCGAAAAAGAAAAAAGAAAAATCGTAAGCCTCATCCCACAAGTTCGGTGGGGGGGAGGGGAGGGGAGTGAAACTTCTTTAATCGTAGATGTTATTTATTTATTTGATTTCTTTTATGTCAAATTTCAAATTTATAAAACAATTACCTATAATTAACTACTAATATATTTTTTCAAGAAAGGAAATGCGCCAAGTAAAAAAAAAAATGCAAAAATTGATAATTGGCCATATCCCAGAACTTTATCTAAAAATAATTTTAGAATCCAATTTCATCGAAATCGGTTAAGATACATAGAAATAAAGTTTTGATCGATACGTTGCTCTTCATTTCTCGCACTTAAAGATCGAGTTACAACGGATCCGTCCTTGCCATTCCGTCCCGCTTCTTCGTCCAAATTAGTTTTAGACATTTTCTGTACATTTTGTATGAAGAAACGGAATGGTTAGTTTTAATAAAATGGAAAGAGACGGACGAGCACATCCGTTTTTTCAAAAAGTTTAGAATTTACGGAAGACGGAACATCTTAACCAAACAAATCAAATTAATTTTTTTTTTGTTGATATAACGTGAGAAGTAGGCTGTAACTACACAGGGATTTTCGATTATTTGAAAACATTAAAAAAAAAAATAAAGGTTCATCCAGAATGTATCCGCTCCGTTCCGCCCGTTTTTGATCCGCTCCGCTTCGTCCGTTTTGTAAAACACAATGTGTCCGCTCCGCTTGTCAAACTACAATACTTTAATAGAAAATATCTGTGAGTAAATAGTATATTGTTCAACAAGCATATAATGATAGCTGTTATTCACGAAGATGAAGTTTACCGACACGAGCCGATAGGCGAGTGTTGTAAATCATCTGAGTGAATAACAGCCATTATATGCGAGTAGAATACGATACTTTGTCCACGACTGATAAAAAATTGTATTTTATTATCAAATCCTTTAAATAAACCTAAAATAATTTACGTCGACATTTTGACGTCTCAATTTAATAATAATGAAAATTGCAAGAGACTACTAGATAAAATTTGAAAAATGAAATTTTTATTTGGTAGTAGTGAATAATGGAAGAAGGGACTACTAGATAAACTAGCAGTGAATAATGGATATCATTACAGTTGAAGAAACAAACGTATAATGAGTATATTATACGTTTGTCGTGGACAAAAAATTTTGTTCATTTCATTTTATTAATATGTATATTATTTCTATTATATTTATTACATAAAACAGTGATAAATATGGACTACCAAGAAGCAATTGAAGCTCTTGATGAGTTGATGGATTTGTACGTGTTGTACTTAATTTATAAAAAATATATACATAAATCGAAACGGAGAAGATGGTGGCTGAGACCTCTAAATTTAGATAGGGATATCAGTGGATATTATGCCAATTCATTCCAACAAATGAAACGTCTAGATTCAGAAGAATTTTTTAATAATAATAGAATGTCTTGAAATCTTTATGACATGCTTTTAAGCTTAGTTGAAGATAATCTAACTAAACATTCATTGCGACGACCAATCGATGCCGAATGCCGCTTGGCCTTAACCCTATCGTAAGTAAAATACACGGGCTATTTTCGAATTCGAAGTACAGTACACATTTTATTTTTGTTTTTTAGCTACTTATCACAAGGTGTTTCTATAAAGTTTTTAGCCTGGTCATTTAAATTGGGAAAATCGACAGTCAGAGAAATTATCATTGAGACTTGTTCAATATTGTGGAAAATTCTTTCGCCTTTATATGTGTCAACCCCGAACACAGTAGACTTCTTAGAGATTTCTAAACAATTTTGGGAAAAGTGGAATATGCCTAACTGCATCGGTGCTATTGATGGCAAGCACATTATAATTCAATGCCCCCACGTACAAGTTCAGACTACTACGATTACAAAAAAAACTTCAGTATTGTGTTGTTGGCAACGTGTGATGCCAATTACACATTTTCTCACATTGCGGTAGGGGACTCGCGGTAGTCAAAGTGATGGAGGTAATATAGCTACATCTGTCTAGAATAAATTTTAGTTATTTATCATTATGTATTGTAATATATTTTTAGGAATTCTAAAATCGTCAATATTCGGTAAGCAACTCCACCGAAATGAACTTCCAATCTCACCAAATAGCAATCTACCTGGTTATACCGGTTATTGAAAATGCTTTTGGCATATTGGTGAACAGGTGGAGGGTTCTTCGAAATCCGATCAATATGCTGCCTAAAAATGCAGAGACGGTGGTTTTGGCAACTTTAGCTTTACACAATTTCATAAAACTAAATGACACCTCGCAAAAATATGTGCCCCAAAATTTCATCGACTGGGAAGATCAAGAATTTAATGTCCATAGTGGAGATTGACGCAGAAACACACAACCACTTCCATCCATTAGTAATCGCTCGACCAATTCAACGAGGTTCGCCTTTAATTTGAGGGATGACCTAAAACAGTGTTTGTGTAATGAAGGGACAGTTCCGTTCAATATAAAAACTAAATAATTTCAAATTCAGTCAAGTTTTTATATCACATTTCAATTACATTTTACCACATTTGGTGAAATAGAGAATAAAATAAAAAAAATTAATAAAACATAATTAACTAAAATTTTAGTTTTGAATGCTGTTCAATAACTAAATTGGCTTTTTGTCAATCAGAGAACGAACAACAAATTCAACAACGGTTGCATTCGAATTGAGAAACCACCTCAAAGGATAAATGTGTACTGAGGGAGCTGTAAAGTTCCAATACAGGAATGTTTAGAATAAAACATAATTTGGTTTAAGTTCACGTGTATCACAATTTTTATTATCACAAAACAATTCATTTAGTACAAAATATAAATAAAAGTTAACTAAAATTAAATTAGCCTGTTCACAACATTAGTACAGCGCATCGCAACACTTCCCCATTTCATACCCGTTTGCCTACAAAATTTGATTTATTTGTCAAAGTTTGTAGGTAAAGAGGTATCAAACGAGGAAGTGTTGCGATGCGCTGGATACACAGTACACATAATAAAGGTAATATACTGCGCATCTGCCAAAAATTACAAGAACAACAAATTTAAAAAATGGCGGAACATAGAGACCTTTTTATAATAATATGTATACGTATGCATATGTACATGCCTAGTAAAGTTTAAAAAATTGAAGTTATTTTCAATAAATAAAAAATGTATTTAATTCAAATAAATTTATTTATGTAATTATTTTATTTAGTTTTCGTTTATTTTTTAAATTGTTATTAAGATGTTTAATTCTGAAGTGCATCCTGGATCGGAAAAAAATTTTCTTTACTTTTTGTTCACAACATATAGTTGTAGAAAGATTAATTAAATATTTTATGTAATCCTTGGAATATACAATTTCATCTCCGTTGAGTTGTTTAAAAATGAACTCTAATTGCTGCATGTGTCCCATTAGTGGATCCGATGGTTTTTGTAAGCCGCCTTCGGTTAGCTGATTTGTCCAAGTAAATGAACGGTCTTGGGATGAATTTACCAGTTCTCTATCCACCGTTAAGCATGGATCTTTCACTCTATAGCAAATGTATCCTGCCAAATGCTCCAACCCATCATACTGGAGTGATTCCAGTTCATCTACATTGTTATCGGCCACATCTAAATCGGATGTCAACGTAGTTAATACGTCGCCAATTAGATGGCCGACTGCATCTAAGTCAGGTGTATCGTCCACCATAGTGTTACTATTCATTGAAATGCTGCCCTCATTTCTACCGAGTACATATGATCGCATCCGATACATGAATTCCAATCGATCTGGATGATCGTGGAGCCCGCCTTTTGAACGGATGACCCCAAAACAAATTTTCTAAAACATCCTGATTGAGCCTGTATGTCAATAGGTACTTTATTTTATATTCTGCTTTTAAATCGGTATACAGCATTTTGAGCGCATTATTGGTATATATATATATATATTAGCATTTGCCGATTTTCATACTTTTGTGGCTTAATGCTGTCGTCTAGAAATATTAAATTATTGAACACTTCCCACTGGGTTTTGAAACCAGTTCCTGGCGCTCCTGAGGGTTGCTCCATTTTTCTTTTTTCTTCCCGAACGTATTTGTCACGAATGTAGTTCCATTTTTTTTTTGCTGTAGGTAAGTACAAATATATAACAAAAGACAAAACCAATAAATATTATGTTATTAAGCAAATCAAGAGTAATTGTACATACCATCAATGTTAAATTTTATGCTTAATTGTTTCCAAACATAAGTTTTTTTATTTGTATCCATATAAGCCCGGTGCTTCTTATCATAAAGTTCGGGATGCAATTTGACTGTTTCAATAAAAAATTCCTCATCCATGTTAAACCAAAAACTCGTTTATTTCTACGTCTCTTTCGTTTGATTTTTGAATAATGGATGACTCTATTTAAACGTCAAATAATATATTGAGGTTATGTCATCCGAAAATTTAAATTTGTGTTTAGTGTCCGTTCCGTTTTCTTCCCCTCCGTTCGTTGTGTTCACTATTTTTAATACAAATTGACAGTTCTAATAAAACGGACGGAACGGAACGGATACATTCTGTTTGAACCTTTAATCAAATTAAGAAATCAAAGAGAATTTCTAAAAATTTTAGAGTCTCGTAGTCTTCCATTTTATTTTTTTATTTGTTTTTCAAATGTCAGTTTAAACAGACGGAACGGATGCAATGTAACCAACAAACGAAAAAGACGAGACGGAGAACGATGGAACGAAACGAGACGGATTCATTGTAACTCGACCTTAAGGCTGGTTGGTCTCTTATTTCCCCTTTCGTGTAACTGTTTTTCCCCTTAAGTATAACCAAAAATTTGAAACAGATATGTTTGATTCAACGTTATTTTCCGCTTACCGTTGGTCAGTGCTGGACAAAAAACCTGTCTTGTTGAGTATAATTATAAACACTAAATTTTATTTCTAGTCATCTTGCCTTGGCGCTCTTCTTCTGACCTTACATAGGTATGCTATCACGCCTATTAGGATAAAGCCAACTATGATATACATATGTCACTGCGTAGTGGTGCACATCATGCTTTGATACATTTACACTAGCATCTTGTAATTCGGCTATTTTCTTGTGGAGAACAGTAAATTCTCCTTCATTTGGAACTTCCTGAAGAATAGTTGTATTGTAGAGGGTCGTCCAATTGGTCGATAGATTGACTGCTGGTAGGAATGATAAAACTACTCTGCTGTTGATGGTTTTGTGACTTTTTAGTGTAATTAATCCAACTTTCAATGTGCACCCTTCCTTGAGTGAAATCTTTCCGTTTATTGGAATAGTTAACGTAGTCACGTCTTCCCCGCAAACTATAATGGCTGGTTGTGGATGTTGCGATGAAAACAACCAGTTATTGTTCCTAAGTTTGACCCAGTTGGTTTGTGACTTGTCTGCCTTTTGTTTCGCTGTCGCGCAATTATTTGTTTTCATTGAGATTAACAATTGAAACTCACAAATAGTGTTGTTGAAATAAGCAGTATGCATTGGATGCTGAAGTATGCAGATATAGCTAGCTTCAATGAGCTTGCAATGATGGAACTCATAGCTGGATGCAATAATGCTATGGTGTTTGTCATTTTTGGGAATTTACCTAAACCCCGTTAAACTGTGTTTTCTTTTTATTTGTTCGTTTGTGCGGGGAGTAATTGTTGGCAGTGTGTGATCAGTGTGATAAAAAAAAAAACAATAAGTGAAACGGCCATTTGTTAAAACAGAAAAAATCGTAAAAATACTAAAAAAAAAGTAAAAGAGGCCATAGTGGAAAATTAAAATAAAATAAAAATAAACAAAAGAACCAAAAGTAAAAACAGTTAGCGAAAATAACGCTAAAAAAAGTTAATAGAATAAACGAAAGCAGGAGATGGTTGAAGAACGAGTCGATGGTGCCGTGGTAACTGGAGGAGCAATCAGAAAGGAAATACACAAGAACCAAGCGGAAAACGGTGAGTCATCCTTCACTTCCTTCCTTTTTTTGTTATTATTATTTATTCATTTATTTTGTTTTGTGGTCGCAATTTTGCTCCTTTTTCCCCCCCCCCATTTCGTTTGACCCAACTCAAATGAAAGCGTGGTCATTCTAAGCGGTAGGTTATCACTGCAAGTAACCCCTCCCGAGCCCACCTGCTCATCGAGCTTAGTCCGGGAAAATTACGTGCCGGTAGACTGGCGCCCAATTTGTGTTTTTTTTACTTTTGTCTACCAACTACCGCTATAGTGTGTGTGGCACGTTACAATACAGGTAATGTAAAGGTAAAGTGGAGGCTGGCTTGTTTCTAGCTTATCGAAGTAAGCCAGGAAACATCAGTAACTAGGCTTAGAAATTAGTCAGGATTATCATCGACCATTTTGGCGGTGAGAGCATCATAAATATGGAAATAAAATTCTATAAAAACTAAATTTGTATTTTTACCATTAAATGTGCATTGAAACTATAATATGATTCACTTTAAACTTAACTAATAAGTAAATCTTTTAAAAACCGTTCCGTTTATTTAAGAAAAACCTCCAAATAATTAATTTGGTTAAGTTTTAAACATAATTTGGTCATTTATATAATTTATTTTATATTTTTACAGGCAATGACGAAAACTAAATCTACTTTATCATTTATTTGGCTAATATTTAAACCAATTGTTGTTTCATCTAGCGGAAATATGTATGAAACTCGATAAAATGTTTGTTTACAGTGTAGCTTATTATGAAAATAACTTATTCAATGCCAGTCTTTTAAACTCTAATTTTAATGGAAGAAGTGACGCTGGTTCTGTTCTGCCATGATAAAATGTAGAATCATTGGTCGCTCTGGACAGAGCAACATACATGTAACAATTGTTGAGGATGATTTTTCTAGTACTCGTAAACAATTTCTTCAAAAGTTCCTCCTTGTAACTTATGTATGGTCATAGCGTAGCCTGATATGAGAGGAAAATGGTTCCGTTTTACATATATAGTATAGTTTTATTTTTATTTAAATATATTGTTGATGTACGCCGATTTATTAGTACTGCATTTGCATTAATGTTTTGTTGTTGATATCCAGCAGCTAACATCGTCCTTAATTTAACACCGGTTTTCTTATTTGGAAAAGTTAACTAAACACGAGTTACTGCGGTTTCTTTTAAATAAACTAATTTGTCCACTGCGCCATTTGCAAGCCTATCAGATACATCAATATTTGTAGCTATGATGTAGTTAGGGTTTGCAAAAAATTGGAATTTTTAAAAACCGGGTTGACGGTTTTCAGATTATTGGGAAACCGGTTAATCGGTTAAAAATCGACTTAAATTTTATAAACTTGTGGCTACCAAATGTCGTTGGTAATTTAGCCGAATTATGTACATAGTTTGAATTGGTTGCTATAAGTATTGCCTCATTGCATTATGCCATAATGGCAACATTGTATACACCCGACGAAACTACAACTTGAGTAAAGTAGTACCGTCGCCATTCGTAGAGAAAAAAGAAAACGCATGATATGGGAAAGGGAGTCCTTTTTCTACCTTTGTAGTTTGTACACGTAGCATAATAAAAAGTTACCAATAAAGAAATTAAAATAAAATAAAATAAATTAAAATAAAATAAAAGTTTAGTCAGTGTATTGAAATTTATGATCTTTGGAATTGGGCGATATAATCAAAATAGAGTGGGTAATAAGTAAAGAAGTAACTTCATATCCCACAACTGGTGACCGCGAGTTGGTAAAAAAGAATAACGCCATTTTAATCATCGTGATTTATTTGCATGGAGAATACAAATTTATTTGAATAAATAAGGGATGACGGGGTTCAAAGCATAACTACAATTTTATTATACACGGACGAAGGGTTAGTTTGCATGTGTGTCGGAGTGAACTAAGAAAAAAGCTAAATATCGAACAACGACTTGGCAAACAAAATTCATGTTTTAAGGAAAAACATTTTTTCACTGATTGGAATCAAGTTGACAAATTGGACAAACCGGACAAATTGGATGGATGATCAACAACTGTAATCAGCACGGAATAATCGTTTCATAAAGTAGCAGCGTAATACATTTTTTATTGTAAGACGTCGGTGCGAAATTCTTTAAGGTTAGTTTGGTTTGGTTTGGTGTATACAGTGTTTTTCGATTGAACTTTTATAGTTAAAATTGAATTGTTATCGTAAAGTTTAGAATTTTTAATATTTCTTAAACGGGACGTAATTTGTAGATATGGTTAACGAAAATGAGGAGAGTAAAAAGGTGGAGAAAAGCAATAATGAAAGGCAAATGTCACAGGCTCCTCCCGATTTGAATGGTACTCAAAATTCACTAAACGTAAAAGATTCTATTCATCAGGTTTCTATTCGTGTTCCACCTTTCTGGAAACCAGATCTCTTGTTGTGGTTTTGTCAGCTGGAGGCACAATTTGCGATCAAAGGTATCACTGTTGACTCTACTAAATTTAATACTGAAGTTGCTCATATAGAAAGTGACATTTTATCTACCGTGGCTGATATAGTTCGAGATCCTCCAGCTCAAAATAAATATGAGACGTTAAAGGATCGCCTAATTAATTGTCATTCGGAATCTAGAGAGTCTCGTCTAAAAAAGTTATTCGATAAATGTTACCTAGGTGATCGGCGTCCTTCGGAACTGTATCGTCAAATGCAAACGTTGGCTGGAACGGATGGTGGTACTCAATTGTTAAAATCTTTATGGGTACAGAAACTCCCGCAGCAGATTCAAATTATCTTATCGAGCATAGATGATGGCGATACAACAGTAGATAAGCTCGTTACGGTAGCTGATAGGTGTAGCGAAAGTGTTAATAATGAACATGTCAACATGGTATCCGAAAATAGAGGTGGAACAAGTAATGATAATGGCGGAATAAATGAATTGAGAGTGCAGATTTCTGAATTATGTAAAAGAGTCGAGCAATTATCTTCTAGTAATGGTCGTTCTCGTAGTAGAGCAAATTCTAACTCTCGTCATTTCAGACAACGTTCTAAAACACCGCAAGCGGAGCGCATGTGTTGGTATCATAGAAGATTCGCAGCAAAAGCGGCCAAGTGCGTGGCCCCCTGCTGTTACGACCAATCGGCGACAAAAAACGTCTAGACAAGATACAGTTTCCGGCTCTGTTTCTTGTTCAGAAAAAAGCCGTTTAACTATTTTCGACAATTCATCAATGAAAAATTATCTAATTGATACAGGGAGCGATGTGTCGGTATTACCTTGTAAACAAAAAAGTCATTCGCATCAACAGTTAATATTGTATGCAGCAAATAACAGCCCTATTTACACTTATGGTGAGAAAATTGTAAATCTCGACCTCAACCTTAAACGCTCTTTTTCATGGAGTTTCATATTAGCTAGTGTTGATCACGCTATTTTGGGGGCAGATTTTTTGCAACATTATGGTTTACTGGTTGATATAAAAAATAAACGCTTGATAGACCCTTTGACTTCATTAAAAGCGGATGCTCAGGTCACATCAATAATTGTTCATAGTATTTCTACTATTTCTAACGTTAGAACTGAATACAACCAGTTATTGTTATTGTATAAGGAAATAACTCAACCTCGAAGTAAATCTAATAGCGCACTCCATAATGTAAAACATCACATTATCACGAAAGGGAACCCTGTGTATTCAAAACCGAGACGGCTTGACCCAGAGAAATTGGCTATTGCTAAAAAAGAGTTTGCGTATATGATGGAAAACGGTATTTGTAGACCATCGAAAAGTTGTTGGGCAAGTCCGTTGCATTTGGTAAGAAAAAAAAATGGGGAATGGCGACCTTGTGGGGACTACCGTATATTAAATAATATCACTAACCCCGACAGGTATCCCATTCCGCATATACAGGATTTAAATAATAATCTGAAGGGAAAAAAGATATTTTCAGTCATCGATTTAGTACGGGCATACCATCAAATACCCATAGCGGAAGAAGATGTGGAAAAAACAGCGATTACCAGTCCTTTCGGGTTATTTCAGTTTGTCAAAATGACTTTTGGTCTGAGGAACGCGGCCCAAACCTTTCAGAGGTTCGTAAATAATATTTTTGCGGGAAATGATAGTGTGTACCCCTACATTGATGATCTTCTGGTAGCGTCGGAAGACGAAGAGTCTCACAAGCAACATCTCAAAGAAGTGTTTGAGGCATTGCGCCAAAACGGTATTGTGATAAACCAGGAAAAATGTAAATTCGGGCAGGAAAGTGTTACTTTTTTAGGACATTCAATTGATCAAAATGGAATCCAGCCATTGCCAGACAAGGTCTCAGTAATCGTGGATTTCGCTGAACCATCAGACGTACGTAGTTTAAAACGCTTCCTAGCAATGTTGAATTTTTATCATAGGTTCATACCAAAGGCGGCAGAAATACAGTCACCATTGCTGTCGTTTGTTAAAGGAAACAAAAAAAAATGATAAAACTAAGATTGTCTGGGATGATGCTTCACGTAAAGCGTTTCAAAATTGTAAAGATAGTTTAGCAGCGTGCGCATTTTTAGCACATCCAGACTCTGCTAGTGAATTGCGTTTAATGGTGGATGCTTCAGATATAGCGTTAGGAGCGGTTCTTCAACAACAATTTAGAAGTTTATGGGTGCCGCTTGGTTTTTTTTCCAGAAAATTAACGGATTGGCAAAAGAGATATAGTACATACGATCGTGAGTTATTATTATTAGCCATGTATTCTGCAGTAAAACACTTCAATTATATGCTAGAAGGACGCGATTTTGCCATATTAACTGATCATAAGCCGCTGATATTTGCGTTTCAAAAGAATTCCGAGAAAGCCAGTCCTCGTCAGATCAGACACTTGGACTATGTAGAACAATTTTCAACAGATATCAGATATATAAGGGGATCAGAAAATATTGTAGCTGATACATTATCTCGTACAGAATCTATTGAATTTCCTACACATTATAATGTTAAAGACATGGCGCAGGCGCAAGCCAACGATGTGGAAGTTAAAGGTTTATTGGAAAAAACAATTGAGTCTAATTTAAATTTAAAAATTATTCACATTCCAGAATTTAGTGTCGATTTAGTTTGCGATGAGATGAAGGGGCAAATTCGCCCATACGTGCCGTTAGAATTCAGAAAACTAGTATTTGACAAGTTACATGGTTTATCGCATCCAGGAATTAAAGCAACGGTAAGCCTAGTATCATCTCGTTTTGTTTGGCTCTCGATAAGAAAAGATGTAAATCAGTGGGCGAAGTCGTGCGTGCAATGTCAGAAGTCAAAGGTGTCTAGGCACACTAAAACGGTAGTACAAAAGTATGACCTGATCAGTGATAGATTTGGACACATAAATATCGATATCGTAGGTCCCTTACCCACCTCGAATGGTTATTCTTACTGTTTGACTTGCATTGATGGGTACTCAAGGTGGGTCGAAACATTTCCAATGGTGGACATAAGCGCAGAAACAGTGGCAAACACATTAATTCATGGATGGATAGCTCGGTTTGGTGTGCCTCGTAGAATTACATCTGACCAGGGACGCCAATTTGAAAGCTCCTTGTTTCGGGAACTACAAACGTTGCTTGGAATCAAACATGTTCGTACTACACCGTATCATCCTTGCTCGAACGGGCTAATTGAGCGTCGTCATAGAGAAATGAAGGCAGCGATAAAGTGTTATGAAACTAAGAATTGGTATTCAGTGTTACCGTTCATTTTACTTGGAATGCGATCAATTGTTCGCCCAGAATTACAGGCCAGTTCAGCAGAGCTTGTGTATGGAACAAACATTGCCGTACCCGGCGATTTGATTGTTCCGATAAAACAATTTGTTCCTGAAACAGAATTTGTAAGCAATTTGAAGGATAACATTTCTAAACTTCAGCCATTACCTACCAATCATCACAGCAAAGCAACGGTTTTTGTTCATAAAGAACTTGAAGAGTGCTCACATGTATTTGTTCGAAATGATGCCGTAAAAACACCACTTCAACCGCCATACGACGGCCCATTTGAAGTAGTAAAACGGTATGAAAAATATTTTATCGTAAAATTTAAGAACAAAGAGACTTCCATATCGCTAGATAGGTTAAAACCCGCGTTCTTCTTTGACGATAATCTGGCAGAAAAACTACATGCTTCGGTAAACAATGAAGGCGATAATCTTCCTTGTCAAGTTGGTTCTCATAGTGATAGTGGCACCTCCACGGTTGAAACACAGCTAACAGTTGGCAGGGACAATGCAGTTCCGGATGAAGTTATCACGAGAACAGGTAGGCGAGTCAGATTTCCCGCACGATATTTGGAGTGAAACGGAAATAAGAGATCGCGAGTTGTGTTCGGGTAACATACCCATTATTATTTGCGTAAAACAAAAATGAAATGAAATGTTTTGTTAATTTTGAGTATTATTTGGTTTTCTAAAGGGGGAGTAGTGTGGCTACCAAATGTCGTTGGTAATTTAGCCGAATTATGTACATAGTTTGAATTGGTTGCTATAAGTATTGCCTCATTGCATTATGCCATAATGGCAACATTGTATACACCCAACGAAACTACAACTTGAGTAAAGTAGTACCGTCGCCATTCGTAGAGAAAAAAGAAAACGCATGATATGGGAAAGGGAGTCCTTTTTCTACCTTTGTAGTTTGTACACGTAGCATAATAAAAAGTTACCAATAAAGAAATTAAAATAAAATAAAATAAATTAAAATAAAATAAAAGTTTAGTCAGTGTATTGAAATTTATGATCTTTGGAATTGGGCGATATAATCAAAATAGAGTGGGTAATAAGTAAAGAAGTAACTTCATATCCCACAAACTATTAAATTTCTTAATAAAACAAAACGCAAAAGATTTTCGTAGTCAATGTTTAATTTATTACTTAAAAAATACAAAACTATAGGTTGCGCCTTGTCGGCTAAGAGCTTCAACTCCTAGTTTTATGGGTCGCAAACAGTTAAGTGTTTCCTCTAAGGTGGGGATGTGTTCCGGTATTCCATAAATTTATTGAATTCAATTCTAACAAAGTCTCCTCAATGCATTCCTTTATATTCAAAAATCGCGCTATCATTGGTTCCATGGAAATCCATCTCGATCGAATATCCAACCAATATTAAGCTTAGTTATTTACCTTTCCTCCGTTTCACATTATTCTGTAGAACACAATTCCGAACTGGCGAATACTTGAAAAATTTTACTATCGCTCGTGTGTCTGTTATTATCATTGCTAAGTTTTATGAGAATTTAAACTCCTCGTTATTATTTAGAATTATTGCCAATCCAAATTCCATGCTCTGTGCAAATTTCGATTGCCCTATCGGTGTCTTCTCTGGTTATGTTTTTTTTTCATAAAAACATCAATTACACATAAATGAATGCCATGATTAAGGCAAGGTTGGTATAAACATCGCTTGTTAATGTGAACCAGACCGAAATTGTAAAATTTTCCATTTTCATCATGTATATTTATGTTGAAATAACGTCTTTGACGTTCACTTATCCATTCATCTAAAGTGATGCTGTATTTTATATTGTTTTTAATTTCTTTTGAAAGTTCAGATCTAACCTCGCTTCTAATTTTATCTGAAAGCTTATGAATAAGCAATATCACTGAATCTACCGATTTCGGTAAAGCATAACCACCAGCAAACAACGCTTCTCTAATAAATCTAGATTTTATTATTCCTTTAATTGAGAAATCATCAATTACATAGATCCGTGATGTTAGGATACCCCGCCTGGTAGATGTCATACGGAAAAACAGCAGAAGGATTTTCACCACAACAACTTACACACCGAACCAAAAATAAAGTATACTGTCAGTAATCCTTGGTGTATCGTTTATCCTAATAGCATCATATCCAGGATCATAACACGTAACACAATTTCTTCTAATGATAATCGTTATAGAAGTTTTTCGACTTTTTGGACACACGACACTCCCATATCATTGAACTTTTAGATTAGATTAGAAGATATTTGGATAAACAAGAAATGGCTTTGTGGCGTCGATCGAAAGTAAATTTGTCAAATTATAAAAATGCACCTTTAAGAATAATTAAGTACAAAATATTCGCACCATTTTTAGATTCCTAAAAAAACGTAGCAAGCAACAAAAAAGGGTTTTTGTTTTTTTCAAAAAAAGAGAAGTCAGAAAAAAAACAATATATTACTCACGACTTAAGTTTCTTGGTGCAATTGTATCTCCTCTCTGTTTTATTAAACAAAATAAAAATAAAAGTTTAAAAGCTAAAGTACTTGTATTAATATAAAAAGCAATAAAAAATATATGTGTTATTAATCAAAAAAACACACTAAAGAATAGCGAAAGCGGGCTTCGCCTAATTGTGCTCGATAGGGAGTTGCCATCACCGAGCCACTAGAGGGCTTCGCATAAGTGTGCTCGATAGGGAGTTGCCATCCCAGAGCCACCAAAGCTTCATATCACTATGAATTTTTTCAAAATATTTCCAAACACTCGATTTGTTTTGGGCGGATTGGGCCATAATACTTCATACTACAGGTTCACAATAATTAAATTATTAAAATTAATACATTTTTCATCAATTAGACAATTGACAATATAACAGCATGACAATGTCACATGTAAAGCAAAGACTGATCTACGCTCGTATAAACATATATATATTTCTCTTCTCCCTTTAATGCGTATGTACGTATATAAGAGTTAAAAAAAAACAGCAGGTTTTCGGTTGCAAAACCGATAGAGTAAATGAAAAAAAAAACGGTTCTATTCTCTTTAAATCGATTTCGTTTGTTTTTAGAGTATAGTATGTATGGATATTTATTTAGCCAGGCAAAACCAACAAAAATGTTTATACAAGCCGTACTATTGCGATACAAACACAAAATAAAATCTACTATTTCTGTAAGTATTAGTGTCATGACACAGTACAATCTTTACAAACTTCGATTTTAAATTGTAGTTTGTATCAAAAATAGTTGAAAATATCACTAACCCTTTTAAAAATAGTAAAATTAGGATTTAGTAGTATGCGTGCGTCATATATACAATACGGCCTTGTATAAACATTTTTGTTCGTTTTGAGCCAGGGCAATGCACTATACATGAAATTTTGATTGTAATGTACATCGTCATATAGATAACTTTAATATTAAAGAATAACGATTATAGACAAATTTATCTTTACCATAAAATATAAGACAAGAAATTTAATTACAAAAAAAATCAGTTTTTGTTTCTAACGGAATTTTTTTGAAATGTTAAGTTTTGTCGGTACTTAAACCAAATAATCATTTTTTACGAAGGGAGAAATTATCGAGAAATTTTGCCAGTTTCAGTTTCGATCTGAGTGAGAATAACGAAAAATTTAATTTTTTTACCAGTCAATCTCATCAGGTTATAGCGACTGAAAATGCTAATTACACTTTAGATTATTTTCTATATATAGAAAACAAACGTGTAGTTAAGTATTAGCGAATTATACGATCCAACACTCTCCAAAGTTACGCTCTGGACTTTAGGCAGCACGCCTACCAAGTAGGGAAATTAACAGAAACAGCGTCTACACGAGCTGACATCGGAAATCGAAGATACGCTTCGGAATAAAGAATTATTATAAGGAATAAGACCTATTGTCTCTTACGCGGCGTTTGTGTGGTGGCCAAAGATGGAGCAGACTGGTGCACGGAGAATACTGCACAAGATCCAAAGGTTAATCTGTGTGGGTGCAACTGGAGCAATGAGGACTTGTCCAACAGTTGCTCTTGAGAGAATACTAGGGCTCTCACCACTGCGCCTACATATTAAAAAAGTAGCCGGTTCAATAGGTCTGAACCTAGAAATTACAGCCAAAATTAAAACCATAAGGCCAGGACACAACAGTGTCCTACATTAATTAAATTTTAAAGAGGAATTGATCCAACTATCAGATTTAATGGTAAGGACAATCGACTGTCGGAGGAATTTTACCATTAGTTTGCCGGATAGAGCACTGGTAGAGAATATTATCGCCTTCGTCCCACGCCATGCTTCTGTATGGTATAGGGATGGGTGAAAAACAGACAGGGGTACCAGTGCAGGGATAGTCGGGCCCGACCTAGAACTATGTATACCACTGGGCAGCACCCCACAGTTTTTCAGGCAGAGACCCTTGCTATTGAGGTATGTGTGCTTCAATGTCCTAAAAAGAAATATAAGAAGACCGAGATCTATATAATCTCGGACAGCCAGGCAGCTCTGCTAGCCTTAGGAGCTTCAGTGTTCAACTCGAAATTGATCTGGAGTTGCTACTGTAATGTATTAGAACTGGATAAAGCAAATAAAGTCACCCTTTTGTGGTCTCCTGACCACTCCACCATTAAAGGAAATGAGGCAGCAGACCGATATGCAAAAATGGGAGCAAGCCGAGATTTCCTGAGTCCCAGTCCTAGTATTGCTTTTTCCAAAACCTACTTGGCAGATGGTATAAGGGACTGGGAGCAGAACTATAGGAAATTACTCTGGGAGTCCTCCCTTGGGATGAGACAGGCCAAGAAATTATTCAGTTATAATATTATAAGTCTGGGAGAGGCACCGAGAATGGACCGCCAATCGCTACGATTCCTTACCTGGTTTTTAACAGGGCAAATTAATCAAAGCACAAAAACACTTAATAAGAATTATGTGTTTCACAGGCAAATGAGTACATTCATACGCTTTATTTGTTAAAAATAAGATTCTTCCTTTAATTGTAAGTTACATCGAATTACGAAAACATTAGAAGCATCCTAGAAGAATGCCTTACGCAAAAAAGATTTTAATTTTAAGGTTATGGCTATTAAATTATAATGAAATGAACTTAATTTATGATAAATGATAACATTACAGTTTGAGAATTCGAATTCCCTAGAAAACTCGAGGTTTTGCAATTTTTTCTCGATTATTTCGGGAATTCTCGGGAATTTTGAAGACGAAGATACATTTCTTCCATTTTGAATTTTCGAATGGTTCGTATGTCAAAACCGTCTCTATAAGCTCACCTAGGCCCCCTGATTGAAGTAATTTACAAAGCAAAGAAAAACCATGGAAAAATTGTACAAAAAAAAAAAATCGACATCCGGAGCTATTTAGCAATATAGTATCGCCAATTGTAATAGCCAGTAATGCAGTGAATTTTGAAGAAGCAGTAAGGCAGGTTGGCCTTTAGACTTTCCGGACTGGAATGTCCCTGAATCCTCCTAAGTATAGACGCGGTTCTCGGCACGTGAAATGACCTTTCAATATTCCGGTTTTTGATAAGCGCTTGAAATTGGAAAACTGAGATTACCAGCATACGAATCAGCTTTATGAAATGGCTTCAATGTCTTTTCAATTGGTATCAAAATGATCAGTCCATTTATTTAAAAAAAAAAAAATAATAATTTGCGCCCAGGCCTCTTGATGGAGAAGCCCTAACTGTATCCTCTCTAGGCCTAAACGAACTTAATTTCTTAATTTTTTCGACTTGGATTTGAATAATTATAAGTTTATCGCTCAAATTTAGTAACTATTAATCATGAATTGTCATATTGATAAAAAAATAAAATGAGATTTTGTTACTTTAACGGGTTACACGTAACGAAGACGAATTTCAAAAAGCCACATTATTGTTTTTTATTTAGAACCTTAACACGTAAATCATCAGCTTTTATGCCCAATTTAAAGCAATCAAACTACAAAGATTCAATATTTCGTTATTAAGGAACTACTTTGAATGCTTTGCAGTCTTCGATCTCCAAACATGTTTTAGCCATTGAAGAAGTTTCATTTTCAGAAGCAAACCATTGGTACAATTAATGACCTTTATCCAAAATTTTCAAAAAACTGTCATTTTCCATGGCTTATTGTATGAGCGCAGAACTAGCAGGCATATCTGCAAGCAATTCAGAACCAGGTCCATTTTCCAAAATTATATCGTATTTACTCAGAGAAGCTGGATCACTTTCTTCACTGGATGCAATCTGAGAAGGTGAATCTCCAGTTACTCCTACAGGAGAACCCAAAAGCACACCTCAGGTTAAAAATAAACTCGTCCGATCACTTGGCAAACTATTGTCTCAATCCAATGAGAAATCAATGGAGAATTGAGCCAACATTTTCTCTATATTTCTCTTCTCAGTTTTGACTGACTCAGATGTGTTTCTTTCGAGCTTTGGAACGATCTATTGGGTCTTTAGATAGATAATTTCAAAAATATTTAAAATTTTTTGGGATCTGGATGTTTCTTAATTATTACAATACTTTCAATATTCACAGGAAATACTTCCAAATATTACAATAGACGCTAGAATTAGTACAACTTCTTAAATCCTATACTGCTCGAAATCAAATAATTTTAGCCAATTGGAAAAACTGGATAATAAATAGAAAGAAATAGGTTTTCAATTAGAAAATGACGTCAGTTAAAATGGTTAGAAACGGTTCTTCGTTCTCAAGGCTTACTTCACTTGTTAAAGAATGAATTGCAAAACATAGGGTCTGAGCCCATAAAAGATACTTTGTATTTACCAGACCATCGTAAGAGCAATAGTCTTTTAAACGGTATTTTTACGGTGGCCGCCGTACACCTGCTCTTTAGAGACTACTTGCATGCTGATCCACAAAGCCTTTCAAGCAGAGACCCTTGCGAACGAGGTAGGTGTACCTCAAAAGAAATACAGGAAAACCGGAATATTTATAACCTCAAGGGGAACTTAAGTTTATAATTCTAAATTGATCTGCTGCTACTATAGAACTGGGTAAATAGAATAAAATTACCCTTTTGTGGTTTCCTTGCTACTCTGCTGTACAAGGAAACGAGGCAGCATACTGTAGGGCAAGAATGGGAGCACGTTGCATTTTCCTTAGTTTCGACCCTACCTAGTACTGCTTATGTCAAAAGTCCCTTGGATCTGGGAACATAAATGTACAAAATTGCTTTATGACTACTCATTTGGGATGAGACCTTGATTTAAATATTACGCACGTGATCGGAGCACCCAAGATTAATTGCCAATCTTTAAAATCCCTCAGCTGGTTTTTAACAGAACGTGGTCTTTTAAAAGGCCAGCAGGAAAGGATGGGGGAGATAGCCTACAGAAAGTTGCTGATCCTTTGAAATTGTTACAGATTCTGTAATCTGCAAAAGGAGGCATTTACTTTTTACACGTGATGCAGTTACCCTTAGGAGATGTAGAGATGCAAAATATACTTTAACGGTCGAAGTACATAGGGCTCCATAATTATATTCATGGCCTCTCCAATATATTGGTCAGCCAGTCGAACCGATTATTCCGGCCGTGCTTCAACGCAAAAAGTATCTATATGTGAGCAACATTTGGTCAAACAAGATGCCTTGTGTGTTATATTCGCTTGAAACTCGATAATTCTACCAAACATTAGGTGAATTGCTTGTAGGTTATTGCTGTCTAAGGATCGGGCATCTGACCCATCGCTTACGTATGGTTTATCGGTAGATCACCAACTGTTTCAACGATACGGACTTGTAGACTCCCGAATTTTCGATAGCTCTTTCAGGCTGGGATTCCTTTTGAGCTAACACCAGTATTAGTACCGTTATTATCATCTCCAACTAGTTTTCCATCCCTAATCTAATTATCACCAGTCTACACAATTTCATCTACAGTTTCTATTCGATTTCTGTGTACTACAACAATTATGAGGTTATAATCATAGTGGAGACCACCCGTTCCCGGTCTCAAAGGCGTAGGTTCATTGATTGGAATAAAGAAAACTATTCCAAGTGATCACTCGTCACTTATCGGAGTTTATGTTATCCGCAAACCCGATCAATTATTAAAATGCGATTCTCCTTTGATCGATTCAGCTGAGATGCACTTGGTATACGACATTGATCATCTCTTGATTGTCGGTGAAAAAACTTCTCAATGTAATGTGATTTAACGTTGATGGCGTCTTTTCTTCTTATTAGACCGGCGAAAAGGCAACTGCATTGATTGATTTCTATGCCAGCATTTGAACTGCCTAGCTGAACCGAATAAGCAACAGTTACGATAAATGTCCGAATCTGCTGTTCTATAACGAAGTATTGTTTTCTAAAGTCGAGCATCTATTAATTTGCGACTCTTTCCTATATTCTAATAATTTTCTTTTCAATTGCAAAAATCCGAACCTCCGTCAACGTTGAACTAATTTGAATTACATTGTGCGTTGACTAAAAGTAGACCTTGCTTTCGTGAACCTTGGTTTAATAGGAAGCTAGGCAACCTTGAGAAAATCCACAGTAAGCTTTACACCTTATGTAAGTGGCGCGGGTGCGAGTTATATCCCGCTTTAAAGAGTTCAAGCATTGAACTAGTTCCTATATAGAAACTATGTGCTTCGGATCGAGAAGGACTTGCCATCTAATCTGAAGGTGTCTTGAACATTTATTTCCAATAAAAGAAAACTGGGTTTCCGTAGTCAATGTCATAACAAACACAAAATATTGTAAAGGTGCGGCGGTTTACTATAAAAATAAAAAAATATAAATTCTAAATATTTATTTCCCTATTAAATATCGCATCAGCCTATTTTCCCAGGGACCAGAATGATCCCCTTGCTGAATCGGTTCACAGCGTTCTGAACTATTGCACAGCTCATCATCAAAAATTGATTATTGGCTGCGATGCTAACTCATGCTACATAATACCAACATCTGAGATTATCAACTTCTTGAATTTTGTTCAAAAAATAATTTAGCAATTAATAATACTGGAGGGGATAATTATTAGGGAAGTGCTGGATTTTATTTGTAATGTATTGTTCTTAGTACATCAAATATTGATATAAAAACTCTCTTAAAATTAGAGTTGGTGGTGAGAATTACTATCGAGACCGCAACTATTGAGGTCTCGATAGCGTT
Source organism: Tipula vernalis (assembly GCA_958295665.1). NCBI lineage: Eukaryota > Metazoa > Arthropoda > Insecta > Diptera > Tipulidae > Tipula > Tipula vernalis. Next base: position 225,966,178 of record OY282560.1, read on the forward strand.
GCTTACGATCTTACCGGGGACATTCTGTGGTGAAATCACAACCTGGAAACCAAAAGAAGAACCTATCACACTTCTCCTACTCGTTATGACGTAAAAAAAAGACGTCAGCTTCGTTTAAATCGAGGTTAGTAAGCTACGTAATATTTCTTTACTCTCAGCTATTTCGAAACAAATCCTTATTTAAGTTCGGTCTACATGGACCAAAGTTATCGAAATCCTGCCAGAAATGACCAACAATTCATTTTGTTTAAAACAACTTTCCTGTACGTCAGGAGGATAGGGTAAGTGCCATACGAATTGACTCAAAACTACATGATTATTAATACGTGATATTACCACGTGGATTTGGATCCATGTTAACCAACCTGCGTTGAGTTGAGGGTTGTATTGTGGGTCGAGTTCATGTACGCCTGCAGAGTTGAGTTTGAGATTTATTTGGTGTGAGTTGAGCGTTCAGTTGTAGTCGAACAGGATATTAAGTTGGGGATTTACTTTAGGGTTGAGTTGGATATTAAATTGAGTTGAGTTCATATATGCATGTAGGTTTTCGAGACGAAATGAGATTTGACTCGAGCTTGGGTTGATTTGGGGAATTATTTGAGTGTTGAGTTGAAGGTTAATTAAAATTATGTCCACTTGTAGTTTTGAGAGGTCAAGGTTTGTAGTGATGATCGAGGGCTTTAGTAGGGAATTTATTTTAGGGTTGAGTTGGAAGTTAGATTGAGTTCATGTTTTTCGTACCGGGCTGCTATTTTAGTTATGTTGTGCATTTATTTGGGGGTTGAGTTGGATATTACATAAAATTGTCTTGAGATGGAAATTCTGATCACCTTATGAATTTTCAGACCTTTTGCTTTTTCAGTTGAGGAGTGCCTGATGACAAGTCGCTATTTACATTTTCCAAAATGATATTTTTTTTTTTCTATCAGGGCAGAATTTTTTAAGTGAAATAGACCAAAGGTGGTTATTTCCAGCATGGACCAAAAATTGCCAATTTCTCTATGAAAAATATTCCTAAAATTCTTGATTTTGGCCAAAACAAGCTATTTACTATGATAAAGTGATCAAAAGTAAGTATAGCAAAACGTAAGATGTAAATCGCGACTTTTGATCATACACTTCTCAGTTATAAACATTAATTTCGCCAGCTCAGTTTGGTTTTCACTCCGATGTATATATACTGTCACAAATTTGATATCCTTCAGCCGTTCAAAAGGTGTTTTTATGTTTATTCAAATATTTTTTCTTTACAGGGGATTCTTTTGTATATGTTGTTTAAATCACAGTCGAAATAACACTGATCAAAAGAGACCAATTAGTGGCATCATGCCCTATTTATTGGTTTATTTTTCCTAAATTATCAATTTCAGAGATTGCTAACCTACCTTAAAACATTAAATTTCCCCATTTCAAAATTAACGGATAATTTGAAAACGTTTACCTCGTTTATACCATAGAACGCCGTAAGACCATTCGCACGTCGTTACAAGTGTTTGTGGTACACAGGGTCGTCTTTTCCTCTGATCTAAATTTTGGTAGTCAGATTGATTACGAGGGCATATATTGTGTTAGGTATTAGAAGACAATGCGTTCAGAACCGATCAAGAATTATGCTATTCCGCCTTATCGGGATTGTTACTGGATAGCTGCAGCAATATTCGTTTGCGATGTTCTATAATCTGTTGTTGATTTTGGCGAAATTTTTGCTCGACTCAACATCTGGCCCCTAGACGTAAAAGTAGCCTTTGTCGAGATGGTGTTCCCAAACTTGTTCCGCAACCACAAATTTCCACCAGATTTGAATGCCCCGCGACACTTTAATTTTAACTTGACTAGAAATTTGTTTAGAGCGAGCTACTTGAAAACTAAATTTTTAATATGTTTGTCTCTCAACGTATTTACTTCTCACTTATTAGTGGTTTCATTATTATTGTTAACTTTATTTATATAGTTCGTATATTAATTATTATCAATTGTAATAGCTGTAGGTAATAAAAATTAATAATAAATAAATAAAAAATTATTGAGAGCGATATGGAATACGGTTCCAATTCCATTACCCAGATTGAATATTAACATGTTTGAGCCCTTGGGAGTTTCATCCTTTTGCAGTATTTGGTTCAAATATTCTAAAAAAAATAAACATATCGTTGAATTTCGAATAAAATGATGCCCTAACTTTTCAAAAATTTCGTTACTTCCTAAACTGGCACTTTAGAAAAACAAAACAGAAAATAGAATCGATCATATTCATTCATTCATTCTAAAAAACAAATTTCATTCATGCCGTGCCCTTTAAGCATTACGGACGTTTCACTATATATATGTATATACATATTTCTTCTTCCGCTCAAATATTATTATTTTTATTTACATGTATTTTATATACAAATGTGTGCGGCTCTGTTTATAGTTTCACTTTATGTAGTAAAAAGGGTTTTATATACTTACAATATTTTTTGTATGTATATGTGTGTGTGTATATATAATTAATTAATAAAATTAAAGTTCCATAAGTAAACTACTTGCACGTTAGAGAGCGCATATACTATACGATATGCATTTGCGGTTATGCATATAAAGTACTTACATATATACAGTAACACGATTGTCTCTCTTTATATACCTACATAATACAATCATCATCCGCTTGGATTTTGTTTTTATATAGCGGACTCCCCTTTTTTTATAAAGTTTGTTATACAGAATATGTACATATATACTTACATACATATACTGATGTGCGTGTGTAGAGTAAATGAAAAATAATATTACACATTATAAATGGATTATTCCATTGAAAAATTTACAAATACATCAATGAATTTTACACTTCAATTTTTGATTAATTAATAAAAATGCGCGTACGCTTTTCCATAATAGTTTCCTTTGTTTTTTTTATTTACATACGTAGCATGCATAAGATTTTTAATTAAATTTTTCTTTTTAAATTTTTAATCGAATTATTCGTTATTGATTACTAAAGGAATTTTTAATTGCTATTTTATGTATATAAAGTAGCTAGCATCTTGTTCATGGAGAGAGAGTAGTGTGGTGGCCGCATATAAATAAGATGAAAAAAATAATAATTGTGTATAAGTATTTAACTTCCTCTTAGCTCTTAGACAAAATCGATATGTATGTACATATATATGTATACGACATTATGTATGTATGTTGGTTGGTGTTTCTTCTTTTCTTAATTGTATTTACGTTAACTGCGAACATTTGATTTTTTTTTTTTTTTTTAGTTTATTCAATATACGAGTACATACAGATGAAGCAAATTTATACCAGATGAAACATATGAGAGAGAGACTGACTCGTTTTATTTTTTATTTTTTTGGAATTCTAATTCATAGTAAATGATGCGAAATGCCGCGGTACATCATACGGATGTTGGGCGATATGTCGTCTTCATCGTTATTTAAGGCTCGCAGTTAGCCGGCTTTTGATTTTGCTGTTTTTGTAATACATCATGTCAATGATCTAACACGTGGGTATTGCACAACAATTTTCGATTTCTTATCACATACCGTATATTTATTTATTTATTTACTTAGAAAAATACAATTTTTCAGGGGAAGTGGTTTTCGTTATCAAAAACAAAAAAAACACATTTCTAATGAATCTTACTATTGTATATATGCATATAAAACAAATTCATTAGAATAAACGTTAAAATAAATAAATTTCCACAAAATTTAGCCAAAATGAATTTTTATTTCATAATGTATTTTAAATTTGGACGAACAACATTTATACAATATAATAGTTTTACTCCTCCAATTAAATTAATCGTGGTACTAAACACAAAAAAAAAAAAAAAACTAAAGTCGAATAAAAATTAAATTCCGTTAGAGAATTTGGAATTGTTTCTTAAGTTCCACCATCAAAGCCCAATCAGTCTTAACCAAATCATCTCGGAAATATTTTTTACACGCGTCAATACTTTGTCTTGTAATTTTGCTTACAAGAAAATCCGTATCATCAAAGTGACGTCCAAACATTTTAGGCGCTTCACCGGGAAGTGGTTCAATTTTAATACAAACTTCCTGGCCTTTTCGAGCTGTCGGTATTTGTTTGTGATTGCTTTCAATCGATGTAATTATTCCTAATTCAACAAACTGCAAATAATAAAAAAAATATTATTGGATTGTGTTTCCCCCTTTGCAGTGCACCAACACATTATTCAGCAATTGACTTACTTCTTTTGTTGGTACACAAATCGGTGTTCCTTCCTTTAGAATACCAGCTTCAATAATTACACCCAGAACAATGGGATCGCGAGAATTAAAAACAAATTGAGGTAATATCTAGAAAAAAATAAATAAAAATGTTTATTTCAAACATAAAACGCATTTTATACAACAAACCTTTAGCTTACACGGAAACACGGCAATCGATGTAAATTCATCGCGTCTTTTCTGTTTAAGGTCATCACAGTATGCCGTAAACTTATCAAACAAATGATAAATAATGTCGGCCTGGAAAATTTTAACACCTAGCGAATCGGCCAACTCTTGGGCGTCACGCTCGATTTTAACATCGAATGCCAATATAGTAGCGTATCTGAAATGAATACATGTGAAAGTGTTTTTGGTTGATTATAAATTCAATAACATTTTGTTGTTTGGAAAAAAATACAAAAAAAAAAATGTGTAGTAGTAGATATACTCGTATTTATAAATATGCAAAGTGTTACAAGTTGTAACACCTACAAGAACTGTTTTTCTTATTTTAATATTGATTGAAATTATTGTACAATCGCTCGCAAGCTAAGATGATGACATTATGTATACTAAAGAGTGAGGTTGGCAACGATATTCTTTGTTACGTTGTTCAATACTATGTATATCTAAATCATTTTGAAGTAGTTAAGTAACAGGGCATTCACAATGAAAAAACTTTTTACTTTTGATTACAGGTTTGTATGAAATTCCAACATAACGATCAACAATTTTTGTTCGTTATGTTGGAAATTCATACAAAACTGTAAGTCAAAAGTAAAAAGTTTTTTCATTGTGAATGCTCTGTTACAGAGCTCACAATGAAAAAACTTTTTACTTTTGACTTACAGGTTTGTATGAATTTTCAACACAACAAAAAAAAAAAAATTTTGCTCGTTACGTTGGAAATTCATACAAATATGTAAGTAAAAAGTAAAAAGTTTTTTCATTGTGAATGCTCTGTTAATCGCAAATCTAGTCAAATTCTGACAATTACCATAAATAAAGAGGAGTTTTTGAAATAGTCACATGAAACATGCCAATTATATATTTTCAAGGTTTCATCACAAGCCAAGGCGGATGTATAATTGTCTCTTTCGGGGAACTAACACTTTCTGATTCGATCCCATTGACTTCAACTGTTAATTAATAAACTTTAATTTGCTTTCTGATAAAACGTGTTGATAAAAAAAAGTTGTTTTAAGCTTTGTATTCTTGCAAAAAGTTACCCGTTAATCACGTCGATTATACAACTCGCCGGATCAATTGCGGAGGGAGTTTCATTCGCTTTTGACGTTTTACGTATTATCGAATACGCCGTATAGAAAATGAACGAATGTCGGTAATGAAGTTTCAAAAAGAGCTATTACGGAATTCGCGGGTGCCCAAGTATAACAAAACTGAAAACTTGAATCGGTTATAAAATCTTTTCCGGTTTTCGTCCGAAAAAATTGAAAATGCTGAAAAGATGGTGTTTCAAATTTTTAACACATGTAGCGTTGAAGTACAAATGTATTTTTGTTTTCTGTAGACGCCATTACGATTGCGTTATACGTAAATAGTTCATGTGTCTGTTTATTAAAAAAATCGAAATCGACTGAAACTGATAGTGTGTAAAAGATAATAATTATGAAATAGGAATAAATTTATCAATAAAAGTGTTACAAGCAGACGCCTGGCCACTACTTGGTTCGACAACGATACCAATTACATTTCCGATACCTCATATCATATAAATTTTTGTGGACGAAAACTTACGTGGCTACACCGTTTTTGTCATGATGAACTCAAAGTCTCATACCTCAAGAAACCCTGTATCATTACGATGCAAACTTTTCAAATGGCTGTCCTATTGTTGTTTGAGACATGTGATGTGATGACGTAAGGATATACAAGAAACGCTACAGTTAAATAATGAAATGTTACAAAAGCATATTCAAAGTTTAATTGAATCAAAATTGTTGCTGTGTGGGACAGAGGTTGGTTTTTTTGTTTTACTAGGTCTTGTACCTTGAATACAATATAATATTGTAACGCTTTTTTTCTTTACAGAAATTAGAAGATTCAACCGAAATTATTGACTATTCAAACAAAAGGACTAAGTTTAAAATTACTGCAGCTCTCCAACGTGAAACACCTCAGGAAGTTGAACATGCGATGCACGCAGTAAATGAAGATAGAAAAATGTATTTACTCAGGTGGAGTTAAAATTTATATATTATAATAAATGTAATATTGTAATTTATACATGTAATAAAAATAAAAAGTATTCTTAAAAAAAATATATTTTTAATTAAAGCTAGATTTAAATTCAAAAGTGAAATTTTGGCGCCAAAATTTATATTATAAGCCCCGCCCACAAATTTGTCGTACCATAACCTAACTTTTCTTTTCATCATTTTCCGAGTTTTTTGGCCAACTTTCATAGGAAATCTTATAATAAGTCGGACATTAATTCGGAAAAGAATCGGAGATGAAATCAGCGAAATGTCAGAAAAATACAAAAATTTTCGGATATAAAAATACTTGGGTGAAGCGCACTCTGTAGTAAAAGTGTCATTTTAAATTCGCATCAAATTCACTGCGGATTGAAAACTGTTTTGTAGTGTTTAGGTTTTTTGTTATAGAGAATAGTAAAGTGTAAGATTTGCATTATAAATAAACAAATTAAGTTAATTTTAAATTAAATTATTAAATAAATAAAACTGGGGCCCTTTTATGAAATTTTCGATTTCGTTTTGTTTCGATAATATTGAAAATTTTCGACTGCTCTTGAGGTGACGACCATTTTATTTCATCAACGTAATTTAATAGAATTAAATTGCAATATTTAATAAATAAAAATATTTTTGCAGAAATGTGAGTTGCAAATAAACTTTTATTTTATATACATTACGTTTACGATTATTTTTTAATACATATTAGATTTGTGTTATATTAATATTAACAGAGAAACCTCACTACAACGGACATCGACGGGACCAAAAAGCTAGTCCGTTGTAGTGGGTTGTCCCTTGAAATGAGGATTTATGATTTTTTTTATAAAAATTTCCTTGGGGTTCTATTTCTTATCCGATTTTGATGAAATTCAGCATTTCCAATGGAAATGGGATTCTTAAATGATTTTTAGAGGTAGTTCTGATATATGGCCAATTAGGAAGGAACTTGGCCATTTCTTATCCGATATTGATGAAATTCAGAATGGACGATGGAAATGGGAATTCTAAAATGATTTTTGGATAAAGTTCTGGAATAAGGCCAAGTAGGAAGAAACTTCGTCATTTCTTATCCGATTTTGTCGAAATTCAGCATGCACGATGGAAATGGAATTCTTAAATGACTTTTAGATGAAGTTCTGGAATAAGGCCAATTTGCATGGAACTTGGCTATTACTTAATCGGTTTTAGTGAAATTTGACACTTGCGATTGAAATGGGATTCTAACATAACTTTAGGATGAAGTTCTGGAATATGGCCAAGTACGGTGGAACTTGCCTATTCCTTAAACGATTAGATGAAGTTCGACATGTGCGTTGGAAATGGGATATTAAAATGGTTATTTGTTAATGACTTTTCTATAAATCAATTTAGACTCCCATTTCCAAAGCATTTGTCGAATTTCATCATAATCGGTTGAAAAATAGTAAATTTTCGTCATATTTGGCAATATTAGAGAACTTCATCCAAAAATCATTTGAGAATCCTCTTTATAACGCACATGTTAAATTTCATCACAATCGGTTGAGAACTAGGCAAGTTCCATCATAATTGGCTATATTCCAGAACTTCATCCAAAAATCGTTTTAGAATCCCATTTGCAACGCACAAGTCAAATTTCATCATATTTGGATAAGAATTAGGCAAGTTCCGTCATACTTGGCCATATTCCAGAACTTCACCCAAAAATAATTTTAGAATCCCATTTCCAACGCACATGTCGAATTTCATCATAATCGGTTGAGAAAAAGGCAAGTTCCGTCATACTTGGCCATATTCCAGAACTTCATCCAAACATCATATGAAAATCCCATTTCAAACCCACATGTCAAACATGAGAAGTAGGCCAGTTCCATCATATTTGGCCATGTTCCAGAACTTCATCTAAAAATCGTTTTAGAATCACATTTGCAACGCACATGTCAAATTTCATCATGATTGATTGGTTGAGAAATAGGCCAGTTCCATCATACTTGGCCATGTTCCAGAACTACATCTAAAATCGTTTTAGAATCCCATTTGCAACGCACATGTTAAATTTCACCAAAATCGGATAAAAAATGGCCAAGTTCCTTCCTAATTGGCCATATTCCAGAAATGTATCTAGAAATCATTTTAGAATCCCATTTCCACCGTACATGCTGAATTTCATCAAAATCGGATAAGACAATGCTAAGTTCCAAATCAATGTCTTATATTTACATATCTGCCAAGTATGTGCCAAGTAAATGTCTTATGTACACATATGAATACATATATACCAAGTAAATTTCTTATAAATATATAGATATCTCTATGATGTCACATTTAAATTGAAGTGATTTTCAATATCGATTATTTCATAATAGGTATTTTCGACGCTATCGGAGTACTCGATATTATCGAAAAAGAACGCTATCGAAAATTTCATAATAGGGCCCCTGATTATTTATAGAAAACGTACGACCAACCGGGCACAGTTTGAAAAGATGGTGAGCCTCATGACTGAGCACCCGGATATAGCGAAGAATCTAACCAACTGATACATATACAGTTGTACAGTTTTGGCCAAAATTACAGAATGTCATCGCACATATTTCTTATCGCTTTTCAGGTTTGCTTTCTATTATGCGGTGGCACATCATCGTATAAATTTAGATAGAGGCTTACTGTATTCATAATTAAAACACTTCTTTTAAATTTTGGACTATAACTATTTAATTTTGTGTTATACAATGAAAATTTAATAGAATAAAAACACTAAGTTCAATTATCAATATTTTGACAGCTGGTGGGATTGCAGCTTCTTTGCGGATCGATAACACAGTTTTCCGGCGGATTCTATAATGCAATTAATTTTAAATGCGAAACGAATGCGGATCGAATGAACTCCCGCCGCAGTAAATCCGGCGAGTTGTATAATCGACATGAATAGTTTTGAATTTATTAGCGTTCCGCACTTGTGCATAAAATACTGATTATGTATAACATTAAACAAATGTGGGAGTTTAAACATTATTGCATTGAATATTTGAACATTTTAATATCGGTTGTCTTTAAAATAGTGTTTTCTTTCTCAGACTTCTGTCTTCTTTTATTGATAATAGATTATAGACCAAGTGCCACCAACTTTGTTGGTGTTTGTCTGAGAACCGTTTGCTTTTCTTTAATATCATTACCCTGTGCAAAGAGGTACCTAAGTCGAAATCCAGGCTGTGCACTGTGTAGGCTCGGCCCGATGGCGAATCGTCAACCCTAACAGCCTTATTCCCTTAGCCGTATCGTTTGTCGCGCCAAGTAACAGGCAAGCTTTAATATTCCTTCCATAATCCCTAGACGGTGCTTTGAAAAACATCGTATTGCACTGATTTTTGTCGACAATTAGCGTATTTCCTTGAGAAATTTACAACAACAATTGCATAGGATAAATCCAGGGCCGTGCTGTAAAATTTGGAGGCCCGGGGCAAACAAAAATGGGGGGGGCCCTACAACAAAAAAAAATTCTCAAAATATTTAAATAAAAAACATAATAAATTTTACCACAAAAATCACAGTTTAATTCATTTGCGTAATCACAATAATTTTAGTAAGTTTTACATTAAGATACTTTGTATTCAATAAGAAAATAATGAAAAATAGATAGTAAAGTAGAATAACAAATTATAAAATAATTTTTCTTGCCCTTTTGCTGGCAAATTTATCGATAATATCATTCAAATCAATTGTTCTGGCAGTTGCATTTTCAATTGACAGGATCGCTAATCCAGAGAGTCTTTCCTGTGACATCGTCGACCGCAGATAATTTTCAATCAGTTTTAGCTTTGAAAAAGATCGCTCACAATTAGCAACGGAAATTGGTATCGTTAAAATTATTCGGTATATGATACACACATTAGGATATAATTCTACCAAATTTCTATGTAAAATAAATTTGAAATTTTCCAAAACTGAATAGTTATCTTCTAGGACATGTCTCAAAACGGAAAGTTCATTTCTGAACTCCATCTCCTCGATATCGTCTTTTAAATATTTGGATAAATTTGAACAATGATTGTTAAACTCATTTGTCTCCATACTTTTCAACTTTTCATTATCAAAAAGAAACCCGAAAAGCTCATTTAAATAAATATACGATTCAAATCGTTCTTGAAATGATCCTCTCATTACGTTGATTAATTTATCAAAATGTAATGTTTTAAATTTCTCTTCAGAAGCCAGATGGTTACAGTCTGCCTCAACTTCTGTTTCGAGCATTAACTCAAAAATGTTGATATCATCACAGCATTCGATAATTTGTTCAGTTTCATGACTAACACCTGTTCCAATTGCATCAACAATTTCGTCATCTTTATCATTATTATTTTTTCACTCTCAGTATAATAACAGTAGTCGGCCAACCTTTTCGGTTTTCGTGTTCCATGTTTTGGTAAAGAAGGTTCGGTTGGTTCAGGATCAGGAAGACAAAATGAACTGCTTGTTGTAGACGGTTTATTATAGGAACGTGGAACATTGAAATTTGGCATGATATTTATTTTTTCCGATATTTCAGTTGATTCTTTTAAAATGCTGTCGAAATTGTTTTTAAAATCTTCAAGTGATAATAACGTGGCCCTTGTGTGACTTAATGCAACATTTAATGCCATATCTTTTTGCTGTAATAATTGGCTTAAAATATGAAGTTTTGATAACAAATGATACCAAATTGTTGTCAATACAACAAACTCATAATTGTTTATTTGTTGTTTTAGTGATTCAGCAAGAGCTTTACAGTCTAGGTGGGTAATTTTAAGTTCATCTAGAGCAATAATAATTTCGGTTAGCTGATATTTAACAGCTTTTACACTTTTCAATCGATATTCCCAACGAGTATCGCTAGGTGGTTTTAAATTTATTTTTAAATATTTGGTCTGAATAGCCCATCGCTTGGTTGATGCAGCAAAAATTTTATATAAATTATTTATTGTTGTAAAATAATTTTGGCTTTTAATAGTGTTTTTAACACTATCTCCTATCACTAAATTGATGTTGTGTCCACCACAAGGAGTATAGCATGCTCTGCTGTTGATTTCCAAAATTCGACTTTTCACTCCCTTATATTCTCCTTTCATATTGCTGGCATTGTCGTATGACTGACCACGGCAGTCAGCAATATTGATGCCTAATACCTCTAATTCCTCAATAAGGACGTTTGCTAAATTTTCCCCAGTTGAAGACAAAACATTTACAAAGCTTAAAAAACTTTTTACGATACTTGGCTTTTGGGATGTTATATTATGGATAATTGGTTCTTTTTTCGAAAATCTGGTGTGGAATCTATCATTATGGAAAAATATTTTGATGATTTAATATTATTTACTATACTACTTAAAACCTTAGATGCTAATTGTATAATAATTTCGTTTTGAATTTTCGCTGAAAAATATGACGTAATCTTTTTTTTTTTGTCAAAATCATTTATTGATTCCAAATGGCTCTTCAGTTCTGGAACAAAATCAGAGAGTAACCCAATTACTACCAAAAAGTTACCATTATTTGGTTCAAAAAGTTTTTCATTGCTTCCTCTAAAAGCTAAATTACGTTCGCTTAAAAATAATATTGTTTTTATGACGCATTTTAAAATTATTGCCATTTTCGCTTCTCTTTAAGATAAACATCTTCATTCATAATGTCTATTCCAGCTCTGGATTTAATGTTAAATTCTAGCATTCGCCATTTATACGCTGATTCAAAATGTTCTTTTGATGATTCATGTGAAGATAAGTGTCTTCCTGTATGTTTATAGTCCCAAAATCCAGTAGTAGTGAGCAAAATTTTTGATGGTGAAAACAAACGACAACAAAAGCAGAAAATGTTTCCCGTAGAGTTTGAATAAAAAAGCCAGTTTCTCAACTCTGTTTCTCCATTTTTCATTTACCGAAAATAAAAAGTGTCACTGAAACATCTTCCATTTGGTTTTCTTTTAAATTGACTGCTTTTAATGCTCTTTGCGACTGTTCTATCAAAAACATCCGTAGTTTGTCGTCAATTTCAGCAGGCCAAGTTGCAAGGTCTGCTATATCAAATTTCGCTTTAACTGCTAAAACACTACTATGTATTTCTTCATTATCATTGATTTCTGAAAAATCGTCAATAGATAAAATATCTTCAATATTAGTGCTAGCTGGTATGCCGTCTAAATTCTCGTTCTGCTTTTGAGGTTCACTAGCATTTTCGTCAACTTTATTGTTTTTAGGTTGGGAAGAAATATTTGAATCACAAATTTCAATTGAATTGTTGGTCGAATTTGATGAACTTTCACTTCGCTTAACAAATTTATCTAGTGATCCAACAAGACTACTTAATTCTGTTGCTTTTCGAGCTTGTTTGGCCCTTTTTTGTGCACCGCTTTCATACAATCTCTTAGACATTTTTAACTGTGGTTTAACATTTTTTATAAAAAGTATAAATATTAACTTACATTTGATAAATAATTGCAAATATTTTACCTTAATTTTGATGGTTATCTAAAAATTTAAATAACACTTACACTACATACCATTTACCATTACCATATTCAACAAAAAACTGCGAAATCACAAATTTAAAAAAAGTACCACTTATTAACTTCAATATGCACAAATCCTTTAAATTAAAACCACTAATCGCTATGTGATTAGCATTTGATACTAATAAGGCTTGCCAAGATTTTTCTGTTTCCTCTCTAAATCAATTCATACGGTTTATTCTATACTACTTTATTGTACCGTTCAGTTTGATCGCACATTGTTAACACTTTTCCCACCGCTTTCAAATTAAATAAATACATAGAACTGACCGAGCAGCACTTTGTGTTGTTTTTGCACGAGTATAAAATGACTTCTCTTTCAACATCATACATGTACTTGTACAAACCCAGGTGTGTATCAATTATATCATAAATTTCGAATGAAAAACGGTAAATTAGGATAACTATGATATCGTATCATCATAATTCAAATGTCATTTTGCTTTATTATAAAAAAAACTTCATTCCATTTAAAAAAAAAATCAAATACATCGTGTTAACATAAGGGTTAAGCAAAAATATTTTTTCGTAAAATTAAAAATATCTTTGACAGTATTGGTGCATCGCGCATACAGAAAAACAGAAAAACTTGTTTGTAATGTTTTTGTTGTAAAACGTATTTCCTATATGTACATAAAGGCAAAACAGGGCGATACATCACCAAAAGAGCGAAAATATGAATGAAATGATTTTTTCGAATTTTTACCCTTTTCTCCTTTTGGCTTCGATTCTGGGGCCCCTAAAAACGCGGGGCCCGGCGCGATTGCCCGTTTCGCCTGTATCTAAGTACGACCCTGGCTAAATCCCCGCAAGAATAACATTAAACTAACAACAATTGGGTTTATTTAAACATAATTCTAATTCTTGGTTATGATACCTGCCATCAGAGTCATAACACATATTAAATTTATATTTTATTTCGAAAGGTTGGCTTTTGTCAATTAAATCAAATTGGCTGTTTTCTTGGAAAAAAATAAACCCAAAATAATTCGAATTAAATTTTGGTCAACAAAATGCGCTTATTAGTCATTTCAAGTGACAATAATTAGCACAGTTACTCCTCAGTTGAAAAAGTAATTTGAAATGACCATTGTCATCAAAAATCAGTGCAATGCGATGTTTTTCGGTCATCTGGGGTTTATAAATGAAATATTATTACTTGACTGTTATTTGGCGTGACAAGCGATACTACTAAGGGAATAGGGCCCTTAATTTAAAAAAGAAAGGCTTACAATAATAAGCAGGCGTTGCCAAAATACAATGGTTGGTGGGGAGCTATAAAACGACTTTAACAAATAATGTGTCTAAAAACCACTTACAATAAAGTACTTTTCATACCAGGCGCCTCGCCTCGAAATATTTAGTTACCACAAATGCAAAGCTGAGACCCTTTCATACCGGTGGCGCGCGTTGGCTTTGAACATTCGGTTGCTATCAAATATTTTATTTAGGTCTATTTTACACGTGAATTATAGCAAGAACTGAGATATTCTAAATTTGTAACGTACATATGAGCTAGATTTTTTAGTAGGTATGAAATATTTGTGCAAAAAATGTGATTTGAAGGTTATGTTGAGAAAGCACCTCGCTTTGTACTACTTTAAAATCTTGCAGTGGAGTGTGGAACGCATTGCCTTGGCTTTGTAGATAACTTCATTGTAATATATTTTTTTTTTTAAATTATCACTTAAAAATAAATTATTTTTCAACAAATTGAATTTATTACTATAAAATTAAACGGTATCAATCGAATAAAACTAATTTACATAATTAAAAAACGAAATAAAAAATTTTTATTTACGAAGCTGGCGCCTGGTATGAAAAGTACTTAAAAACAAATTTCATTAAATTATTCAAGATTAGTTAAAGAAAACGGAAAATAAGCTGGGGTTGCCAATTGGGTCCGAGAAATCGCGACGTTAGCCGAAACAACGTTATAAGGGGCAAAGGAATTTTAATTTTATCTTTAAGTAGTTTTGAACTTTTGTTTTTCAAAAACACAACCTGAGCATTTGGCGATATCTCATTAAATGTTGTATGTATACTGTTACAATGTATATTTTTGAGTGTTACATATACATATGTATTTTGTATGTATGGCGACGTATGTTTTTGTTTTTTATGCTTTTTTCTCAGTGTTTTTTGCTTTGCTTATTTTTTATTTTTTTCATTTATGCGTGAGCAAAAAGTATTTACTTTTAATTGCTTAATACAAAAAAACACTCAATAGTATAGGTTCTAATTTAAAAAATCGTAACTTTAGTCTATATCTCTGGAACTAATGAGTTTCAAGGTCATTCAAGGTCACCACTAGACGTCCCCCTCGACCCTTAACAAATTTCATTTTAAGTAATTTTCTCCTATCTAGCACCGTTTTCGAGATAAAAGCCTGGCATTTTTTAAAAAACTCACCCTGTATACCGCCTTTAATACCAAGAGGATTTATTACTCAGAAAAAATACCTTTAAGGCAATTTTATTAAAGCAATTCACAAATAATGTATTGATCAACATGTCGTTGAAATTTCAATTAATAAAATATCAAAGGAAGAATTTATATTTAAAAGCTTATTAGTTTTATATTTTTTAAAATGATTACGAAATTTTTTGCCACCAGCAAAGTATTTTAGGTAAATTTAGAAATATAAATTCCATATTACACTGTAACCTATTCATTTTGTCTTTCAAGTCACCTATAATACTATTGTTGGAATTTGGGAGATGTATTTACTATATCTTCGAAAAGTTTGATTATTACCTTGGAAAACAGTTCAACAATTTTGTTTACGTTTTTTTTTGATTAAAATGACCCCAACCCAATGCTTCAATTGACTTGAATTTGTAAACAGCTAGATGATGGATGGATTGTCACATTCATCAACAACATAAAAAAAACGTCTGTCCCGTTTTTGAGAAAATCTGTTTGGCAATTTTCTCCCCCACTACGAATCCTTCTATTCTAGACTCGAATGGATCCAAAGTTAGCACAAACTGCTTATTACTAATCTTTGCACAAAATTTTGACCTTAACTATTAATATTTGTGAGAATGGGAGGCAACACAAAATTAATTAAAATGTATGAATGAACGACGGTTGCGACATTTTTTTAATCGATGTCTTAGAGTCCTGGGGTTCGATTCTGGTTCGATGATATGATAATGAAAAAACAAAAATATCATCGGACTTTTCATTTGCTTTTATCATTTACTATCAACATAGTATAAAGCGATTCTGGTTCGATGATAATTAAAAATGATATAATTATCATCGATAAAATACAAATAGTGATTCGGGTTTGACGATGTATGATATACTTATGTCAAAATTGGTGAAAAAAATTAATATTTTTTCATGTTGTTTTTCTCGCTGAAAAGTATTTATTACCGATGATAAAAATTATTTTGCTCGCCCATTATTGTTTTTAGTAGAACGTAGTTAGATTAATCGATTAATGGACCGTTTAAAATTGATTGATTAATCGGAGAATATTAAACGATTAATCGAAAATTTATTTTCTTAAAAGCAAGTGTGAACCGATTTTAGTGTTTTGCATAATGTGATTTCAACCTATATTTACCTACTACATTTGGATAATGTGCACATTTACTAGTTAACGTTGGTAAATGTGGATAGATAATTTAATGCAGACATTTGACACTAGTGCACTTTTCGAATTTACAACATTGGGGTAGTAAAAATAATTTTCTAATAGCATTGCCAGACTGCGGTTTAATAAATCCGATTTAGTGAATTTTCGAGATTAGCCGTAGTTAGATTTACGGTATTTATGCATTATTTTGAGTTTATTGACTAAAACGATGTAATGGGAGTGTGTTAGTTTGACAAATATTATGAAAACAATAACAGTTTAATGTATTAACCGTTATTTAAAACGAGTTTAGCTAAATCGAATTTATTAAATCGCAGTCTGGCAATGCTATAAGAAAATAATATTTAATAGTGTTAATGTTTTAGTGATTTACTAAAAATTAAAAACAATAATTAATAGAGAACGAAGATTTAACTTTGAAATATTCTGGAAAATGGAAATTTCCATTGTAATTTTAAAACGAAATGTCCATTTTCCAGAATATTTTTAAAATAAATTTCTAAGAAAATTGAAATTTTAAACAATTTTTGAGTTGTTATTTCATATCCGATATAATGACAACCCGAATATTTACGATTGTCAAGATCAAATTTCAATGCGCATGCTCAAAATTATTTTTTTGGAAACTAATACGAATATTTACTATTGCAAAGAGAAAAACTCTCTTGACAAAATTTTAATGCGCAGTACGCATGCTCAAAACCATTTTTTTGGAAAACGAAACCAATTAGCCAATAATTAATATTATCAAGAGAGGAAACTCTCTTTCAAGAATGATAATTTTATCATTTTTGATTATCATCTAACCAGAATCGCTTTTGATACGTTGATGATAAAATAGAATAAAAAGATAAAAGGCAAAGACGAAATCAAAATGACAAAAACAATTGAAAAATTTGATGATATTTTTGTTTTTTCATTATCATATCATCGAACTAGAATCGCACCCCTGGTAACCTAATTAGTCGAGAAATGTGAAAATCTGAATCAAATTACTATAACTTACTTGGTTATAGTGGGAAACCCAGTTGTACTTTGCGTGAGCAATCGAGAAATTTTGTTTGAGATGGCACGTGAAAAACCTGAAACAGAAGCATAAAGCATAAAAAACAAAATCTTTGGTTTTTTAAATTTGTTTTTCATTTGAGTAAATTACAATAATCGCATTTTTTTTCGTTCTTTTTGGAGGTATAAGAGAGCATCACCGTGATTGATCATTGATCGCTCTGTAAATTAAAAACTATTTACATATTTATATTGCTTTTTATTTTTGCCATTTATTTGTTGTTATTGACAATCCCCTCTTGTAAGAATGAGCACTCCATGAGCAATCATTGATAGATCAATCACGATGATGCTCTCTAATACCTCACCGTGATTATCACTTTATACATTATTTAGTAAAAAGAGAAAGAAAATAATGCGAACGTTTCAATTTACAGAGCATTCATTCACAATGAAAAAACTTTTTACTTTTGACCTACAGATTTCCATGAATCTTCAACATAACGAGCAAAAATTTTTGTGCTTTAAGTTGGAAATTCATACAACCCTGTAAATAAAAGCTAAAAAGTCCTTTCATTGTGAATGCTCTGTTACTCTTATCAAATACATTTAAAAAGTCGAAGATTTCATTTTTTATGCTTTATACTTCTGTTTCATCTTTATAAAGCGCCATTTAAAAAAAAAAATTTCGATTGCTCACGCAAATTAAAACTGGGTCACGAGAAGTTTTTTCTTTGCGACTTTATAAGCGCTGAAAAAGTATCGCGAAAAAGGGAGAAATAATAAGAATAGAAAATTATCGAGCGAATGAAGGCCGATTTAGATGTAGAAAAAATGTTTGCCTTGCAAAAAAAGAAGAGATTAGTACATTACAATTTTCGTTTGGATGACAAGAACGGCAATATAAACATGCAAAATTTTGCAAGTGTTTTTTGTCGTGATTTTGAGCAATTGTTACTATAGCAATGAAAATTTAACTATAAAATATACTCGACCCGACAATATTTTTTGATATTTTATAGTAACAAACTAACCCAAACACGAGAAAAGTATGCTATGGAAACCAATACAACAGCTAGACGTCAAATGATTATAGTAGAAATATAAACAACATGTCGAATGGTAAGTGTGTTTATAATTTTTAATTTAAAATTTATAAATATGAAATTTTCAATTATTGTAGCAAAGAAAATTGTTGTATTATGCAACCTGGTTTTACCTGCGCCGGATTTAGCCACCTCCAATAACGGAAAAGAAAATGGTAATAAAATGAAATAGATTTTAGGTTTTTAGTAAATTTTATTTCCAGGTAATACATATAACGAAGAATATCTGTACGAAGAGGAATATTGGCCAGAACACCGCAGAAAGATTGCTACTCCACTTTATAAATAATAATGAAGTAAAACAATTTAATTCAATAAATGTGTACTTACATATGTACATTGTACGTTTATTATTTACAGTACAAAGATTTTTTTATTTTATTTAATACCCGCAATATTCCTTCAAATATTCCAGTTTGACCGGCTTGAATGAACACTGTATTCCAATGTTGCTGAGCAAAGTATTATGTTTCTCTTTATATTTTAAAAGCTGTTGAATCGCGAACACTTAACAATGTAGCGGATATTAAAAAAAAATGGGAATCAGTGAGAGGGTGCTACAGCAGGTCCAAAAAGACAACCAGCGGCCAAAGCAAACCAACAAAGGAGTACAAACATGCTAAAATTTTATTGTTTTTAGATGATACGTTTGAGCCTAGACCGTAAGCAAAATATTCGTAAACAAATTTAGATCGGAAAATATTGTTAATTAATTTTGCGTTTATTTCAGAACATCTTCTATACTTAATACCGATTCAAATGAAGAGAGTTTTGGATCCAGTCCCGTACCACCCCGAAAAAGTAATTACTGTGATAACATCCCAATTTCCGTAGTCGTTGAACCAGTAGTTGAACCAAATTCCATATATTTTTAGGAAAAGACGCTTGGAATGAATTGGAGCTTATAAAAATAAAGAGGCAGGCATTAGAAACCTAGTCCAACCGCCAGCTCCACTACCAAAAAATGAATTGGACGCTTTTGGGGAGTTGATAGTTTTGAAACTAAAAGCTCTTGACGCTGATTTGGCAAGTCAGGGGGAATCCGAAATATTTAAAACATTACAAGGTTTAAAAAAGAAACAATTAAATAGAAATTTGTTAAAATAAAAATATTTGATCGAGGAAAAAAGCACATATGGAAGCATCGAAAACGACAATCAACTAATAATAAAACCCGTATACATTAATTGCTTCCATTTGGCATAAAAATTTCATTAATTTTTTCAAAAACCAATTCATTTTTTATATTCATTTCAATTAATTTAATTTTGTTAAACTGCCTGAATTTTCCACCAAACAATAATTAAAAAGAAAGAACAAATTGATCCGCCAAAGCAGCTTTTACGAGGGTGAATCAAAATGTCTTGCAATATCATATGAAAAAAAAGAGTGAATGAGACAACTATATATTTTTAAAAAAATTTTTTTGTCGCGGTGAAACTTATAGAAACAAAATTCGATGTAAATGTTACAGTTCGTTTGTTTTCTTCAATTTAGTAGCCCGTGTTTTGAAAAAAATTTTAAAATGAATGAAATTGAATATCGTGCCGTTATTAAATTTTTCTGTAAAGATGGACGCAATGCAATTTATATACTCAATTACATATCAAAAGTTTACGGCGAATTTGCACCATCATATTCCACAGTAACAAGGTGGGTAAAATTGTTCAAAAGTGGTCGGGAGTCATTAGAAGACGACAACCGCCCGGGTCGTCCCGCAGATGCTATTAGCCATGAAAACATACTTTTGGCAGAATCAATTGTATCAGAGGACCGCCGTATTTCTGTTTCGCGGTTAGCGTGGAGACTTTCCCTTTCATATGGTACCACTTATACCATATTACATAACCACCTTCACATGTCAAAAGTAAGTGCGCGATGGGTTCCCCGTTTGTTGACTGCACAACAAAAGAAAATTCGTGTTTAAACTTCAAAGGCGATTTTAGAAATGTATGAAGAAGATCCAGAAAACTTCTTGGATAACATAATAAAAGGCGATGAAACATGGATTCATCATTGGGATCCGGAATCCAAATAAGAATTGATGCAATGGATTAAACGTGGTGAACCACCACCAAAGAAATTCAAAACTCAACCGTCTGCTGGTAAGGTTTTGGAAACAATTTTTTGGGATGCTGAAGGGATATTGATGATTGATTATATGCCACCGGAAACCACAATCACAGGCATCTATTACGCAGAGGTTTTGTGAAAATTGAAAAAAGCGATCCGGAAAAACGGCCAAAGAAAGTTAGAAAAAAAACCTTACTTCTTCACGACAATGCACCAGTGCACAAGGCTAAAGTTGCTCAAGCTGCATTAAAGGACTGCGGCTTCGTAGAAATTCCGCATCCACCGTACAGTCCAGACTTGGCACCCAGTGACTACTTTCTGTTTCCCAATTTGAAAAAAAATTAAGGTGCCGGAAATTTTCCAGTGATTCTGAAGTACAGTCTGTTGTAAATGAATATTTTATGGAGCAAAAGAAAAGTTTTTTTTTAGAGGGCTTAGACAAGTTAATTGATCGATGTAACAAATGTATAAACCTTAAAGGAGATTACGTCGAAAAATAAAAATATTGCTGTCTCACTCACTCTGTTTTTTCATATGATATTGCAAGACATTTTGATCCGCCCTAGTATATGGCATTTATTCTGTTTTGAAATAAAAATATTAAATTAAAATTAAGTTTTTTGAAACTGCTTAATATTACTTACTAAATTCTGTCCATTTGCCAAGCAACAGCTCCCTCATCAGAATTAAAATATGCCGCAAATTTTACTATTTTAGCAATTTCAATTTAATTTTTGTCGCAACTGATAAACGTCAAAAATATATCATCCAATTATAAGCAGCCAAAAAATTATAGCATCGCCATTTTTGTTTACATATTTTTCCCCTTTTTAACCAGTGTGTTTTTTTCTATTGCGTGCAGCTCTAATCGACACGCAAAAATTTTGTCGGGCAAACATTTTTCTTCATCTAAATCGGACTTAAGTGTATACATAATATAGCGGTAGTATTTACGGAAATAAAGCAAAAATCAATAGCTCACTTTAAAACAGGTATTCTAGACAAATTTCTAGCAAAAAAGAGTCATAGCACAGTATATTTCAGCGCTTGTTATATACTTTTTGTTGACAGATCAACAGTTCAATAGTTCGTTTTTTTCTCTGATAAAAACAGTGGAACATTTTATTCGGAAAAAATGTCTAATTATTTGACGTTTGTAAATAAAACAACGTTGTCTCTTTCTAACTCACTATCCTGTCCTAGTCACCCATTGCTTACTTTTATTGCCCATTTTTCAAGCCAGTGTCATAATACCAAAAAGCAGTTTTTATTAGCCACATCTTTTGTATTGGAAACATATCCATAAATGTTCCAAGCAGGACATTGCGTAATCACCGATTTTTGGCGCTAGAACATCATTACACCAATTATGGCGATAACAACCCAATTAATAGATTAGCAAAATCATTCAATAACGCAGAGGATCAATTCGATTTTAATCTACCAAAAACAATTTCAAAAAAAATTTGAAAACTAATTTTTTAAATTTATGATTAATTTTTCTGACATCTTAAACTTTTAAGAACACCATTTTAATTTTTTTTACATTTTGACTTAATTTTATTATTTTTTGAATTTCTTGTTTTTGTTTTATATTAATTTTAAATTTTAATAATTTGTGATTTTTATTTTATTTGAAATCATAAATGTTAATGACAAAATCGATTTCTTTTAAAGTAAAGATTATTCATTTTATGTAACACTAAATAAATAACAATCAATATGTGTATACATGCATTAGGGTGCTCCGCGGCACCACTGGATTTTTATAAATATTCTTTTTTGCTCTCCACAAGCTTGTTTTTGTTCCTTAGACTAAAAGGAGTGTATACGTAAAAATCTGGCCCATTTAAATCTGATATTTAGAGGTCGATACGATTTGAAACTTAGTACAATTACATATATTTAACTAGATCTGCGAATTTGTTCTTGAATAATTTTTCCAAATGAATATCTGAACGACTTCGGTGAAAATTGTCCCAACACATCATTATGTGATGAGTTACAAAATTCTTGACTTCAACCTTCAGAGTAAAGACGAAAAATCCCAAGCGTAAATCTATTTTACCAAGGATGTTAATATATCTACTGACCATGTTAACCTTATTGATTGTAATGTAATATTCATAGTTGACATCTCATTGTCACGCAGCACAACAGGTCGATAGAGTTAAGGTGGAGTTGGTTTAGAAGCCAATGGACGCTTGCAACACGAGATGGACGCTAAAGGATCACATTCGCGGAATATGCTTTGACACTGTAGTTTCTAACACCGGCCTAAACTTAAGTGCATGCACTTTAATTGAACAGGCGCTCGATAAAGAGTTGATATGAGTTGCTTCTAATTTTTTTAAATATATATTTTTTTAAAATCTTTCAGAAACAATGGTGGAAAGTAGATACAAACATTTTTAGTAGGAGAAGAATGGTTATTTGGATCTAATAATTTGCTAGAACTTCTTCAAGAAATGTAAAATTATTTTGTCGAACTTTTCTATGATGTCGTGATTTTTTTCCAAACCCTTAATTAATCAAACAACGACTTATCAATTTTCAATTTTTGTTTTTTATTTACATTGTATAAATGTAAACTTACATTAATCGTCTTTTTCGTGTATTACGACAAAAATTTGTATTTGGCTGCCATCATTTATAATATCGGCCTTCAGAACCAAACAGATTGATTTCTTTTATCAATTCAGAGTACTTTTCTCCACTTTTTTCGCTCTGAATTTATTTCGAGCAACTGTTCGCGAATGATAACTTCTGAATAATTAAGGTTTATGCGCTTTTTAAATTCGTTAAAGGTGATAGAAAAAAGTTCTTTGCAGTTTTGAGAATTAAAATGTCGAACAGGCTCATATTTTCAGCAAGACAACGACGAAGCAAACGATGGGTTTAATGAGGTAAAATACAACGGTCGCATCAGTCACCTAATCTCAACCAGGTTGTAAATTTATGAAAGGTAAAGTAGCCGTAAGAAATAAAAAATATAAAAATAAACCGAAATTATGGAATTTAAATTAGCCGGATTTGGAATAAATAACCGTCCACAAAAGTCAGGAGTTGGTGAACTCTAAGGACGTACCGGTGCAGGAAAGTGATGCGAAATGGAGGTTACACGACTAAATACTATTAAATAAAAACACATGCTAGCTCTAATCATACACAAATAAAACTTCGTCATTCCTCAACAGAGAAAAATGCGCCATTGAAGTAAGTTTATTTGTATGTCTCATAAATGCTGTTGAAAAGCCACCGAAAAAGCCTTACTTAAAAAAACGGTTCAGCGGCACCAGGAGAATTTCGTCATCACCCCTAGTATTATTCGGAATAACTGATTGGACTAGCGCCTAGCGACTAATAATTGAGTAACAAAAATTGTTAAAAATTTTCTGCTGCCACCAAAAGCAGAAGCTTAGAGAGACCCGACGGTAAATCATTTAATCACTAGAGTTAATTAAATCCTTCCTTCGTATTGTTTTTATCAAATGAAAAAACGAAAATGTAATACAGACTCTTGAATCATAATAGGAATGATTATTCAATGGAGGACGAGAAAAGGCTACACCATTTCGTACACAGGGTCGCACAGAATTGAAGAACGATGAAATTATTATTGAAATGGGATAAATACTTCGCCAGCTCAAAATAATCAACGGCTGTGCCGAGCAAAGTATTGCGTTGATTCAAATTTCAAAATGCTTCTAAGGCCAAGTCATGAAGATGAATCTGGGCGAGTCAAATATTCAATATGTTAACATTAAAAGATTTGATTCAATAAGTTTGACTTTTTTATTAAATAACTCTTTCTAGCTGACGGTTTAACAAAAAAATTATGTTCGAAAAATTCGTTAGTTTTTGTGCAATTTGCTAATTTTGGATGAACAAGAGTATAACAAGAACAAGAGCAACTTGAAGAACAAGAGTATAACAAGAAATCAAGCTAATATTTTGGGTGGATTTTTTTGTTAAATGTTCTTGGAATTTAGAACTAGTTTGTTTCAAAAATTCAGAATATTTGATTTTAAATTAACTAAATTCGAATACCTGCTACCGCGATCTAGAGCAGACAAGAATACTAAAACGCTATTAGATTATTTACGAAAAAAATAAAATCGAATTCAAACTTAAATTTGAAGAGCTTATAGTTGGAAAAAAAATACGTAAAATCACAAATTCTTTATATCGGACCGGAAATCATGTTCTAATTTTATGATTTTTATATTTTGAATGTGTACCGAGTGTAATTTGGCTCATTTTAAAGATAAATGAATAGGGATTATAAAATAATTATAAAAATGCTACAATCTCATTTCGCCGTTTTCAAACTGGCCGCCGAAATGTTTGTTTTAAATTTTCTCCGGTCCTTTTTTTATCTTTTTCTTTATTTAGTTTTAATAGACGTATGTGCTAAAAAATCACCACAACATCTTGTTTCGTTTTCTTACAAAATACGATTAAATATGACAATCTACAAATCTAAAAATTAAAATAAAGACAAAACTTTGAAAATATTGACTATTACAATTTAAATTTTACGTAATTTGAATATTTCTTAAAATTTAAGTAGCCTTTTTAACTTCTCGAACCTTGGTCCTTTCCAATGACGTTGAATGTGTTTGGATTTATATTCAGCATCTGAACAAAATTCAGAAATCATGTCAGTTTCATTTGAATAATTCTTCCGCATTGGTTACGATACCATCGTATTCGTTGGTGAGGACGCTATTCTCCTGGCTTCCTACTCCATCCCACGGTCCCATTCCATGAGCTGTTGCGTGAAAATGCCACTCACAATGGACGTCGAAATCCTCTTTTTGTTTAAATATATTTTTTTTATAATTGGTTATTGCACCATCAGCAATATAATAAATTTTAGATAAATCAGGAGTTGTAGTTTTCAAAAACTTCATCAGTTTTTCAATAAACAAGTAAACTGTTGTAGTGTCATAGTGAAGAGAATCTTATATTGTAATGAAGCTGCAGTTCTGCATTTTTCCTCTTAATTTAATATCCCCGTTTTTTAAAAGTGTTCCAAAAACATTGAACATTTGTTCAGGTACAGAAAATCAGAGGTGTTGGACCTAAGAAAATGCATGACTCATACCAACCCTTTTATTTTACTATTTGACCCAATGTTTTTTTTTGTTGCAACGCTTACTTTACGACGTTGGCCGTAAAAAAACGGGTTTCAAAAAATTGTAAAAAATACATCATTAAAATATGATTACTATACCAAAAAAAAGGTAGAACATACTTAAACGTATTTTGCAAGAAAACGAAACAAGATGTTGCCCTAATTTTTTAGTATGTCTAATAGAACTAAAGGAGGAACAAGATTAAAAAAATATGAACACCGGAGAATATTCAAAAAGAACATTTCGGCGGCCATTTTGAAAATGACGAAATGAAAGATGGTAGCATTTTTATAATTATTTTATAGTCCTATTCATTTCTCTTTAAAATGAGCCTAATTCTATAATTTTCGAATAATTAGTTTTTTTCTATCGCAATAAAACCCAAACCTTACACATGAAATTTTCAAATATTTGACACTCTGTATCTTAAACAACAACAACAACAACAACAAAAATCAGCTCCCTAAATTTTTTGTTGTGCTACACATTCAAAACATAAAAATCTAAAAATTATAACATGACTTGGTCTGTCAACAATCGAATTTGTACACTCAGGTTTAATGCAAGTCACTTCAACAACACATTTGTGAGCTTTCATACACGCTTTATGCGACCAGCTCGAAACCGTCTGAAAATGTCCGCCCTTGAATGTCTGGTTTGGCACCGAAAATGTCTGCGGCGTACTCGTCTTTAGCATTTAAGGCGTAAAAGGAATCTCGATTATTTCAAATAATTGTTTTTCAGTTTTGTTACATTAGTAAAAAAAGGTTTAAAAAGTGGTTTAAATACAAAAAAAAAGATACTAAAAATGAATCTTCTTTATATTGGTTTTATTATAATGGTAGAATATTCGAAAATAACATTTATTAGTTTTTAAACAAATGTTTGAGTATCTGTTACTTTGCAATTATCACTGTAAAACACCACCGGTGTGAAGTTTTTGGACACTTTTTTTTTGGGATAAAAATTTAAGCGAGTGTACTGTGAAGTTTTTGGACAAAATTAAGATTTTAGAAAAATTAAGTTTTTGGACATATATTTATGCCGGTGTACATCCTTTAACAGTGTATTTAACAAAAATAACGTTATTCAAATAAAATAGGCCTCAAATAATTTCTAACAATCATTTTTAATTTTCTTTCCAACAATTCAACGAATTAAGCCCCATAGGGCCTTTGCAAAAAAATTTTGAAAGTTGTTAATAAATCGACGAATTTCGTTTGGAACAAGGACGTTGTTCTCTATTATACCAAATAACACGAATCTCAGAGATTGGCTCATATAGTGACTATATAGGTTATAAAGGGCATACATTGCGGAATTGAAATCACTCAGTGCCATTTTGATATGAGCCGTAGGGCTCTTGCAAAAAAATTTAGAAAATCAACGAATTTCGTTTGGAACAAGGACGTTATTCTCTATTATACCAAATAGCACGAATCTCAGAGATTGGCTCATATAGTGACTATATAGGTTGTAAAGGGCATACATTGCGGAATTGAAATCACTCAGTGCCATTTTGATATGAGCCGTAGGGCTCTTGCAAATAATTTTGAAGTTAATAAATCGACGAATTTCGTTTGAAACAAGGACGTTATTCTCTATTATACCAAATAGCACGAATCTCAGAGATTGGCTCATATAGTGACTATATAGGTTGTAAAGGGCATACATTGCGGAATTTAAATCACTCAGTGCCATTTTGATATGAGCCGTAGGGCTCTTGCAAATAATTTTGAAAGTTAATAAATCAACGAATTTCGTTTGGAACAAGGACGTTATTCTCTATTATACCAAATAGCACGAATCTCAGAGATTGGCTCATATAATGACTATATAGGTTGTAAAGGGCATACATTGCGGAATTGAAATCACTCAGTGCCATTTTGATATGAGCCGTAGGGCTCTTGCAAATAATTTTGAAGTTAATAAATCGCCGAATTTCGTTTGGAACAAGGACGTTATTCTCTATTATACCAAATAGCACGAATCTCAGAGATTGGCTCATATAGTGACTATATAGGTTGTAAAGGGCATACATTGCGGAATTTAAATCACTCAGTGCCATTTTGATATGAGCCGTAGGGCTCTTGCAAATAATTTTGAAGTTAATAAATCGCCGAATTTCGTTTGGAACAAGGACGTTATTCTCTATTATACCAAATAGCACGAATCTCAGAGATTGGCTCATATAGTGACTATATAGGTTGTAAAGGGCATACATTGCGGAATTTAAATCACTCAGTGCCATTTTGATATGAGCCGTAGGGCTCTTGCAAATAATTTTGAAAGTTAATAAATCAACGAATTTCGTTTGGAACAAGGACGTTATTCTCTATTATACCAAATAGCACGAATCTCAGAGATTGGCTCATATAGTGACTATATAGGTTGTAAAGGGCATACATTGCGGAATTTAAATCACTCAGTGCCATTTTGATATGAGCCGTAGGGCTCTTGCAAATAATTTTGAAGTTAATAAATCGCCGAATTTCGTTTGGAACAAGGACGTTATTCTCTATTATACCAAATAGCACGAATCTCAGAGATTGGCTCATATAGTGACTATATAGGTTGTAAAGGGCATACATTGCGGAATTTAAATCACTCAGTGCCATTTTGATATGAGCCGTAGGGCTCTTGCAAATAATTTTGAAGTTAATAAATCGCCGAATTTCGTTTGGAACAAGGACGTTATTCTCTATTATACCAAATAGCACGAATCTCAGAGATTGGCTCATATAGTGACTATATAGGTTGTAAAGGGCATACATTGCGGAATTTAAATCACTCAGTGCCATTTTGATATGAGCCGTATGGCTCTTGCAAAACAATTTTGAAGTTAATAAATCAACGAATTTCGTTTGGAATAATGACGTTGTTCTCTATTATACCAAATAGACGCACTGAGTGATTTAAACTGCGCAATTTATGCCCTTTACAACCTATATAGTCACTATATGAGCCAATCTCTGAGATTCGTGCTATTTGGTATAATAGA
This sequence comes from Tipula vernalis, assembly GCA_958295665.1. Lineage (NCBI taxonomy): Eukaryota > Metazoa > Arthropoda > Insecta > Diptera > Tipulidae > Tipula > Tipula vernalis. The sequence continues at coordinate 225,995,082 of OY282560.1, forward strand.
GAACAACGTCCTTGTTCCAAACGAAATTCGGCGATTTATTTACTTTCAAAATTTGTTTGCAAGAGTCCTACGGCTCATATCAAAATGACACTGGGTGATTTAAATTCCGCAATGTATGCCCTTTACAACCTATATAGTCACTATATGAGCCAATCTCTGAGATTTTTGCTATTTGGTATAATAGAGAACAACGTCCTTATTCCAAACGAAATTCGTTAATTTTCTAAATTTTTTTGCAAGAGCCCTACAACTCATATCAAAATATGAATGTGGTGCTGGACTGATTTGTTGAAAAGCATTTTGGAAATGAGTGTTAGAAATTATTTGAGGCTTGTTTTATTTGAATACTTTTATTTTTGGTTAATAATTGTTAAAATAAGTATGTACACTCGCCTAAACATTTGTCCAAAAACTTATTTTTTATTTTGTCCAAAAAATCCACAATGTATACTCGCATACATTTTTGTCCAAAAAAGTGTCCAAAAACTTCACACCGGTTAAAACACCTTAAAAATCAGCCAGCAATCGAAATATGCAACAAAGCGTGGATTATCACTTGAAGGACACTCTTGAATTAAGGAAGGCTAAGTAAAAGAAAGGCTAAGCATCAGAAATGTCAATGAACCCCGACCGGTTTGCTTATAATATTCATCGATAAACGACAACTGGTGGCAGTTTATTGAAAAATTTGTCAAGACGACCAAAAGGTACCACTTTGGATCAAATTAAATAACCACAAACGTTGATAAGTGCCAAATAGATGCAAAACTACTGTGAAAACGATTGAAGTTGGTCATATTATAGGGAAGTCGTGAACGATGTTTAAAGTCCATAAGCAATTCAAGAGGAGTATTGGTTAGGAAAAAGTATCTAATTTAAAATAAACATAATTTTTTATTAAATTTTTAATTAAGAACTAAAGAAAATTAAATTTAGGTTGTACAAATTTATTTCTGTATTCGATTTGTGGACAAAGATTGAGCAAGTTGTTATCAAGAAATTTTTACACCACTACTGAGATGTCACAAAGAGTTAACAAAAATTAACCAAGACGAGTGATTAAATCATTATTTGATTGACCAAAAATAATTTTTGTACAAATTATTTTGTACGGAAAGTGAATGCACAAATAAATTTGACAAAAACTAAATTTAATTTTTCTTCATTTCTTAATTAAAAATTTAACAAAGATATTTTGGCCTAACTAATACAATAAGGTCCAGATCTTAGTTTCGAAGCAATTTTATATACCAAATTAACAATGTTCGCTTGGTATTTGTTTTATTTAAAAGTCACCTTACTTTTTGATCATAACAGTTTACTTTCTTAAAATATTAACATTTGTGTAGTAGTAGAACATAGTACACCAGAGTCTCGCTATGCGTCTATTCTATGTGCGTCTATTCGCTCTTGCGTCGGCTAAAAAAAACGTTAAATTAATTAACGAATTATTATTAATAAAGTGATATTATTTATATTATTTATCATACATATTTGTTTTATTTTAAATTCTATGTGGATTAATCTTCCGCAATACTTTTCGGCCACAAATATTTTAAATTGTTCGATATGCGTCGAAATTCAGTTTGCGTCTCTCCGTGTGGAACCGAACAGGGACGCAAAGCGGGACCTTGGTATAGTCACATGGCTGGTCTCCAGTCTCCACTTGTATATTTTTCTCTTGACAAAAAATAAATGACAAACGGCTCGTGACATTTTTTATACAACTACTAACATAAAGAATATAACTAATTTCTCTCTTTGAGAATAAGCAAAAAATTTGAATTTGGTTAGTTTTTCGAATAATAAAATTTTTGGCAAATTGCTTTTGTATTCCACAATTTATTATTAATGTTTTATTATAATAACACAAATTTTATTACATTTTCACCTAAAATTTATTAAAAAGATAAAATTTTGCCAAAAAAACATCAAAATTTCATTTTATTTGTCAAAATATTCAACATAAAATGACATTAAATTGAGCATAAAATACATTTTATGCTCAAATGGCACAACGTCATGACAAAAATATTGAATATTCTGATCTTTTCCTCTCTTGACAACATTTCAATGCGCATGCTCAAATCAATTTTTGTGTATGTATTTTGGAAAATGTACTAAAAATTGTCACGAGGAAAAAAATGGACTAGATTTTTTTTTGTCAAGAGAAAAATACGAAAGTGGAGACCAGCCAACACAGAATGCTTGTATAATTTCGTTACGTTTTTTTTGTTCGACAGCCAAAGTCAAAATAATGGTTTCGTTCGTAATGTGATGAAAGCAAAACGATGCGTTTCAATGCGAGATTTATTACCACCACGTTATAAAGGGTGTTCCAATTAGTTGTTAATTTTTAAATTTTTAATAAAACATAAATTATTTCATAAGTATCTACATTTTTATTTCAAATGATAATACAAAGGTGTTTAGTAATGGAAACGTAACAGCTTCGTTTTCAAAAAAATACGGTCCGATTACTCTTCCATCCAAAAAACTACACCAGACAATCACTTTCCGATTCAAGACGCATTGGTTTTTCCATAATTTCTCGTGGATTATTTTCACCCCAGATCCGAAAATTTTGTTTGTTTACAAATCCGTCTAAAATAAACCCAACTTAAAATTTGTTGAATTGTTGAAAAAATTTTCATTTTGAAGTTTTTTTTGTATGGCCCAATTAGCGAATTGACGACGTAATCCAAAGTCTGATGGCTTTATTTTTTGAGTTATCTTGATCTTCTATGCCATCAAATGAAGATCTTTGTGCAAAATTTTGAATAAAGTGGTTTGTGTAATGTGTAATTGCTGAGAACGATGACGAGTTGATGTTTTTGGACTCTCATTAACACTAGCAATTACAGCAGAAATATTTTCTTCTGAACGACCACTATTCTCCGATAGTCTAATTTAGGTTTTTCATCTTTTACTGAACCAATTTCCAAAAAATTTTGCAACAATTTTTCGAATGGCCACAGTTGACGGACAATTTTCTGTTCCATATTCGGTATGAAATATTCTTACAACTTCTGCATTATTTTCACTAATTTTTGACAATAAATACGAGTTGTTCGATCGTACATCTCTCCATTTATAATAACCGGATTGTTTCTACTTGTCATCTGTCAATAACATGTGGCACTCTAGTACAAAAAATATAATTGGCGGCAAATTTAAAAATTAACCTCATTGAACTCCCTTTAGTATAAAGCCGCTAATGGGAAAATACAAATCCAAATTGAAAATAAAGCATTGGGCGTTACATTTAAATTTTTTATTTGATAAGAATTTAAAGCAGTAGATGAATTACCAATTCAGGAAATTTTCAATAAAGCAGGAATGGTTCAAAACGAGATGATTTCATGCCGTTCTTCTTTACAAATCAATACGCATAGAACAAACTCGTTTCAGTTGGATTATTAGATTATTAGTAAAGGTTAGTAAAATTTATCTATTCAAATGATTAGTACAAATAAATTTTATAATAATTAAAACCCCAAACCATTTATTATTTTCTATAAACCTTAGGAATATAAATAGTGTTTGTGTTAAGAATCATGTTTAGGGAAAACTTAGGTATACATTTTGCTGTTTTGATTTGATTCACCTTTGTTTGTTGGGTCGATTTTACCGTTACGGATACAACTGATACCAACAAAATGTATAAACCTAACAATTAATACATTTTGGTAAATATTTATAAATTTTTTTTGTTAGTAGGAAAGGTAAGTGCTGCTTTCGTTTAGAAAAATTAATTGAATAATTCTATTTGCCATTGAGGATTTCGAAGATTTCAGTAAATCTAACTAAATATTCTTCGAAAGTGTTTTACTGGCCTTAATCGAGGTTTCTTTGCTCTTAAACTGACTTATTATTTTGTCCTTTTGAAAAATCATTTGACTGTCAAATGTAAAATCAAATATTTTACTCATCACCGGGTTATATGTATATCACCGGGGTTTTCAGGACTTTCTAGGTTGTCTTTTTCATTGGAAAAAACAAACTTGTTCCATTCAGTAAGCCATATTTTTGTCCTTTGTTCAATGGTCTCTTTTTCATTTTTTTCAATGTTTAAGACATGTATTTTATTATCTTTCAGTTATGAAACACTCGCCAAAGATGCGATAATGGAGGTTTTTTCAAAGCTATCAAATTTGCTATCAGAATTTTTAATGACACATTTTCACGATGTCCTATATAATATTAAAGGTATATGTAGTTCGATTAGAATTCCAATTCTCCTTGTTTGTAGGAATTTTGGATTTTTCAGCCATTTTCCTGTACATCACATAAATACATTTTTGTATGATTTTTCTCCTTATATTAAAATCAGAAGGAATACTCAAAAAGTATTTTTTCTACGATAGTGCAGCAACCTACCTATGCTTCCGATGATGATTTTTGAATTTAAATTATATAAGAAAAGGGTGCTTTGCACAAATCGTGTTGCAATTTCATTGCACAACGATTTCTCAATTGCCACACGATTTGTGCAAACCCAAATGTTTCAATTATATTGTTAACGTTTCAGTTATTAGTTTTGTTGATCCGTACAAGTTTGTTATTTTTTATGTTACTGATTATTTATAAATATTACAGGACTATTGTATCGAAGAAAAAATAGCGAGTATAACTCGTGTGAAAACGTGTAATATTCAAGTGATTGCAGCCCTCGCTATCGTTCAGGCTGCAAATTTCACGTTCTTATTGCAATGACTCGTTTTCTTCACTTGTTGTACTATTTACTATTTCAATACTATTTACTGTAAGATACAACTGTTTTGATAAAAGTTGCACCATGTTGCATCCAAATTTATAAAAGTTGCACTATGTTGCACCCAATTTTATAAAAGTTACACCGTGTTGCACCCAAATTAAAATCATAGTAACGTTTTAAACGGAAAAAATGAAATTTTGAGAATGCCCGTCTCATTTTTATATATGGAGAAAATGTACACTTTTCTTTGTGTTTCTATTCTTTTGGAACAAGGAAAAGATTGAATGTAAATCCGCTATAAGTTAGAAGCTTACTCAATAAAGAGAAATAAACAAATGATGGTTTTTCGTAATAGTGTTTTTCTTGCAATCATTTTTGAATAGGCATCAAAGAATTTTTGATATAGGCATTCAAATGGGGATTATTGTTTGTGAAACAACATCACAATATTTTAAAAGCATTGTAACAAAATATCAATATTTATGTTTGGCTTACGGTTTTAGTTGTCAATTTACTTAGTTTGTCAGTTAAGGAAGAAGATTTATACAACAATAAATCCAATGTAATTAGAGCAGCAACAGAAAATACCCGTTAAGAGTCTACGTTTGTTGACCGTCTTTTCCGATGTTTAACAGACTAGAGGACCGACGTGAAGTTTTTCTTAGAAAGCGGAGCTATACAAATAAGCCACTAATTATAATTAATTGAGCTGTTATTTTTGAAAGTGGTATAAGTCCATTTTTCCAAAAAATTAAGTTAATGATAACAATAGACAAATGACAGTATAATCTTTCTAACGGTAAGAAATTTATAGCCAAAATAAAAACAAATGCATCTCTAATACTTGTGCAAAAAAAAAGAAAATTCAAAATCCCGTTTATTTTTGCATTTATTGTTTCTCTATTCTTTCATTATCTCGTTTCAACAAAATGTGGACTTATACCACTTTCAAAAATAACAACTCAATTATTCTCAAGAACCATTTTTGACATAAATTAATTCTTAGGATAAATACTTTAATTACTAGTTCTCAGGAATATTTAGTACCGGAAATAAAAATTGTCATGACGTCCAGTATTATTAACAACATTGTCTTTGTAAGTTGAGATTGGTGCTATAGGCGTATTATGTGTGTGATGTGATGTAGGCTGCTAGATTTAAATTCCCGTGGAATTAAATTGGCATGATGTCCGGTACTCGTGATACAAATTTTAGGCCAATCCGTAAATGGTGATTGGCGCTAAAGGTGCTAAAGTTTACGGCCTAATTTATTTGAGACAGATCTTAATAGTCCTGAGGAGCATTAAGTGCTGGAAATAAATTCTTTTGGGATCAATCTGTTATGGTGTGTAGTACATATCTGTGGCAAAAAATTTAAGACCATCCGTTTTTTATGTTTGGCGGTGTAGGCCAGGATGTCAAATACTCATCAAATCTCATGGCCCAAACAGTAAAATATAGTTTCAGGTATGTTCAAGAGCGATACCTTATTTTAGCATTTCTGAACTTCTAAATTCGTGTGGTATCAGTTTTATAAGGGATTTGTAAAACTAAACGGTCTTTTAGAAAAATAAAGTTCCAGGTTCAAGAGCGAAAACTTCGTTTGTGTTACTGAACCTCTCTAGTTATAAGCTAATATTCTCATACCTGTATATTGTATAATTTATGTTAAATAATAATTTTGACTTTTTTGTTTAGTTCATTAAACTCTTAAATACCAATATTAAATGTTTGCGCGCCTGAATGTTAATAATTTATAAAATTTCACTAATACATTTACTACTTATAGGTAAACAAAAAGTTATTACAACAAATTTAGAGAAACCTTCCATCTCGTAATATGAAAACATAAATTGAAATTTTGAGTACAGTCAATCCTCTATATCGCGATTTTGAAGGGACCGTGGGGATAGAGATTTTTCGAAGTACAGAGATACTTTTGTAAAAGAGGGAAAATCGTTTAAAAGAACGACAGATTCTGCCAAACTGCAAGATCCTATGTCGAAATATGGAATTAAATTTAAAAAAAAAACAAAAGAGAATTAGTCGTATTTATACAGAGATTTGTCTTATAAAATTATCGAGAAAATGAATCTCAGCGCATATATGAAAAATTAAACGACTGAAAAAACAATCGAGATTGAGAAAAATAGGAGATCGAGATATAGAGAGTTGACTGTATTTTAAATTAGATTTCATATTGTGATCATTTTTCCTTTCTCCTGATAATATATTATAATATTTTGCTAAACGTTTTTCGAACAACCGAAAATTGGTTTATTTTGAGAAAATAATTCTAAATGTGAATTTTTTTGTTAATTTAAAACATATTTGACGAACCATAGCCAGAGACATTATAATAAGTAATCCAATAATCTTATTTTGATTTGTATGAAATTTGAACTCACGAAGTATTTTATATTAATTCTCAAACAAAAGAAACTTCGGCAATATACAGGGTTTGACAGGATCAATCAAGGTCTTTTGTTAGTGGTTTTGTTAACGAAACAATACAAAAATTTACCAAAAACTATATGCATACTCACTGTGACTCGTGTGTTAACATTGTTGAAGCTTTCATGACATCACGTTTCACCACCGGTCCTATTCTAATACCGGAATACTGAAAAATAAAAAATAAAAAAATAATTTACATCTATTATTAATTCTCAAATTTCTATTTGTAAATAAATAAATAAATTTTACAGTAATCATTGTCGACTTAAAAAAAAAAGGATATCCACTTAAACAATTTATTTGCAAGCTGCATTCATAAACAGCTGTATAAATGATTTTCTTCAAACAGGATGCACAATGTGCGGATAAACACGACGACACAATAACAATAGTACAAACAACATAGCGGAGATTAGTATTGTAACAGTTAAACAAAACAAAAAAAAAATTCTCTGCACTTATCGCATGATGATCCCACCAATAAAAGGTTGACTATATCACCATAAAATAAATATCCGGATGTTTAATTTTTACCGGAAAGGGATTATTTTTTTTAAGGCGGCATCTGCAAATCGATTTTTTTTATTGTTGTTTATTAGTATATTTTAGTTTAAACCACCCCTACAATCATTAATTATATCTAATCAATATGAAGAAATAAATGAAAAACAAGAAAATGTATACTTAAAATTAGAACAATCTAAGTAGAGATTGTTGGTTGAAATTTCGCGCCGTCAGTTTTGTTATTATTTTCTTTTAAAGGTCAAGTTATGTAATACGAGTATACATACTATAGTATATGACGAGAGTGGTTCGATTCATGCCTCACAGTTGTTAAGTAGTAATAAATGTACTAGAAACTATAGTGTACTCATTTATTATTTTTACAACTATAGGAGTATAATACCGTAACATCAAGTAGGTAGTATACCAAAACACATAATGTAAAAAAATCTCTAAGCCATTTAGTAGTAGTACTTTGATTATTTTTTATATGGAGAGCTAAAATTGAATGAAATAACGATTCATTTAAAAATTATTTTTACAATTGATAAAACGTGATAGTTTGTAGTAACGGAAGTTAGTAATAGTATCTACAAAATTAATAAATAAAACGGAAATGAGTATTATAATAAGGGAAGTGTTAAATTTATATAAGTTTTACATTTTTTTTTGTATAACTCACAAAAAAATAAAAATAAAATATTGTATGCAAATATTTCACAGTTTCTTGATTTGATAAATTAAACAGAATAGTAATGTGTTTTGTGTACAATGTACATAGTTTTATGTGCGAGTACATGTTGTTTATCAATTGTATGTATTTTCATTTTTTTTTTTTTTAAGAATCTCTATTTTATCTATTTTGAAATATATAATATGTATAACGACGACGACGACGACGACGATCATGATGATGATGATGATCATTATAATTAAATGTTTGTATATAGAAATATTTTTCTTGGTAGCGAAAAGCTGTATTCATATGTACATATTTACTGGGAATAAAGCGCAGTGGTTTAAAACCAGTTTTATCGTTGTCCCGCGCGTGTAATCTTTATCGAAGATACCTATTTGTCAACGCTCCAATCAAACACGAAATTATACAATGTTGATATATTATAGTAGTATCATCATTTACATAATAGGTACATATGCACGTATTGTATATGAAATAAAGGAACGGAAATGCATTCGATAATTTTTTTTTTTTTTTTGTATGGATTAGTGTAGTAAATAATCCTCATGCTGCCGTTGTGCTGTTAAATAAATACATAGAAGCGTTGTAAAATTAAAATGGCATACAGTTTCGTTGAAGGGAAGCAAACAAATAAATGTAAAATATGTATTTGTTTCTAAAAATTACGACAGATATGAGTACCCATAAAAACAGTTGTACTGCTTAGGGCTGCGGACCAATTCTTCAAATGGCTAACTACACCAAATTCGGTAAATGCATTCAACTTTTCCAGAAGAAGTTTATTTAAATTCAAATATTTTCGCAGATGCAGACGTCAAACCAAAATTTCATTTTCTGTTTAAACAAAAACGAAATTTATACAAAAAATATCATAAAACATTATAAATGTTTGGTGCCTTTCTATGTACACGTAAGCCTATTATTGCATGCATATCGGCGATTTAATTGAGAACTGTTAAATTACGTGTAAGTGTCATCTAGCATTAAAAATAATAAAGTGATTCAGTATTTTGAGATTTATACATATTTGCGATTTGTGTAGAGACTGTAATGCAAATCCCACAAATAAGGCTGGTAAATAAATATCAGTTCAACACAACAGAACTTTACAAAAAAAATATCATTTTTAATGAACACACAAAAAAATATTTTTCGTTTTTTATCCCTATTAAACTTTAATTTTTTGTCGCCAGAGACCCTATTCTCGAATTCCACAACCATTTTCCACCATTTTATGTAATTATTGACGTTTTATTATATAGATTTTTCACCTCCTTAAAAACATTCGGAAATATTCCCTTAGTACCGAAAAATATTCCATAGCGAATTCAAGAATATAGGAATTTACATTTCCGAACGTTTTTATGAATTTTGACAGATGTCCGCATGCGGAAAATTGATGTGGAATTCGAGAATAGGGCCCCAGATCTACAAACAGTTCTCTATAGAAAAAAGCAGTCGACAATTTTTAGGTTTGTTTCTCGGGTTTCAATAGATTTTTTAAGTAGTTGATTAATTTTCTCTTTTTGTCTTTTATATATTTTGTTTCACTTTTTTGCAGACGCCAAATGTCACTAAATGTAAATCAGCTATAAAAGGAATAAAAAACACTCAAAGTTTATGTTTAGATTAATTTTGTATCGTTGAATGAATTAAGTAAGCGAAAAATACAACAAATTAATATTTAAAAACAACATGAACGCTTAAAGTTGGCTTTTACCGTAGTAAGTAATTCATTTACCCAAGAATTGGACCACAGTCTAGATGGCAATGTGTAGCAGTTTTTCTTTGAAGTATAATACTTTTTTCTGCGAACCATTCTAATGGCTTTAGGCGTCAATCTCTGAAACAAAGACATACTAATAGACCTTGGCCAAAAATTATAAAAATCATATGGCTACGATCTTTAGGTGATTGGATTCCAAGGATAAAGACGTGCAAAGACTTGTTTATTTGTATTAAAAATGTTTTAGTGCAATGTATCATTGGCGCATTACTATTTAAAACTATAAGAAATTATATTCTTTCGATCTTGTAATGTGCTAAAAAAGGTCTTAGGCGCAACTGCCCTAGACAGACTGCGGTTTAATAAACCCGATTTAGCTAAACTCGTTCAAATACCCTTGGGTGTGTCCGAAATGCGCATTTAAATGCACATTTTTTAAAATGAGCATTTCTTGATTAAATTAAATTACATTAAAATCATTAAATTATGTAGTTAAAATTGGTCAACACCAAATTAATAAATCGATAAATATGGTTAATTAAAATATAAATTGACATCAAATAGATGTATCAAAAATGCACACAAAAACTACATCGCATGTAGGTTTTTATATGTGTCTTCGCTAAATGCACATTTTCCAATTCGGACGCACCCTATGGGTCCGAAATGAAAAATGTGCATTTAGTGAAGACACATTTCAGAAAGATACATGCAATGTAGTTTTTATGTGCACTTTTAATACGTTGTTTTATGTTAATTTATATTTAAATTAATTATATTTATCGATTTATTAATTCAGAGTTGTACAATTTCAATTTATTTAATGATTATAATGAAATTTAATTCAACTGAAAAATGCGCATTTTAAAAAATGTGCATTTAAATTTGCCTTTCGGACGCACCCTATGAAAACAACGAGATTAGGCAAAATTGAGGTTGACATACTGCGACTAAGGTCGAAAAGTTCACTAAATCGGATTTATTAAACCGCAATCTGCTAGAGCTATCAGATTTATAAATATTAATTAATTTCAAAATCTTACGAGAATCGATTTTGCCATTTAATAAATTTGGAACAAAAGAAACAACAGAAATTTGTCATCTCATTGATCATGGCTGCATCCGAAATGAAAAATGTGCATTTAGCGAAGACACATTTCAAAAAACTACACGCGATGTAGGGTGCGTCCGAAATGGAAAATGTGCGTTTAGCGAAGACACATTTCAAAAAACTACATGTGATGTAGTTTTTATGTGCATTTTTAACATGTTGTTTGATATCAATTTATATTTAAGTTAATCATAATTATCGATTTTTCAATTTAGAGTTGTCGAAATTCAATTAATTTGATTGATTAAAGAGAAATTTAATTTTATGCAAAAATGCGCATTTTAAAAAATGTGCATTTAAATTCGCATTTGGCCGCACCCAATGACTCAATGCAAAGTAACCTGCAACATTCTTCATAAGAAGGCAAATTTCTTAAGTTCTCCCAATATGGAATATTTGGGCCATAAGGCCAATCCACTTTTTGAAAGCAAACAAAGTGAATTTCATCCATTTTTGCTCGCTACTATATATCAAAAGCCAGACAACTGCACACGAAATGAATGCAGTCATAATCTTCGAGACAGTCCACGCGTAAAGCGTTCTGAGCTAGCCCAATGCGATGTAGATGAACCTTAAAACGGTCATTACCCGAAAGGAGGCTCTTAGCTGATCCCTCTCTTTAAGGACAAAGCAAAATCAGACCGGGTTAAAATAATTAGCCAGACGACAGTTCGAGGTAGCAAACCATCCATTTGTTTAACTCACACAAAGGGAAATTCTTAATCGCTTAATCGAAAAGCACACATGGAAACAAAGCAATCGAAAAAAAAAAAATAATAATGAAGTTGCTTCCATTAGGCGTAAAAACCTCTTAAATTTTTTCAAACAATTTCCACCTCATGCTTATACATTCTATTTTGAGCAGTAGCTTATTCACAATAAAATGTACAGCCAGCACGAGGTGAAATAATATTAAAAATTAACAATAATAACAAAGTTAATAAAAATAAATTAAAAAACTACGTATTGCCCATCAATCACGCCACTCCAAAAATTTTAACCTAAATAATTTTGCCGATCCTAATCTCTTAATTTCCAATGGAATTGAATTCCAAAGGGAAACTCCCCTAACATAAAATGACTTGTTTAACGACCTACAACAATTTTTAGCCGGAATTAGGCGGAAGTTAGAGGAATAAAACCTACTAAACATTAATTTCCTATATAGATAACAAGGCTCCTTAGCTTTGAGAAGTTTAAAAATAAAAAGACAAACGCGAAATTCGTAAAAAATAGATAAACTGTATTCTAAAACAAGGCTAGAGTAGGCAAAAATATGATCGAACTTCCTAATACCAAAAATAAACCTGGCACAAGCATTGAAACATCTTTCGAGAACATTCATATTTTCCTGCAGCATACTGAATAAAACTATGTCACCGTAAATAAAATGAGGAAGAAGATAAGACAAAAACAATTTTTTCCTAAACTAACTATCAGAAAATCCTACTACTTTATACAAACAACTAAGTATGCCAAAGACCCTCTTACTAATAGTAACTAAATGGTCGCCCCAAGTAAGAGTTTTATTAACTAAGCCTAAATCCCTAACAGTATTTCAATATTCAATTAGCGAATCCTGCAGAAAAATACCAGGAAATGACGAGGTATCTAACGGTTTCTTATAAATTATAATCGACTGAGATTTGTTTGCGTTTAAAACGAGCCTGTTAGAGACCGACCAACTAACGATACTACTTAAATCTTCATTTATCAGAGAAATATTCCTAACAATAGAATTCTGATCTAAACGACTATTTCTATAAATTTGAACGTCATCAGCGAAAAAATGAAATGAACAATGTTGAATGGAGGATTCTATGTCATTTATGTACATAGAAAATAATAGAGGACTCAGCACTGAATCCTGAGGCACGCCGGAAATTACAGAAAGGAAATCAGACAAGGAATTGTCGAAAAAAAACTGCAAGAGAACGATTAGAAAGATAGTTAAAAATCAATTTGGCAGCAGAAAGCAAAAATCTAAACTGAGATAAGAGTTTATTAAAAAGAATTCTGTGATTAATAGAATCAAAGGCCTTAGAAACATCTAACAAAGTTAAAGAAGTTAATTCCCTATTATTCATATTACGCCTAATATCATCACATAGATTTAATAATGCAGTAGAAGTGCTATGAAATTTTCTAAACCCAGATTGGAAGAAACTAATTAAACTATTGTTTTGTAAATGCGATTGAATTTGATCTTTAACAACTATCTCGAAAGCCTTAGAGAAAGAACTTAAAATGCTAATTGGCCGAAAATGGGATAGAGAGGACGTGAGAATAAAATTGAAGATATGTAACAAGTATTTTGAGACGAAAGGCAAACTCGCTTAACAAATTTTAAATTGACGTTATCCAGACCAGAAGATTCCGATTTAACCTTCCAAATAGCAGATTGTAAATCCTCGAGAGAAATATTTGAAAACGAAAACGAATTAGAGGACGCGTTAGAGAACAAATCGACGGTACTACTGCCCGAGTTCAGACTAGAGCAAAAATAACTATTAATTTCATTGGGTTTGAAATCCCCACTTGAACTAATCTTGCCTCTGCCTAGACCTAAATTACGAACATTACGCCAGAAAACCTCGGGAGGAAGAGAGGAGTCTAACTTGTCCTTGAAAAAATTACGTTTAGCAATTCGAATTAACCCTACAACTCTGTTACGAGCCTGCTTGTAATCTTAATGAGACTGACTATTAGGACACCTTTTCCATAAACGATATTTACTAACTCTAAAATTTATGGCATTCGAAATTTCCTGAGACAACCAAGGCGGAGATTTTGCTTTGCAAGTAACCTTTTTAAGCGGAACGTAACTATCAAACACCAAATTAATATACGAGTTGAAAAATTCTATTTGTCTAGTTGCGGAAGTAAGGCAAAAAATATCCTCCCAAGGAACCGAGTTACAAACTAAGTAAAGGCGGGAATTGTCAATACTAGAAAAATCTCTAAAGCTAAAACTCTTTGGTTTAGGTGGAGAGTAAGAGTTCACAGAAAAAACTAAAAGATCATGATGGGATCCCATACCGAGAGACAACTGATTGAAACAACAAATAGAGTTATTAGTAAAAGATATGATATGATCAATAAGGGAATAAGAGGCCCCGCTAGCGGTTGACAAGAAAACGTTGGTGCCACAGTGTTGTATACTGATAAATTAAGACTATTTAAAAGATTCAAATAATCCTGAGGGAAGCTTTGGAGTATATTGAAATTAAAGTCACCTGATGTATACATTTCATCGAATCTACAAGAGAAATATCTAAATAAACTTTTTAAGTCTATAAGTAATTTTTTAAATTGGGCATACGACCTCTTACTAGTTTTTGGTGGGTTATAGACGGTACCGAATAAGATTTTATGACCATTAATGAAAACATTGACAAATAAAAACTCTAAATCCGATACTAACAATTCTGAAATGGAAGAAGATATGGTAACTAATCTAGCCTTAATGTGATCACCTACAAACATACATAAACCACCATAATTAAGGGGAGGTACCGCTCTATATTTCCTAACTATATTATAACCTTTGATGGCCAAAACTGAATTAGGAATATTCGGATTTAAGAAGGTCTCAGAGAAACAAAAAATGTCCACTGAAGCACCATTAAAAATCTGACGAATCTCGTCAATATTTGGGACTAAACTTTGCACGTTGAAACTAGCTACATTTAACAAAGACCTATCGACTAACATAGATTTTAAAACTACATTGGGGTTGTTAAAAGACACTCAAGTGTAAACATGACGCGACGTGATTGATGCGCAATACTTACAAATAAAGATAAGGAACGCTTCATCCAAACCGAACCGGATTACTGGAAATCTAAAACGAAAAGAAACAAAAAACCAACCAAAGTAATAAATGCCAAGTTAACCTAAACAAAGGAACAATACTTAACCGTTGAGCCCCAATTTATGCCCCAAAATCTGAATTATTTTAATATTTTTTTCCCCTATGGTGGAAAAAAAACACAAAAAAAACGCGACACGTCTGTCTAAGGCTACTAATGATTTTTTTTTCTTCTAGAAAATGGCCAACTAGGATCGAACTTGGCTATTCCTTTACCGATTTTAGTGAAATTTGACATACCACCAAGCGACAGGGAAGGGAATGGTTGAAATTGAGGTTTTGGTTAGTATATGGTATGGTATGGAAATGTGATTCTAAAATGATTTTTGGGATTATAAAATGATTTTTGGATAAAGTTCTGGAATATGGCCAAGTAAGGTGGAACTTGGCTATTTCTTACTCGATTTTAGTAAAATTTGGCATGCGCGATGGAAATAGACTTCTAAAATATTTTTTGGATATAATTCTGGAATATGGCACATACTTACAGAATTTCATCTAAAAATCATTTTATCATTCCATTTCCATTGCGCATACTAAATTTCACTAAAATCGGTTCAGGAACAGCCAAGTTCCACCCGTTGGCCTTATTCCAGAACTTTGTCCAAAAATCATGTTAGAGTCCCATTTCATCGCACATATCAAATTTCACTAAAAAGGGTTCCAAGGGCCAAGTTCCTTAATAAAGGGCCATATTCTAGAATTCTATTTCCATCGCGCGTGCCAAATTTCATTAAATTCAGTTAAATAATAGTCAAGTTCCATCTTAGTTAGCCATATTCCAGAACTGTATCCAAAAATCTTTTAGAAACCCATTTCCACCGTACATGTCGAATTTCACCAAAAACCGGTTCAGAACTAACCGAGATCCTTCCTAACTGGCCATATTCCAGAACTTTATCCAAATATATAATCCCATTTCCATCGGACAAGTTGAATTTCATCACAATTGGTTAAAGAATAGCCAAGTTCCATTGCAGTTGGCGATATTCCACAACTTCATCTAATCCAGGCTTTCTTCTAATTTTCTGTCGTCCTATAGGCGAGTATTACAAGCTCTTGTTCATTAAGGGTTAATATATAACAATCGAACAGCGTGCAGATGATCTTGCGCAATAGATAAACTTTTTAAGTCATTTACGTTGTTGGAATGTTGTCTTGTACGAAAAACGCGTTATATGGAAACCGCGTTGTAGGAGGGTTGTTCGCAATATTCGCTTCGCATGAAATGGAAACCGTGTTATAATAATACAGCGTTATAGGAGGGTTGACCACCCAAAATCATCAAAAAATTCATTAGAACCAAAGATAGCCGTAAAACACCAAAAATTTAAACGTCGGTTTCTCAGAATTTTTTTTAGGTCAAAAAAACCTAACCTCCTTCGATTCGACCAACAGAAGCTGAAATACGGAACAATAAACATAAAATAGCAAAAAAAAACTTAATATGGAGAAAAAGGACCCTTTCTGGCCGTCGGCCGATGCCAAAAACTCAGGTACTTACACGCGTTACACCAGCAACAGATTAAAAAGAAAAAATGCTATATCCGGAAATTTTCACTTCATCGAAAAAAATCGTCATATGTCTAACTCCCCCCTTATAAACAAGCTTGTAGATACATGTTACGTAGACATTTCATAATCCCTCATATTGCTTGAAGCTGAAGGACTATTTTGGGCTGGAGGACATTTTTTTAAATTTGCGGGATATGGATCAGCTGCACGGGACATGTGAGATTCTTTGAACAGGAATGGCCAAAATGCTGAGCAGTAAATTTACTATAAGTAACGCTTCTACTGATAGATGTTCCACAAACATTTCAAGTTGATTGTTGGTTGGCTTGACCTGTTTGTTATTCTATTCTTTTAGCAGGTATTTCGACTAAGAGTATGTAATACATTACGAATACGATCAGAAAAATGTGAAATGTTGTTTTATGAGGACTTTGTCCTAATAAACAGTTTAACTTTTCCGAGGAGACATATGTATCTATCTACAACTTTTCTGTAAAGCATTGCAATTAATTCCTTCACCATTCAGAATTTATGAAACGATTGTAAATTTTAATTTTAACATTCTTCATTATTTTGATTAGCTATAATTGAAGCACAATCGTTTAATCTTAACTATATTCTTAAATCATGATTCATGGCTATAAAAGAAATGCCATTAGCTGCTGTTCAATTTTATTATATGATCGATGATCACGGACAATTAAAAAACTATTATTGTACATTAAATTTACGTCTCCTATTAAATGAAAGCATTTGTTAAGATGGTTTTCGCTTGGAGCAGATTATATCAAACAATAAATTATTGTCAGTGTTAGTTATTGGAAAACGATTAGTGTCTAAAATTTAGAATATTAGATATAATTAAAGTAATTATTTTTATAGATATTTTGAAGTTCTTGGAAACTATTATCCATCTATAACTTGGACCATTTGATTCTTACTATACAATAAATAATAAATGATTCATTCGGTTTTTATTCATTAAAATTCCGAACTCACTTAGGCAAGCCCAAAAATGCTTATATAGGTACTAACCCAAACCTCAATTTCAACCCTTCCTTTCCCTGTCGCTTGGAGGCGCATACTCATCTACTAACTGTCACTAATTTATTTGTTGGATGAATTATGTCTGTCCGTCTGAAGACTTAAGCTTGGACCAGCGAGTCAATAAGAATCAGTAAGAAACCTTACGGAATTTGACGTAGCCAATTTGCAAGACCAGTTACGAAATAATAACTAGGCAAATTGAATAATTTTGTACATATGCTGCGATGCTCAAATTAAAAATTGATTAAAAATATGGTAAGAATTCAAAGAATTATAAGAACCATTTTTATTTCAATCATATTTCATAATATGGCTTAAAGAATAAATCCGTATCACTCCATGTCATAAACATGTCTCCACTAAACACTACAATGATGAAATCCATTTACCTACACAAATTTAATTCGGTATTTTCCATGTTATTTTATACAAATAAAAAATATATGGCTGTCCTATAATATGCCCATTTTGAACTAATATCCTATCCGGTCCTAGGTTTTTTGACTTTACCTTAAGTTTAAACGAAAATTTTCGCTTTGTTAAGTTGGGGTAAAGTGACAAGTCGTTTTATCGAAAAAACGAAAAGTTGCTAAAAATTCGCTGGTCAGTAATATTGAAAGTCTATATAGCGTACCGCTACGTTAAGTTCTTACTGATTCGCTGTTCCTGCCTTTAGACTTCTCGTGTTCATTATTAATACCCAGGACAGCGATTTTGGTCGCAAAATGAAGATTGAGGATTGCTAATTTTTTATATTTACACAGCGTATAATATACATTTTGCTATTGTGTGCCTTCAAATATTTTATTGTATTATTGTATTTTCTCACGAATGATAATAAGTATCAAAAATAAGCGAAGCGGTTGAAATCGATTCAAATTTCTGGTGCTTATGCTCGCCTTGAGTCATTTTTCCCTTTATTCTCACTTGAGGATTTCATGTTTTTGTATCTATTGTTGTTGTAACCGACGACATTCATTTGGTTTCGTTAATAAAAAACAAAAACAAAATATGCGCAAATAAACAAATTTCTCGTGATCGCCAATAAAAAAAAAACAAAAAGCAACATAAATAAATGCTTTCTACACATTCGAACATTCACATTCGAAATATTTTTAATTTTTTTGTTTTTGGATATTGTTGTTTCTTTCTGAGTTATGTGTGGGAGTATATAAGAACATCATAAGTGTAATCAATATTTTAATATATTCTCTCGATCGTTCTCTTCTGAGCTTATTTCTCTTATTTGTGTCATATTATCCCTCTTACTTGTGTCATTTTATCTCTCTTATTTGCATCATGTTAAACGAAAAACTGAAAAAAACGCACATTCGACACTAAAACAATTTACCAATACTATTGCCTTTCGGTAATTCTCAACTCAATTCTCATTTTGCGACCAAAGTCACTGTTCAGGTTTTCGTCATTTAGCGCTTGCTGTTTAGTTTTATCTTTCTGGCCAAATCCGCATGAACTTGTTACTGTGAGTTGGAGTCTGTTTGTAATGTTTTCTCTAGTCTCTGTTGAATGTGTAGTTTACATAAAACTAAAAGTAGTCCTGCCACCCAAAGGCCATTGTGCTAAAGACGTTTTACGTATGCTCCTCGTGAGTTAACTCTCGAGTTTTCCTCTTATTTCATTGCTCAGAAGCTGTGCACTTCTCAAGCTCATATCTTGCCCTTTTCATATTTTAAAGATCGCCACTCTTTATTTTAATAGTATGTACATATATCGATCAGAATAATAGCAGCAGTCGGTATACCAGAAAATCTTTATTTCAAGGTCACGAGAAACAGTCAAAAGAATAAACCAGAGTGTGTTGAGATTTTCAATTGATCTAACTCATAATTAAAATTATCCCCAAAAAGAGCTAACGCACCTGAACGTGAAATTTCAAAATTATTTATTTACAGAAACGGAGCAAGAGGGCCCCGCCAAGAGGGCCTCTGTCTTTTATGTACACTTGATCATGAACTCGAAAGCAAAACGAAACATTTATTTCTTAATGTGCTAATGGATATGATTTGGTTGTGAAATACAATTTCAATCTATAATGAAGAAGTAATAAACAAAATATGAAATTCAAAATCGTAACCAGATTTCGAAAATTCATTCATAAAACCAAACCAACGAAAAAAAAAGTCTATTGACAAATTTTATTTTTATTTTAAACCACGACGTATCGTCATAGTTTTTCTAATTTGAGTATATGTACTTCCGTCAAAATTACAAAACAAAAACACAGATATTTGAAAATAAAAAAAGAAAAAAAAATTAAAATAAACAACAACCAAAATACAGTAAATATACACCAACATATTTTTTGTGTACACATCTACAACATCACATATATTCTTACCTTTTCGTTTCAAAAACCTTCGATTATAAATAAATAAAAAAAAAAAAATGAATGATCAAAACTCGAAAAAATTAACGGAAGAATCGTTTCCGTTTTTTTTTTTTATGATTATCCTGGGTAGTTTTATTGTTGTATTCATGTATATTTTACGAGATGCATACAGACACAAAACATACATAAACCTCTCGTTTAATAAAAACATCATTGCAATCGTTGTTGTCGTCGTCGTCGTCGTTTATATGTACATAGAGCGGAAATACTACTTGTGAAATTGTGAATAATAGGAATGAAATAATAAACTACATGAATTATGAACGAGGATGTGGGTATGATAAAACGGAAACACATTTTTCAAATTTTAAATTTGTATTCGAAGTTTTATAAAAGAAATAAAACATAAAAAAAAAATTGTTTGTTTTATTTACTGTATATGTAATTAGTATTTGAGCTTAATATAATAAATGGGAGCAACATTAAATATGTGGAGTAACAAAAAAATTTTTTTTTTTTTTTTTTGAAAAGCAATTTCCCATTTAGATTAGAAATGGGAAAATATAATATTGATAAACGATTGTTTAATCACTACTCATTGTGCATTGTTATTGGGCAACTTAAAAAAACGACATTGTTTTGTTTTATGGGATTCGCCGTTTATATAACGGGTATCAATATTTTAGGTTAATTTTTAAATTTGCTTCAATTTCAATTTTTTACTTGATTGTTACATGTTTTATTTTACAGGTGACAAACAGAAACATTGAAGTTATGAAAAACGAACCGGTATACGGTTGAACAACGCGTGTTTATTGTGAAATTATAAATTTGGTGAAAGTTTTGCCGAAAATGTCCGTACCGGCAATCGAAGAAACATCGCAGTAAACATTCAGACGTTAACATAGCAGCTATCAGTGCAAAGGTTCCAGAGAATTGTGCGAGGAAAAAACTGAACCTTCTGCTCAATCCAAGCAAGAAACAATAGTGTAAATATTCTACTTTATTAAACTTTGGCTTCGTATCTACCATAGATTAAAAATGAACCAATCCTCAAAGTTGGTAAATTGGTTGAAAAACAAAAATAATTTAGGATCTGGAATATTTATGATAAGGATAAGGCTTTAATTTGGAAAGTTGGTAAACTGGAACTGATAGAATTCAATCTATTTATTAAGCCCTTTAAGATGCAATATTTTCAAAAGGCAGTGGCCTTAAACGTCAAATTTCGGACGCTGGAAAGAAGTTGTTTATCCACTAAAATTCAGATTTATAAATTATTTATTACCTAAATGTATCCAGAATTTCAGAAAAAAAAAAATTTTTTTTTTTTGCTGGACATGGCTTACTAAAAATTTCAATTCGGAATAGAACATTCCATCAGGCTATATCATCCACAGTACATGATTTCAATGAGTGTCTGCCTTAAAAGAGTTGGTATGTTAGTGTGAGTTCACTTTCAAGCGAGATCATTGCTTATTATTCTCTATATGATATTAAGAATTTATGTATTAAAGCTGGCAGTTCTTCTATCGTCGTAGTTCCTGCATATGTTCTCTATATTTCACATTAATTTATTAAAATTGTAAATAAATTCCAAATCAATCTAACTTATAATTATCTACGGCTTCTTCCCATTGGCGTTCCTTAGTATCTGGTAAATTCAAGTAAATCACAACTTTGGCTGCCGTCGAATTCTCGGGCAAATCATTTACCACGGTAAATGTAGATTTTTAGTGTTCGCTTTTTGTTAAATTACGCAATGTTTTCTATTTTATACTCGTTCAATTCTTATAACAATAAAGAATAAAGTACCTAAACGTGAAACATTTACCTTTTTTTTCGTTTACACTTCATAAGAAAAAGGTCAAGGATTTAGTCAAGAATTCGACTAAGTCTGTGTACTAAATTTGTGTTGCATAGGAGCTGAGTGGACTCAATATTCACATGTTGCCGCAATTTCAGTTAAGATGAAGTTCACTTTAAGTTCCAATGGAGGTCATTATTCCTGACATACCAAGGTGCATCAACTATGTTCCTTAATACCATATTCTGAAATCTATGGATGACATTTACGTTGCTCTGTTTGGTACAAACCCAAAGCTAAATACCATAAACCCAAATCCGTTTCAATATTTGTGCTACTTTATAAGTAGAAGCTTGTTGTATGTTGATAAAAGAGAGTTCCTTCCCATCAGCCAATACAACTTTCTGTATTTAAGTCTTAGTTCTTCACGTTTGTCCTTGACGTGTGCTTCGTTTGTAAAGTTGATGTGAACTGATTTAGTTTCATTTAGTTTTATTCGTCATCTTTTTGTCCATTTATTTATGTGAGCTATAGCTGATTGTAACTTTTGTGTTGACCTTCGTTGCTTTTTCCAACAGCTAAGATCGCCGTGTCATCTGCAAAAGTCGTCACAGTGTTGTTTTCTAATGCAGTAGAACTCTTAAATTGATTTCCTTCACTTCCGAAAAGGTATCATCTACAATAACTTAATCCTGAAGAATCTATTGCAGTATTTTAGCAAATTGCATTGGTAGACGATTTCTTAACTTGCGGTGCAACGTCTGGAAATATCGTTGAACAGACTGGTCTCCTCTAGTGCTTTCTCAATTATAGTGGTTATTCGGTATACTTGATCAATTGTTGAGTATTGGTTCTCAAAGAGTTTGGACATGATTGGCAATAGCAAAATTCCTATAAACGAGGTTATGCGTGATTGTTTCCCAGGTTTTCAGATCCCACAAGCTTAGTAAATATTTGATTCTAAATGCTGCATTTATAAGATTGGTAAGTTTTACCAGAGCTTTCCATGTCATTTATTTTGAGGTTTCTGCAGTTATAAGATTGTAACCAGGGGCTTTTTTCGTATTCATATTAGCTTTTATATCACGCATGACTTCTTTCGGTGTTGTCGGTAGAATTTCTTTACTTTCTTGCACAGTTTGTTCAGTTATTATCTCGGCTTCCAATGTTTGGTCGTCATGTGGCTGGAATATTTTTTCTAGGTGTTCAGCAAATTCTCGAGCTTTGTCTTCAATATTCTTAGCTCATTTCTCACCTGCTATTCTTATTGGAGGAACCTGCATTATTGGTCTTTTAATTCTTTTTTGCTTTTCAAAGGGAATAATCATTGCTGCTATCATTAGTTAATTTTCTTAAATAATTGTTGATTGATACATCTTTCAATTCTTTGATCTCTCTTCTTAATTGTTGATTGAGATTGTTCAAATTAGTTTTATCTCGGAGCCCTTGTTTGTTACATACTCTTCTCGCTCTTCTTTTCTCTGCTAGGAGTTCCTTAATTTCCAAAGGGTAGTTGTTTCGATTGATTTTATTTATAATTTCAGGGCAATTCCCAAGCTGATTGCTGTATATCGTTCACAAATTTGTGAACTTCTTTATCTAATTGCTCTTCGGTCTTTAAAGGAACCATTAAGTTAATTTTTTCTAGCGATAGTCTAAAGCAGTGATGCCCAAAAAACATGGCGGATATACACTCAGATTCAAAGCGATTACTACTAGCAACAAGCGAAAGGAAAATCTAAAAAACGTTTTTTCCATTTTCTTTGTATTTCCACAACTTTGGTAAAGGCTTAGAAATAGTGTTCGTGCTTGCCAATTAATTTTATGTCCGAATTCAAAAATTCTTGTTAACATTACAAGTACAATTCAAACAAAAATATATTTTTTTTAAATTTGTTTTATAAACACAATGAAACGAAGTTAAAATACCAATAATCTATTGAAATAGCGGTAGTAGAAAGCATAAATAAGTTTTCAAGTCGTTCGTTGCATAAACGGTTTCGGTGTTGATTTTTTATCATTGCCACAAGTGAAAATGTATTTTCGCATGTGTAAGTACTTGAAAATAAAGAATACGATTTTATAACTGCATCAAACAAATTTGGAAAGTTTGATAGGCTAACGAGCTTTCAAAATCTAATTCCGGTTTCCTTCGAATTTTTTAAAGTAACATCGGTTTGTAAATCGCAAAGTTCTATCTGAAAATTTGTTGGTTGATTTACAATTGTACAGTGAATAGGATCCCCAAATATTTCACTAATAAATCTGATATCTTCAAATTCTTGAAATCTTTCGTTAATTGATTAATAAGAATTTCTAATTCTGGTACAAATTTTGAAAAGTCGGAATTTCGAAATTCTTCTAATACAGCAAAACAACATTCAAAATGAGCCAACCTATTTTGTTATAAATCAATTTTAAAAATTTTAAGTTTTAGTTTAAAACTAGCAATATTTCCTACAGTTTGAAAAATCGAGAGGTTTGTGCCTTGAAGGTTTAAATTTAATTTATTCAAATGTGTTCGCAAATCATTCATAAATGTCAACGATGTTATAAATTCTGAACACTTTAATTTAATAATTAATTATTTTGTATTGTCGCTATCATTTATTCGCGTTTCCAAAAAATTCAAAATATCCTTTCTCAATTCAAAAAATCGATTGAAGCAGTTTCCTCTGCTGAGTCAATGAATTTGCGAAAATAGGATCACATCTTCGTAAGCTGCTTCCGTTTCTTTAAAAACATCCTTAATTCCCTATGTCTTAGCGAGTATGGACCTCCTCTCAATTTATTAACACTTTTAATTACAACATCTATAGTTGTTTTAATATTAAATGCTTGTACACATAGAGCTTCTTAGGCACATTAATATTCTTCTTATTCATTATTCCTTTTAGTCCATTAATTATCCCCATTATGGCCGGCACCCCATCGGCTCATACTCCCGATAACTTTTCAAAATTATAAAATTTTGGATTCGACTGCATTAAATATATCTGTGCCTTTGGTGGTCCTATGCAATGGTATGCAATTCTGTAGTTCTTCATAAGTAGTAAGCTATTCGGTAATAATCCGCACAAAATTGTGTCAGATACATCTGTGAATTAATCAGTTGCTATAGAAAAAATATAAAGGGCTGAAACCTTATAAGGTGATCAGAGCTTCGGTCTTCATTAATTCAATTCAAAAATCATTTTAAAATCCAATTTCCAACCCACATGTCAAATTTCATCAAATTCGGTTGAGAAATAGGCCATTTCCATCATACTTGGCCATATTCCAGAACTTCTTCCAAAAATCATTTTAGAATCACATTTCCAATGCACAAGCCGAATTTCCAAAAATCATTTTATAATCTCATTTCCAATGCACAATTGGTTGAGAAATAGTGAAGTTCCCTCAAACTTGGCCATATTCAAAAACTTAATCTACAAATCATACACATATGTTGTACATACATACAAACACTCACTTATATAGATTACTCTACTAATCCAACCCCAATTCAACTCCAATTCAACCCGCAAACGACCCCCAACTCAACCCTGTACTCAAACGCAAACTCTCTTTCAATTCAATCCTCAAACCAGCACATATAAAAATTAGCCAACTGCTCACTATATCTTAATCCAATCCCAACTTAAGTCCAACTCAACTTCAACTCAACCCGCAAATTGACCCCTGACTTAACCTTCATCGTCGCCCATAATGATCCTGTGAATTTTATCAATTTAGAGTCGACTGCATTAAACTACAACTTGTGATTTGGCTGTTTCATTCTGTTTATCAGAACAACTTGAAACTTTTACTTCATGATACGAAATCGACCAGCTTGCAATCAATTAATTTCTTTTGGTATGGGAGTTTTGGCACTAACTCGTCAATTTCGGTTTTTTATTTGTGGATTTTGCAGATCAAGTCATTTTGCAACCATAAAATACGACCAAGATGGATTTTCTTAATATTTTTCCTGATTTTTTATGTCTCGATTTTTTTCCCATTCCTAGAATTTTCCTAGACTGTAAACCAAACCAGAAACAATCCCAATTTTCAAAATTAGAATTAAAATTGAAATATTCAATGAAATCTTAAAAAAATAAGTGTTAAACTTTGGGTTGGTTTGTTGGGCTAACTACTCGATTGCCTTTATAAAGTAGTTAAACCAACACTAAGAAATATTCAGAACTAAGGGACTTATTTTACGTTACAAAAAGCTATTAAATAAGCAGAGATTAAAAAAAGTTGCTTGGAGAATCAATAAAGCAAATTTTGAAGAATTTTTTTCATTTTACAATGGAACTTCGCAAACATATTTTGCAAGTTTTTCCATTTGTTCTTCATTAAACGACAAAACTATAAGGGCGGTAAATAGTACTAACAGACTAAAATCAAAATCCTCATGCAATGGGAAATTTCATTTTTATTGTAATATTTGAACTTAATCATATTTAAGAATAAAGTCTGTTCAAACTTCTTTTATGACCTAGATGTCTTCAATCAAATAATCAAAGAGGATTACTGGTTCACTATCAACATTATACTAAATATATGTATAAATATTTTTAATTTATATTAACAGTTAACCTTATAAGAATCATACAAAAACTTCTTTTTATATTGTGTACATGTACATGTATCATAACAATAACGATAACATTATCCAAAAAAAACTATTTATTATTCTGGGAACTACTTTCCGTCAGATAGTTTTTTGTCGTCAAACACAACATATTGAAACGATTATAAAATTATTATTTCTTTCATAATTATTTCTACTAGCTAAAAAAAAAAAATCAAGACAATAGCTTTTTGATTTTCTAATGATTTGGATATTTTTAGCGGATATTGCTACCCAAATATTTAACGCACAATGTTCGGAAGGTGTTGACCAAAATATTATATTAATACGCAGTTACGCACATATTTCACTTAAATTGATACGCAAAATTAAATTTTATTCATTGCAGACCATTTTCAAAGACATCGAGGATATGACGAAGAATGAAATAGGCTCAAAATTAAAATATCAAAAAGTGATGCAGCAACCCGTTTAACAATTTAAGAATTTTCTACGCAAATTCTTAACGCATCGTAAGTACTTCAATGACTGGTCCCAAATGGTTGCCTTGGATGTTGCAACATGGATTAAAAACCAGATAACCGATTAACCTGAGCCGTTTGTCGATAACTGGTTACACATAGGACTCTAAATTTTTATTTTCAGAATGCTTTTCAATTATTATTATGAGCACAAACTTCCATTTGCTATGTGTTGTCTATTTCCCTGCGTGGTTCATCATGGTAAAACAATCGTAATTTTTCAGAATAATGATTGGCTTTTTCGGAATGGTCGACCAAACCAAACTATAAAATCGGGTTTATTGAGTTTGCTGAATTGTATTTGTTGTTTTAATTGTTATGATTTATCTGCCTTTCCAACTAAACGAAAGATTTATCTGAGAAAATCTGAGTTAAAATGGCATTCTGGCGCTAGCGCCAACCATAAAATATCCCGTAATTCTGTAATTAGTTGCATGTTCAATTTGGCGCAGTGGCGCTTGGTTTGATCAGCACATTGTTTCTGAATCGTAGTAATTTAGGATTGTAGGGCTGGCCAATATACTCTGCCGGATACACCCGACCAAGACTTTCGTGTGATATCGTATAAGGCTAAATTTAAGCTTATTAATTTTGAAAATATGCTTATATTTGACTATTGCCATTTGGACGCAGAAATGACTGAACTATTTTTCTAATTTAGAATGGAGGTTTTGAATTCGACTGATAATGCCAATTCTTCATTAATTTACGGTTGCTTTTATTATTTTCATAATAATTATATTCCTATTAACATTATTAACCGGTCACGAGTTACCCGTATTTGCACTTAATTATTTCAATTTTTTAAAAGTTAGGCCCTACATGTTGTAACTCACCACTTTTTCAGTTCGATAGAATAACTGTATTCCTTTGACAAAAATACATACAACAATGCATTACTATAACGGTAATATTGTACTGTGTTATTGTACAACTTTATGACTGACGGTATAAAACTTTTGCATAAAATGGCCGGTCAACAATGTGTTACACAAATGGATTACGAATCTGTTGCTTCGTTGTTTAATTCAGGTACTGCAAAAAGTATGTCAGTGAGTGACATGGAGTTTGCTAAATATAAAAGAACAGTCGATTTAAAGGATCTAGAAATATCGTAATGAACAGAGTAACTACATAGCTTGATAATAAATTCTAAACAGGGGGGCTATTTGGGAATTCGATTCGAACGTGATCATCTTCGATATATTAGAATCCTATTTGAATTGAATCAGATTCATTCGTTTCTTATTTAAATCAAATATGAATCTTAAATAGCCCGCTAGAGGTACTTATTTGGCAGTTGTAAGTGAACCGTGAAACGAATTTGGAATAACATCCATCATGTTGGATTGGAAAAACGTAAGTCTTATATTTTAACTAATAAGGACCCCTTATGAACCCGTGATGTACAGTCAATGTCTACCGACATAATGACAGGGTCCTCCCGCTCCCATTACTCAACGTTGTCATTGGACGCTTTCAGGTCTCGCAACATGTTGGCTTTGAAAATTTACTGATGGAAAAAGTGACATTCGATCTATCACATTGCCATGAAATTTTGCAAAAAATCGGTCGCATTCAGAAAACAACAAGTTTATTTCACTCAATATGATGCCAACAGTTGGCGGACCTGAAAGCGGCCATTAATAGAGATACTGATGAGTGAGTATCGCATTTGTGAGTATATTTCTCATTTAGTAGTGTTAGTGAAAACAACATTATCAAAACTGTTTATTAGATAAAATCTAACTCATCTCATGCTATATTTCCAAACTTCAATAATTCTCAATTTTTTATTCCCTAATTCCCAAAAGTGTATTCTGGCGTAATTGGGAATAATTTCCAATGGGATAAAACACTATTTCAAATTTTGCAGCCGCCATGATTTAAAAATTGTATTTTTTACATAACCGGTACTACGTTGTAAATAAAATAATGAAAATCCACAAAACAACCGACCGGTTTCTTGTAATTCTAAAAAAAAAAAATTAGAAAGAAGAAGAAGAAATCACTTATGGAAAAAATAATTCCCAACTGCTAGAATACTGTCAAAATAGTTCAATTCCCAATTCCCAAGGAATAGCCAGAATAGGGCCACTGGTCATGATAAAATCAATTTGATATTCTTAAAAATTATATTATTTTGTTACATCGTCTTTGACCTACCTTATTAGTAATTGGATCTTGAGGTCTGAAGAAGAGAATATCAACTCTTTGGATAACCTTAGACCGATTAGTTTGGTAAGGATTTGCCAGATGCAATAAAATATTCCCAGTAGCACATGTATACTGATGATAGCCAAATATACCTTAGCGGTACTAGTGATGATATTTTGGAAATTTTCCATAATATCAAACGATTAGCTTGGTCTAAATTTAATGGAATCGCATGGAACATTGCGAAAATAGCAGCTTTAATTATTACATTTTTTAAAATTTAAAACCCACATGTAGTAACATCACTTTTTCGAGTCGATAGAATAACCGTATTCCTTTGGTAAAAATATAAAAATTTACAACAACGCATTTATAATAACGGTATCAGTGGTGCATTGTTGAGGATTATTATATTTTATTCTGACGGTATATAGCCGGTGATATGAGATAACTTTTGCGTAAAATTTCCGGTCAATAATATGTTAAATACATTTTTTATCAATAAGGCGATTTTTTAGAATATGCACCTAAAACTATTATTTGTTAGGAAATCTTTAGTTTTTATTATGATCAAAAATAACCAGTTAATTGGAAAACTGTTAATTTTTTCACCTAAAACCGGTTATTAGATTACTCTTCAGATTTCCGATCCCTAAGCAACAGTTTATGACTACGGACTATTTTTGTGTCTATGTCTAGTCCTAGTGGACCGCCACCCATACCTAACCTAAGCAGCAGGTTGACTGTTCTGAACTAGTAAATTAACAAACAAGCCTTCATTCGACAGTATCTAAAAAGGTATGTAGTATTTGGACGTGTTAGAAGGAAAACCTCTCAAAATACAGTTCTTCTAAAAAGCAATTTTGAAAATTCTTCAAGCGATTACTAAGGGAAACGGTAATTGTAGTTACATATTACGAATTAGATTCAAGGAAAATGAAGAGAAATTCTAAAAATTGGTTGTTTAGAAAGCTTTATTAATTTTATACAATTTGGAAGAAGTAATCTCGTTTGGCTATTCCTAAGTTGGCTATTCCTTAACCGTTATGATGAATGTGACATGAAAAGGGATTCTAAAATAATTGTTTAATAAAGAGCATTTTCAAGAATTCAGCCACTGTAAAGTTATTCGCAATCAATAATGCATTAATGCAAGCGGTATAAAAAGACTGAAAAATATGCTTTATGGCTGCAGGCGTAATTTTGATTTTGAAACATCAAAAAAAGCACCCAAATTTCTGAAATTTGGTAAATTAGGATGGAGCTTCACTATTCCTTAACAGATTTTAGTGAAATTTGACATTAGCGATGGAAATGAGATTCTAAAAAGATTATTGGGTGATGTTCTGAAATATGGCCAAGTACGAGGGAACTTGCTTATTTCTCAATCGATTATGATATAATTCGATAGGTACACTGGAAATGGGATTTTAAAATTATTTTTAGATGAAATTTTGGAATATGGCCAATTAGGATGGAAATTAGCAATTTCTTAACAGAATTTAGTAAAATTTAACACGTGCGATGGAAATGGGATTCTAAAATAATTTCTAAATTAAATCCTGGAAATATGGTTAAGTAGAATGGAACTTGCCTATTTCTTAACTGATTATGATGAAATTCGACATATAATGAATGATGTTGGAAATAGCCAATTAGGGTGGAACTAAGCTATTTCTTAACCGATTTTAATGAAATTCGACATGTGCGATGGAAATAGGATTATAAAATAATATTTAATAAAGTTCTGAAATTTGGCTAAGTACGTAGGATGGAGCTTGGTTATTCCTTAACCGAAATTAGAGATTTATGATGGAAATGAGATTCTAAAATGATATTTCTAATTCCGAGGCTCTACACTACCGTTAGTAATTTCATTTTTGCTTTAATTTCTATATTTTTAAACACCACCGGCCCGATTTCAAAATATACAATTTTAATTTTTTATAAAAATGTTTTTTTCTTTTTTCACTCAATTTTCATACAGCGATCCACTTTCATAACGTTATACCACCCAGTTTGATAAATTCATGCATATTCTTGTACTCTTCTCCATTCGTAATAATTGATTCAAGTTTTTTTTTCATTCCTAAGGCCATTGAACATTCCTCTATTTTGGCTAAACTTTGAATATTTTAGAATTAAATATTCGATGTCCTCCACAACCAAACAGCTTTGTGGATTTATGAATCATCCTCACTCAAATGACGCTTCCTTAAGCATTCTTTCCAATTACCATGATTCAATCTCACCCGTTCCATCGTTGGCATCATTGTAATTCCCCCTTTGATTTCCTTAAAAACAGTTTCCCCAAAGGAGCACTACACCATTCAAAGTACTTCTTTCCTTTTACCCTGCTCTTTTCTATAAATTCACTCTCCCTCTTTCTATCCGAAGTACATCTCTTACATCCATGAATTCATAATCTGTTATCTCCTCAAAGCATACAACTCCTGTTGGCAAGCATATCGACTCTTTCATTACCTTCAATCTGTAGGTGTGAAGGTATCCATTACCTCGTCGAATCACCTCGCTCAGGTTCAATCAATTCTGCTTTCATTATACAGATGCTAAAATTCATTCTTAACATTTTCTCTTTTTTCATTGCGGGAATGTACACCCACTCGATCCTCATTCACAGTAGCATCTGTACATACTTCTACATGTGCAAAATAATTCATTTGCATTCTTCGAAATTCTCTCTTAACCGATAACTCATTCATCATCGCTTTTGTTATGACTCCAAAATTCAAGCACACAGCAAGATGAACGGGAGGAACTTTTGGACCCACTTGTCTAATTTTGGAAAATTTTATATTTTCCGCCACTATTTTCGACTGTTGCATTTTTTGGTAATCCGTTCCTCCTTCCAATCTTACTTTTAACTCATTCACTAACACTTTATCTGTTGTCAACATTCCCACAGTCTCTCGCACGATGATCCATTCCCTCTTATAATTAAGAGGTGAAACACCCAATTCGGTCTATAGAGTATGTATTGGGATAGAATTAATCGGTCCCAATACCACTCTAGCACATGCATTCTCTACTTTCATTAACTTTTCAAACCC
Organism: Tipula vernalis; assembly: GCA_958295665.1. NCBI lineage: Eukaryota > Metazoa > Arthropoda > Insecta > Diptera > Tipulidae > Tipula > Tipula vernalis. The sequence continues at coordinate 226,027,215 of OY282560.1, forward strand.
GACTTTAGATCCGTCACCATACACACTCATCCCATAAGGAATTTTTGAAAGGCACTAGCGCCTTTCTTAGTTTTTCAGTCACACTAGGGTGAGCCCCCCATTTCGGTTTACTCACCTCTTTGATCAGATTTAATCTTCTCTTACAATTATCGGGTAATTTTTCCATCTGCACTTTAAAACTCAATCGATTGTCGATCCAGATTCCCAAATACCTAGTCAATCTTGAATAATCAATTGTCTAATTATAGATTCGTACATCAATTCTTTGTTTTTGTTGAGCCTAATGTTCGCCACTCCCTGAATCTGTAATCCCTTCCTCACATAACAAACTTCCGCTCACTCATAAACTCATACATCCATTTACAAATTTTTCTAGGAAATCCAATGTTCAAAAGAACCTGATATAGTTTCCCTGGAGCCACATAATCATCCGCTCTTTCAATATCCAGAAATACCGCCACAACAAACTTCTTTTCCTTTCGTACTTCCCACACAAATTTTCCCACACATTCGATTGCAGAGTGGTTACGTCGGAAACTAAAAGTGGTTTACTATTTTCATTCATCAACTTTTTGTTTCAACAAATTGGTTAAGGAATAGCCAAGTTCCAGTTGGCTATATTTCAGAATTTTATCAATGCACAAGTCAAATTTTACTCAAATCGGTTAAGAAATAGCTAAGTTATATCCTAATTGGCCATATTCAAAAATTTCATCTAAAAATAATTTTAGAATCCCATTTCCTTTGTACCTGTCGAATTTCACATAATCGGTTGAGAAATAAGCAAGTTCCCTCTAATGTATACAACTAATCGATTAATCGGTTTAACAATAATCAATTAATCGTTTTTTCGATAACCGATTGATCAACAACCATGCCCTAATCTCATCATTATGAGAGTTTATTATAGTGCAATATATTTCAATAGTTCCAGCAAATCTTTTCTTTTGTATTTTGCGGTTAGCCTACCAGAGGATAGAATACGTGTTGCTCAACGACTACTAATTTTATTGGTCTTCGAGCTTGTAGCTTTTTAGTATTATTGTACAGTATATAGTTTGAACCTTTCTACTTTAATCAATTTCATCTTGAGCCAGTTGACTGATAATTCGGTAGCTGTTCCTTTCAACATTTTTAATCTCGAATAACTCGAAAAATATTGATTTATCGAAAAAACTTCGTAGACTATTTTTTGCTTAGAATTCCTTCCTCGAGAAGAGGTGACATCACGCCCAGGGTAAAAGCACACATCGGTACTATATAACTTTTGTTCCTTGATTCACTACCTACTTACTGTCCAAATTTCACGTCAATCGGTTTTTTCCGAAAGAATTCTGAGCTAATAACCTATTTTTACTGTCAAACACTGGACTATGAATCTAAAACAAATTTAACAAATACACCAATTTTTTTTCCCCATCGCACGCTTTGATTTCCCAATAAAATATACCGATAAATATATATGATATAAGATAGATCGGGGCTATATCTCGTTGCAAAACGTCTTAAATTCGTTATATCCTTGCGCCAGGGTGACCCAAAAAATGTCAATACAAAGGTAACCAAAGAACGAGAAAGCAAGACCTTGATCTATTGAAAGAGATGATTGTGTTCAAGATGCTTGAATGGCTGTCAATAAGTTTAAGCCGAAGATCAGAAATGGAGGAAATTAATAAAGAAATAAAGAAGTTGTATCTGAGTTAACTTCAGAAAGAACTTTAGAAAACTCGAAGGAATTTTTACTTCACTCCAGTTGATTCGATCGATTGATCGGATGTATCCTGTTATCTTAAACGGGAATCTAATAATTTGGCTTGAATCGATTATTGAATCCAATATTTATGTAAAAATTATTTACAGATATTTATATTTCGTTCTAAAACTGTACCTTTTTCGCCAAGCGCAACTTTCAAGAAAAATGACTTGTAGTGACTGTAATGACTCTTCTACCAACAATAAACTTACTACAAGTTACGAAGTAACAAAAATCTAATTAACAAAACAAAAATGTAATTAACAGAAATCTAATTAAAGGAAGTAAACCTAAAAGCAAGCCTAGACTTGATTACTAATTGATTTGAATATCGTTACGTGGTAAAACACTTTACGGTAAATTGGTTCAATTACCTGTAGGATTTGCAGTAAAACCGGATTTGCAGTGGCCCGGTCAACCCGTCTCGATTTATATGTAAAACGGCCCGTACAAGATACGATTGGACGTGTAATGGTGCCTTTACACTATGCGATTTGCACGATTTGTTGTACAATAGTTTGCTGCATGGGAATCGTGTAGTGTAAACATCACAAAATCAAATTGCACGTAAATTGCATTGAAATTACAGCCAAACCGCATTTTTATAAAATGTGTGTGCAATATTTTTGACAGCTATGTACCTAAACTGCACTACAGTATCCTTTTTGCTGGAACAAATTACCTCAAAATTATATCTTGATGTTGTATTTGCTTTTTAATAATATTTCGAAGGACGAGACGTTTTAGAATCTTCTAGTCTTAATTCATTAAAAACGAGACTTTGAATATCCTTTTCTCCAAAATCTCGTCTTTGTAGCCAGTTGCTTGCCAACATTGTCCTATTTTTAATTTTACGCGGCTTTAATTTTTTATTTTTTTTTAATAATTGCAATCGTATTTGGGCATAATTCGATTAAAATTAAATTTGTTTGGTTTTCCATTCTGAATAAGTAGAAAATTAAAACATTATTTTATTATTTTTTTTATGCAGCTCAATTTTTAGTTATATGGTGTAAGCAACGAAAAATTCAAATCTCATCAAAATTGCGGGGAACTGTATACGATTTATTTCCCCTCGCACGAGACGGACTCGTGCAGCCGCCTTAAATATTACATGCAAATCGCGTAGTGTAAAGGCACCTTTATAAGTAGTACAAAATTTCCGTGCCGTTCTATTCAACAAAACGACCCCGTCATACTGCAGTTTGTACTACAGACTTGTTGTTCGATCAATCGTATCATATATGGGCCGTTTAACACTTGTAAAACGATCAAAGAAATCGTGTATGGGCCATTTAACGGTTTTAGTGAAATTCAATGAAAAGTACAATTTTTTATTTGACAAATTTTATAACTGAATACAAATTCATCTAGTAATTTATCTATATTACATCTTAACTGTTTGAGGAGCTGCCCTAGTTCTAAGGGCTTCGTTCGTCGAAGCCGTCTTACTGGGATTGGTTGATCAGCATATCGATGCCTTAATGTGAATAGGGCGTAAGTCGCATTTTAAAAATTTTACAGGACAGCGAAAAAACTTAATATTTTGGTTAGTAGTTTTAAAATAAAAGCAGGAAAACCATGATTTCCGATTGGAAGACGATTCTTTTGTTTTATTGTGTAAATCAACCAGAGGCGTCATAATCAACCAGATTAAAACAAAAACCCAATTTTAAAAAATTTGATGTTACGCCTTATTCATATTAAACCATTGATATGCTGCAAATTCGAATTTTCATGTTGACTATAAATCGCTGTATGTGTTTCTCCGCATATTTCTTAATTTCTTTACTGATGCATTCCATTTTTACATCCTTATGAAGGTTATCATTCCCTATGTACCATGGTGCGTTGACCAAACTACGCAAGACTTTATTTTGAAAAGATTGAATTCATTTTTTTTACTTTAACGTTAGTTTTCTTGATAGAGCCTCATAGCTGTATACCATACGTCCAAACAGGTTTCAATATCTGCCGATATAAAATCAGTTTATTATGTAATGCTAGCTCAGAATTCTTTCCTAAGAGCCAATACATTTTTCTATATTTGATGTTTAACTCTTCTTTTTTTTTTTTGTAACACGCTCTTTCCACTTGAGTTTAGCATTAAGGGTCATTCCTAAGTATTTTGCCGTGTTTGCATGTGGAATTGGTTGCGAATTCAGTTGAACAGGCCCCCAGAACACTTCTTTGTGAAATTCCAGCTGATATTTTCTTTAGTTAGGAGTATTCCTCTTCATGTTTTACACGAAAGTGTCGATCAGCTAGATATGACTTTAAAATCAAGTTAACCTGGTTCGGCAGATTCTAGTTTATATCCGGGCCTCGATGCCTTACTTTGTAGAAGGCTTGAGATACGTAGGTACATCATCTAAAAGACACTTGAGCATATTTTTTGGAATGAGTTTTCTTACTTCTATTACTGATTTTAACCTCTAGAGTAGTAGCTTTTCAAATAATTTTGAAATTGTACGAAGTAGGGAAATCAACCTGTACGATGTTCTCTTATTTAGCGACTTGTCAGGTTTTAAAATCATTATCACCTTTGCCACCTTCCGCTGTTATGGAACGTATTTTAGTATGAATGTTGCGTTGATTTCCGTCCGTAATTTTCGTATTCGTTTTTCTGGTAGTGCTTTAATTATAAGTCCAGTGATTAGGACATAACCAGGGGAATTTTTGGAGCTTAAGTTGTTGTTAATTTCATCTTTTATATTTTCTTCAGCTATTTGCCTTGGAAGGGGTTGAAATGTGTCTTCAAGATAGACTGTAAACAATGCAACATTTTCTTTGACACTTCTAACCCAATTTCCATTGCCATTCTTTATAGAAGCTATTTGTACTTTAGGCCTTTTAAGACCTTCAGTGGCTTTCCAAAGGGAATAATTAGTGTTCTTGTTGCCAGAAATGCCAGCTAGGTATTCACTAAAAGATTTGTTCTTAATTTCCTTGATAAGCATTTTCAATTTGTTGCTTAAATAATTAAAAAAGTACGAATATGATGTACCGAGTCTTACCCACTTGACTTCTATGGAAGATTTATTAAATGCTGCTAGATTTTGGAACGTTAATTTGAAATCATACGAGGTAATAGTTCATATCCTACAGCGACTTTCTCCAATAACTCTTCGAGTGTAGGAATGTTAAAAGGATGCCAGCAGAAGCTGCAACAACTTCACGAGATAAAATCATGAACTTTCGTCCGTTTCTGATGAATATGGCTGAAATACTCTTTCAAAATGGTCTGCAAATACTTCAGCCTTTTCTTCTCATTTCCCATTCAGACCATCACTTTTACTAACGTGTCGGCGGGGTTGTTTTTCAGTTTCTTAGTCGCTTTAGTGGTTAACTGTGTTTTCTGTTGATGACAAGTGATGAATATTTTTGGATAGATTAACATTTTTTTTTTTCATTAAGCAGCAATTCTTTTAACAGTTTGATGGCTTTGTTTATCTCCTGCTTGTCGATATCTTTGCTTTGCCTGTTTCAATTTTCATCTTTTCTCAATCATTTTCTTGACAACATTTTAAACATTCCTAATTAGTTTCTTTCTCATTTTGTACACGGAGGCTTGCAAGCTATCGCTTTAATACATTCATTGATATCTGCTTGATCTACATCATTCTCCGCCTTTAATTTGATGTTTATGTTTTATTTCTCTGTTATATTGTATCTGGTATCTGAAGAGGTTCCAATTTGTGATAAGACACACGAAGGTTGAACACAGAAACCTATGACATCTGGAGTTTTCCTCCTATCACTAGGCCAATTGGTATATTCACTAGTTGACACATGAAGATTATTTTTTTTGAAGTGATTTTGGCAGTATTTGGCTGAAATGATTATGGGACCTAGCCAATCTTGCTTATTTCATTCACATACTTTTTTATTTTATTTCATTTTTTATGTTTTATACTTATTTTGTTTCGTGGAAGGTTTTGTTCATTTTTGTTTGGAACGAATCGAATTAGGTGTTTCACTCCGACTGAGCTTTAATAACAATTAGATATACTTCTATATGTTTTAACGGGTTTTTAACCGGACTAGTTCTAATTATTTTTAAATCGTAGTTGCCCTTAGCCAGTTCCTTTAACAATACAGTTGAAAGCGATCTTTAGCCGGTCAATAATAATGTCATTAAATATAACATCATTACTTCCAAAATTCTTACGTCATTACTCCTTCATTATTTCTAAACGTGAATATCCCTTAAAATTATTGTGGGTTTAAAATAATGGAATAATGATGCAAGAGCTTTGGAAGTGATGATGTTATCGGTAATGACATTAGGTAATATTAACCGTGTAAATGTCGCTAAAGCATCCATCGCTTCTACTACTGTCACAAATATTTGAGGCAAATACATAGAAAGCGTGCCAGGTTTCAATATTATGTGATATTCCCCAAACATTTTCTTGAAGCACACTTCGTTCACTTAATCGTTTGAAAGTAAGATTTTCTAAAAAATAAATAGATATCACGGGTGTCATTCATTTCATAGTAATTTTAGAAACGCATTTACTAAATTCGGAAGCAAAATAGATTCCTAATCCTAAACATCAAATCTTCACTCCAAATTCCAATCGAACAATTCTAATATTTAAAAAAATCCGCTAAAAAATTTAAAGCTAAAATCTTTTTGTAAAAAATTTACAAACAGCAAAATATGACTAAAAATTTAATCGTAAATCATGACTTCATCATATGGATAATTCATCACTTCATGTACATTCTCGATTTGTTTTAAAAAGAAACTACGAAAAATGTAGTTCCACCCATCCACCATGGGTAAGCAATTTCATTTAACAAAATATGCCGAACCGATTTATAATATATTTTATAGGACAACATGAAACAATAAAAATTTCAGAAATGTCATAATTCTGTCGCAACATTTAAAAAGATCTGAAAACTATACAAGGTTTACAAAAACAAAAAAAATACTTACAGGAATCTTGGAAACCTTTAAAAATTCAAGTAATGCTTCGAGTGAGCCAAGCGTTGAAGCTTGCACATAAACACCTAAAGCGCTTAATTTTATACTGTTGAGTGCAGATTTTAATTCCTTGGCAACTTCCTCCCTAAAAAATTGGCCAATAAATTTATAAACAAATCCGCGTGAAACTTTAATAAATTCAAAACTTACTTTAAAATTTCCACCTCATCCTGTTTTTGAGCAATCTGCATATTTAATCCGGCAATAGATTTTTCCAAATCTTTGGCAGCAATTTTAACACCCTGTGCCGCCATAATCTCTTTATGCTCAATATAAGCATTTTTCACACGCAACTCTTTCATCGGTTGGGGCATTAACAGCGATCGAATTTGAGTTACAATCGGACCATCAGTACCCGCAATAATCATAGTATCACCTTCTCGCAATCTACCATTAATCAAGATTGCATCAATTGTTGTACCCAAACCCGGGATTGCTTTAACTTCTAGTACGGTCGCTAATAAATCTTCGGAATACATTAAACGTTTGGCTAGTAAATTTTGGCAAGATTCGATAATTAAGAATAGTAAATTGCCCATTCCTTCGCCTGTTATTGCACTTGTCGGTATCAATGACACGTATGAGCGCAAATCGGGATTCTCATAAAATAGGGCCGCATTAAGCCCTTGTTCAGCAAATTCGGTGATAATTTTTTTTGTGCGTTGCTCAAATTCCAATTGCGTATTAGCTTGCTGGGATTTTATAATGTCGCGAACATCTTTTTTGCCCATAGTTTGCCAATCGTATAAACGATCAATTTTATTTAATGCTACAACGAATGGGGTCTTCTTAGCCTTCAATAGATTAAGTGATTCGATTGTTTGCGGCTCTAGACCGTGCATAATATCAACCACCTAATAGGAATTTGGAAGATGTTAAGATTATTTTTAAATGTTGAGTATGATAAATACTTACAAGGATTGCAATATCGCATAGAGACGATCCACGGCTTCTAAGATTACTGAAAGATTCGTGGCCGGGTGTATCAATGATCAATAGTCCCGGTAATTTAAATACCATTTCTGAAAACTATAAAATTTGTTAGAAACTATAAAATTTTACAGAAACACTTGTTGCGTGTACATTTTTAACGATTTTTGTTTGATCCTTGATTGCATCAATTGGAACGTTAGTAGCACCAATTTGCTGTGTAATTCCACCAGCTTCACCGTCTTGAACATTTGTTCGTCGCAGCTTATCTAATATTTTAGTTTTACCAGTATCTACGTGACCCAAAACACAAACAACGGCAGCCCGAAGTTTATCAAGTGTTCGTTTGGTTTCAGCATCACGACGCCGTTTCTGAATTCTTTCTACAACGCGCTGCCTCCGATATTCAGCATCTTGCTTTCTTTCATCATCGTTCATATTTTCATCGACAGAACTGTCATCATCAGTCTCAGCATCGATTGACTCGCTTTCCGAAGGTTTAGCTTCTCTTGATTTTTTACTAATCTCAGTTGCCTGTAATTTGGTTTCCAAATTCGATACATCATCAGTTGCATCTTCACCATTTTCTTCATCTTCTGAGGATGAGCTTGCGTCCCACGCCTCTTTAACATCATCAACTTTTTCAATGGCTGACGAATCATTTTCATCGGGAGCTTCATCTTTTGCAGATGAGTCAGCCTCGTCAGTTTTATCATTGGAAGTTTGAGTTTCGAGATTATTTGGCGCTTGATTCTTTTTGTTATTTCGAACACGAGTGCCGGGGCGAGGCCGCTTTTCACCTACTTCTGGAATATCTAACCCTTGTGCTTTTAATGCGTCCAACATGGCTTGAGCTCTTAATTTATCCAGTTTTTGTTTATTACTTAACAGTTTACCTTCGGCTTTAAGGCGTTCCTTCCGCTCCTTTTCCTTTTGTTTTCTCTTCTCTTTCTTTTCCTGTTCTAATCGTAGCTGCTCTAACCGTAAATTCTCTGCTTCTTCTAAAAGATTTACCTTCTCTTCTTCCTCCTTTCGCAGTCTCTCTTCTTCCTCTTTCATTTTTTTCAAATGCTCTTGCATAGCGGCCACAACATTCTTCGATGGACCTTTTCGTGACTTATCCTTCTCTTCCTCATTTTTTACTTTGGCCGTCTTTTCATTTTTATCCTTTTTCTTCTTCTTTTTATCATCAGCTCCACTAGTTTCCTTTGTTTCGGGTTCATTAGTGTCAGGGGTTTCTGCAGGAGGCTGTGGTACGAGTTTCACATCAGGTTTCACTTCCTTCTCAACGATAGCGGCTTCTTTGGGTTGCTCTTTTTGCATAGCGGCTTCCCGTTTTTGTCTTTCTTTCTTTTCTTTTTTCTTCTGGGCCGCACTTTTGACAGCCGAGTCATCAGATCCATCAGTTTTTGCATCTCCTGCCTTGGCAATTTCTAACTCTAGCAGAATCTTATCAATATCATCATCACCTTTATTATTGGCTTTCTTTTTCCCATCTTTTGCCGCAGCCTGTTTCGTTTTCTTATCACTTTTTGCGGCTTTTTGAGGTTTAATTTTTGTTTCAATTTCCTCTTCATCATCCTCGTCCACATTAACATTCGTTTGGGCATCACTATCGTAATCATCATCATCATCATCCATTAAAGAAGCGAATCCTCCAGGGCGGGCTAGTTCCGCTACTTTAGTAGCACCACTATCATCATCCTCATCTTCATTATCAGAATTCACTTGAATTTTTCCTTTACCCTTTGATTTCTTCCCCTTGTTGGCAGCTGGTTTAACAGAATTCTGCACTTCATCCTCATCGCCGCTTTCACTTTTCAACGATAAACTTGGCTTCAAATTTCCTGTTTGTTTTACGTGTTCAACATCATCGGTACTATTGGTCGACCTTAAAATGTAAATATTTATTTAAGTCAATTAACTAACCACATAATACAAGTACGCAAGCTGCCAACCAATTTTTTTTTTGAGGAGTTTCAACGCAAAGTTATATGTATTTGCTAATCCACGTAACTAAAATTTACTTACATGCCGTCCGGATCAGATTTATCCGCTTTATTCTTTTTCGATTTAACCATATTTTATGTTTTTCTACAAATTTATTGCAATATTTAATCAAATTCTTTTTAACATGCGTTTTGTGTTCGCAGAGAGAAAGTATTTCAATAAATCGAGGTTAGACTAGAAATAATACAAATTTTGACGTATGATGTATTGTTTTGAGCAATACTTTGCTCAAAATTATAATCGGCAAAGTGATATGTAGAATCACAACCCGACCAGCATGTTGTGTGGATTTCAATCTATTTTCCGAGTAAAGAACCATAAATTTGAAATTTTTGTAAATTTTAATTTTATTTTTGTAAAATAAAAGCCGAAGATATTTGGAAACAAAAAAAAATAAATTATGATGTTGAAATAATAATCAGTCTTTTATTAAAATTAAAAATATATTCCAGCAATAGTTTTTGGTATAATTTCAAGTATTTTATCGCATAATATCAATACGTAAACACGTCTTGTGTACATGCTTACATATCTAAAAATTTTACTTAATATTAAAATTGATTTTATTTGCAAGGAAAACATATGATATTTTTCTTATTTTAAAAATGTATCTCGTATAATTTAGCTAAACTAAAAATATTCTTATACATTATATTTATAAGCAAATAAATAAATAATTAATTTAAAATTATGGTTGACATCACAAATTAAATAAAAAAAAAAAAAAATTGGTGTGGGGAAACCAATTTTCTTGTCGTTTCAATTTTTTTTTTCTAATTGATTTGCATTTTTTTGCTGACCAGAAGTTAAAGTCTGTTGCAGTTTGTGTGGATCGCTGTCATCTTCGTCGTATTCTTCGTGAAGCAACAATGAATCCGGTGGATGACTGTGTTTTGGCACTGGCGCTGATTTTTTGTGCCGCTGCCAAGTAAACACACGGGCTAATTGCATAAATTTTTTTCGCGATTTTTTACTCATACATCGAAGACGTTCTTTAAAGACGGCATCATCTTCGCCACGCTCCTTATCAGTTTCTCGTTCTAGTGTTAGCATAAAATCCTAGGTTTAAATTGTATTAGTTAAACTCTAAACTGTTCATTTATTTGAAAATTGTGTAATAAAACCTTTAAGTTAAAGGCCAATTTCCAAATGATTGCCCTATACACTAAATTTTATGTTTTATGTAACGCAAAGATTGTGAACTTGTAGAAAAGTTGTGCTAAATGAAATCATAAATAAAATTCGCCTCACCTGATTCCAGCGCAGTTCATTCATAAATTCCTCATTTTGCAGCATCATTGCAAATTGTTCATCAGGCAAATCAGTCTCGTTCTTATTGGTTCTAGTGCATGGTGTTTGTTTGATCGCAATGCGTAGAAAAGTTGGTGGCAATGGACCCAAAAGTGGTGGCTTCCACGATTTCTGCAAATTTATATTGCTTACATTTTTCGGCTTATTGGAAAGCGAATTTGTTACGCTCACGTTTTTCTTAACTTTAGGTGATGCACCAGCATTCAAACGTAAACCTGCCACATCAGTTGCTAAAGCTGTTGTTTTATGATCAAGTTTTTGTGTTGTGCCTTCATCCTTAGCTGATTGTAAAGTTAGTTGATTTACCCCGACACTTTTAATAGGCGAGTGCAGTTCATTTCGTATTTTCTCATTTTGATTGTCGGTACTCATCGCCAATAGCTGATCAATTGTAGCATCAACGGCACCTTGATTAGAACGTAGCACTGCTTCAATCACATCATCATCCATTTCAGGAAACATATTCTTAAAATCTGACATTGCTTGAGCAAATTCTATTTGCAAAGTCGATGACATTTTTTTACATCAATATTTATTGCGTATTTTGAGAGTTCAACGTTTTCACTTTTTTATTAAAATTACATGGATATTTTTAAAATTAATTACAAGTTTAATTTATAAGGATAAACCATTTTTTGAATGAGATTTTTAAAAATCAATTATTATTAATTATTATGCTATAACAAAAATAAAAATTTAATTATGGATGAAATTGACAGGAGACTAAGGAAGCTTAATACGCCAAAATTGACGTTTACGAATGGTATAAAAAGCTAAGCATAGATGTCGGCGTATGTAAACATTACGGCGAATTATATTTTAACGCATTGAACGGCACGTATTGATTTTTTTAATCATGAAAAATAAGTGGGGACACTGGAAATAAAAAAACAACGCATCTCAATTTAAGAGGGATTTTGAATTTTTTTTTTAAAATTGGCGACCTTCATAGAAATTTAAGGGTTGTAATCTTTTTGAACAAGATGCCACGATTTAAGTGAAATTTTTTAAATGAACAGAAGTTGGAATTACTTTATCATCAGAAATTATAACGGTCGGTACCAATAAAGTGAACTTTATTCGGCATAATCAGCGCAAATCTCGAACGCCCATATTTAACGTTAAAATACAAGCACATATTCATTATCGAAGTCTGCACGTCTCTTCAAGCGATCAGGTGTACCTACAAGTAAATCTTCAGAAGCTTCTACTACACCAGAGCTTTGGTACAACGAAATCGCCAACTTTCATTAGGTGAGCGTTCCAGCAGCAATGCTAGCAGAGAAACATTTGGCAGCAGTGAAAGATAGGAGGAAACAAAACTGTCGCGCAGGAGGAAATTTCTAACAAACACTTCCAGTTATGACAAACTCTAACAACAAATATGCGAAGCGAGAACCACAACAATTGGCTTGTGGAAGTGAAAATAGGAAATTGGAATTTTGAAAATATCACAATTGAAATGCTACACGAAAATTTAATAGAATCTATTTTTGGCTCTGAATTCCACTCGATGTCAGCGAGTGATGGTTGCTCCGACAAACGCAACAATAACTCGCAGCGCACTTTACAGAGAAGTCGAACGGATCATGACATGGTTCAACTTACAAAGAATTTGATTTCCGCTCTGCACGCGCACGCAAAATAAAAATTTCAATTACTTAAAAACGCGGCCGAATTCCAATGAGAAAACAGTAAATATCAGTGAAAATGGAAGCGGATTTCAAAATTTAACGCTTGCAAGTAAACATGAAACATAAAGGTTGAAACGTTCCAAATTTTCTAAAATACAAATAAATAAAAATAAACCAAGGTCATTTGGGATATTTATTCTTTTCTCAATTGTCCCGCCCTCCATCACCAACATCCAGGACTACGACGAGAAATCATCTGGGATTTATATTACAACATCTACTCCAGTTCTCTGTAATAGATGGTCTCGAACAACGATAACATCTTCATTCAGGCCATCAAAAAACGAGCCGGAGAGCAAGAACGAAGATTTAATGCACCTTAATCCACGTGACGCAAGCGTGACGTCATTATTCAATGCCGAAGATTCAATACATTGCCTACATTGCGTATTACTGAAACACATCGCAGTTACGGCGCACTATAGCATCTACCAATATTTTCACAAGGCAAAGATGGTTATCGGTCAATCCAAGCACAGGTGTTGAAACCAAACAGAAATTAACATCGATGCGAATTATGGATAGAGATGGTGAATACATTTACATTTTGAACTGTTGGCAATTGTTCCAGCAATTCATTTTTGATATGCATTCCAAAATTTAAGCAAAACGGTTGCAGTTTATTCGCCATAATCAACGAACATTACGTTCGGATGAATATATCCATTTAAAAGACGCAATAATGACCCGCTATCTTATTAGCCGGAAATCAAAGCAGCAAGAAATCAAGAGCCGCTGTAGACTCCTATACGGGACTCCTATAAGGAAGTCGTCAAAATTCACAAATATCGTCTTCGGAGATGCCTAAGCTGCACAAAGTACTATTCACGGGCCCTTCCATCCCAAGTTTTATTCAAAGGCCGGATGGAGCATGGACCACAAATAGTGCGGAATCGTTAGAACTTCTACTGGAGACTCACTTTCCTAGTTGTTCCGAATCTACACCTACTACATCAGCAGGTAATAGAACAAGTAGCCTCGTAGCCCAATTTATTAGCAGTAGAAAGATTCTGTGGGCGATAAACAGTTTTAAACCATATAAGTCGCCTGTTGTATTTTTACCTAAAGCGGGAAAACGCTCACACTGCAATCCCAAAGACCTTTGACCAATTATCTTGACTTCCTTCCTTTTTAAAACAGAAAGACAAATAGAAGCTCATTTTAGAGGCACGATTGTGCCGGAAAAGCTATCTAAATCTCAATATACCTATTGCAAGGAGAGATCTGTAGAGACTGCTCATCATCCTCTTAAATATTTCATTGAGAATTCTTTCGAGTATAGAGACTTCGCAATGGTAACTTTTTTGGATATTGATGGAAACTTTAACAACGTGCTTCCAGGGTTTATAACTCGGGCACTTTCAAATCTGGGAGTGGATGAAGCACTCGAGGACTGAATAGATCGAATGCTAAGAGGTAGGATCATAAACGCCAGTTTGGAGGAATCCTTCGCCAGAAGATTTGCAAGCAGAGGTACGCCGCAGGATGGCATACTGTCCTCTTACTTTGAAACTTGATTATAAATGGCCTGTTGCTAAGACTGGAGGATAGCGGCTTCAAGGTGGTTGCCTATGCGCATGATGTTGCTATTAGTGTCCATGGCAAATGTACCGGTACCCTTAGTGAGCTTATGCAAAATGGCCTTGACATTCTTTCATTATGGGCCAATGGCTGTGGGTTGAATGTAAACCCACACAAAACCGAATTGGTTCTCTTCTCTAGGAACTATAAACTTCCTCATATCGATCCTCTCACTTTATATGGGTTCGGCTTGACTTTTACAGATGAGGCGAAGTTTCTGGGTCTTGTTTTGGACAGCAAATTAAATTGGAAATCTAATATTCTGGAAAGGGTAAAGAAAGCTACGGTAGCGCTGAACTCTTGCAAAAATGCTATTAGGAAAGGATGGTGGCTGAGCGCCGCATCAAAGAACTTGAGAAATGAGGTTTTTGCCCATCGATGGTAATAAAAGTGCTTTATATATGTGACTACGTGAAGCCATGGAGAACGGAGGGTTAGATGCGGAACATCATGATTTTGGAAAGGAAATAATCGATGCGATAAGCGTAGAGAAGACAGAACCTAACACAAGGATTGGTCGAAATAACAAAAGCACCTTCTGGAAGTTTCGATTTGTTGCAGTTAATGGCTGCTTTGAACCAAATGATGGAACAACAAAACAAGTGACAAAGAACTTAAACACCAGATGGAGAAACAAGGAGAGAAAATTATAGACCAAATTGCAGATGGTTATAAGAGAATCGACGATAAACTTCTCGAATTATCTACTAATATACATGGCAAAGTGGAGAAGCTGCAAATGGAGATTCAACAGGTTGACCAAAAATTAGAAACGAAGGTTCAACAAGTTGTGGAGCAATTTCAACGTCTCGAGAAGGAGCTAATTGATGTGAAGACAAGTGGAACAACGACACAAGAGGTCCAGACCATTCACTCAATCAAATTAAAGCCACCAACATTCGACGGAACAAAATCTTTCATCATTTTCAAATTTAAATTTGAAACGGCTGCCAATTAAAATCATTGGAATGATGAAAATCGCGTCGCAGCGCTAATAGTGGCCCTTAAAGGTGAAGCAGCGGAGTCTTTACAAACCATTCCGGAACAAGAGCGCAACCGTTATTTTGAAATTATGAAGGCACTGGATCGGAAGGGCGGCAGTGACCGTAAGCAAGAGATCTATTGAGTGGAATTGAAAAGTCGGTACCAGAAGGGAGGAGAATCGCCACAGGAATTTTCATCAGCAACCATCGCTTGTGCGTTGATGAACGAGACTGCACAAGTAATCACCAAACCGTCAACTTCAAATAAGAAGGAAATGTGGCAGATCACCATCTCCTACGCACGACGATGAAACGGAGAGCAGACACTGGTCAAGCAAGAGGGCCAAGGGTCAGCTTAAAGGGGCAGAAGCTGACTCCCACAACCGATGGCCCCATAATCCGTAAAGATCTGATATTTGGAGGTATACAACCAGCTAATGGATCGAAGTTACAAGCGGCAACTGGAGATAGTACCATAATAAAAGGGAAAAAATCGTGAAAACAAGGATCGGGAGAACTGTTTTCCAACAAGAAGTGCTGAGATGAAGTCATTTTGGAGATAGACTTCATGAGGGCAAATGGCTTCGTGGTGGATGTTGGACGAGCAGTATTAACTTACGATAACATCGAGTTGCCACTTCAAGCTAGCAGTGTAGGAGCAACTAAGGGCGGAAAAGCCCTAGTTAAACCAGACAACGACTATAGAGTACCAATTAGGACTCTAAATCTCTCGGATAAGACCAAAACCAACAAGAAAAGAACAGTCATAAGTCGACATGCAAGGGCAGAAAAAAATGGTACAACAACTCATGCATAAATAGACCAAATACAGTACATCGGATAATAACGGAAGGACCTCAATGGTAAAGCACCGAATTGATACAGGAACAGAGATGAAGATTCGTCAACTACCCAGGAGATTAGTATTGGCAAAACAGGAAGAAGTCGATCGGGTAGTAACAAATGTGCATGCGGCAGGTGTCATCGAACCACCTAACAGTCCATGGAGCTTACCAGTAGTGTTGGTCGAAAAGCAGGACGGTAGAATGAGATTCTGCGTTGATTAATACCCACTGCCAAGGATCGATAACACATTTGGCACGTTATCGGGTGTTTAAATATTTTCGACATTAGATCTATAAAGCGGCTATTGGTAACGGTTTTTGGCAATTTAATGTTATGCCGTTCGGATTATGTAATGCCTCTGCGACTTTTGATACATTGGAAAACATGCCTAATATATTTGGAGGAGATCATCGCTAAGGGCAAGGATTTCGACGAGCAACTAAAAAACTTGGCAGAGGTTTTGGATCGGATACAGGCAGCCGGATCAAAGTTAAATCCAAAGAAGTGTCAGCTGTCCAGAACTGAAGTAAAATATTTGGGTCATCTGGTAACGACCAATGGAATTCACATCGACGAGGAAAAGATCGCAGCGGTAAAGGATTTACAGACGATTCGTGTCGGGATTCGTCAACGTCGCAAAGAGTTTACACGAGTTGACCAGGAGGAACAAGGCATTCGAATGGAAGGATGACGACGAAGAAGCATTCGTGGAACTAAGGAGATAATTACGCGTCGCACCAATCCTCACATACACTATACCCAACGTGAAATTTATTTTTGATACCGATGCAAGCAATGACGGTAAAGGAGGAATATTAACACAGAAAACGGATGGCCAAGAACGAGTTATTGCATACTACTCCAAGGCATTATCAAAACTGGAGCGTAATTATTGCGTAACACGAAAAGAATTGTTGGCTATAATGGAATGGTTTAATCATTTTACCTTTATGGCCAAACAATCGATTTACGGACGGATCACGGAACTTTACGGTGGCTGTTGCAATTCAAGAAGCCGGACAGGCAGTACACCGGATCGAACGTCTTCAAAGCTACGATTTCCAGATCGAACATCGGAAAGAACGTGCACACGGAAATGCCGACGCATTATCAAGATGACCATATCCAGTAGAATTAAAACATTGTGGTCACGTTGAAGCCTTACGTTAGTGCTCCCTAATGAGGATTGGATCGACGAAATGATCAGGAAAGAGCAATTGGATGACACGGATTTACCGGTTATCATCCAATTGAAGAAAACGAAACACCGGCCCACTTGGAGCGAGATCGCGAACAAAACTCCCATTGTTAAGGCTTATTGGGCTCAATGGGATAGCCTTCGTCTTGAGAATGGGTCTTTAAAACGATTGTGGAAAAGCACGGATGGCAAAGTGAAGTAATTGTTGTTGGTGATAACAAAGTGCCGGATTGCAGAAATCTTGAAAGAATATCACAGAAGAGCAAGTGGGGCCACCTAGGAATTAATAAAATACTAGCCAAGATACGTCAACGATTCTACTGGGTAGGATGTAGACAGTCGGCGATAGACTGGTTCCAGAACTGTGACCTATGTGCGGCGGTCAAGGGACCCGCACGTAAACGTCGTGGAACCATGAAACAATACTACGTCGGAGGACCATTCGAGAGAATTGCAATAGATGTAGCGGGGCCATTTCCCACCACCGATATGTGCTAGTGATAATGGATTATTTCAGCAAATGACGGGAGATGTACCTTATTCTCAATCATAAGACGACGACAATAGCTGATGCCGTGGTCAACAAATGGATTAGCAGATTTAGAGTACCGATGGAGATTCATATCGATCAAGGAAGGAATTTTGAATCGGTGTTATTTCAAGAAATATACCAGATGCTCACTATAAATAAAACGAGAATAACGCCTTTGCATCCACAGTCCGACGATATGGTGGCAAGATTCAATGGCACATTGGCACAAGGTCGTGGCGAAAAAGCCACGTAACTAGGATCGACATATACCGATGTTCTGTTGATCAGAAATACATGACACAACCGAAACGACGCCAGCTAAAACCTTATTTGGAGATAACCTACGATTATCTGAAGATCTAAAGTTTGAGGCTATACCCTAAGCGGCTTTATGTGGACAGGATTACGTAGAACGGATGAAAAAGGAACTTAATGAAATACATTAATATGTACGGGAGAAAATACGGATGTCAAGTGACCGGACTTGATATGACATTGGAGCAAATAACCAAAACTTCCAAAAAGGGCAATTAGTATGGCTTCACAACCCGCAACGAAAAAGGGATTATCACCGAAGCTACAACCAGCACGGGAAGGATATTATATTGTAATCACCAGGAAGAATAACGTGGTTTATCGGATTCAGAAAGGACATCGAGGTAAACCGAACATGATGCATTTGAAGAAGCTGGCCCTCTACAGAGGAGGTGATTTGGGTATTGTTCGGGACGAAAAGGCTTAGGTGGGGTTACTTCATAATTTATTTATAGTACTAATATGGCAATTTTCCATGCTACAACGTTGTACATTGTATTCTTACTGGAAAGAGCATGCAATTTCTGGAAGTTTTGGTTTGAGTATAAAAAAAGCGAATGAAATCGAATCATGTGAGTAACTGGAGCAGGGAAACTTTCGAATTTAAACTTGAAATTTCTCATACAGTTACAACCGAATTTGTGCTAATTAGTGCTCGTTGTAAAAAATTAGTGCTAGTCCAGGAGCCGAGAAAATTGGAAAATAATTTTCATATTCCGCCTGAAAGACGTTAAAAAAATACAAAAACAATACCTTTTCATTCATAAATTGTGGAAAATGAAAATTAATCAATACCCCTAAATGATACTATACGGAACTATCCAAGACACATTTGGCGTTCAATAATTTCCAAATTGAACAGCAATAATAATTGATTTTTACTATTTTCGACATTAAATGTTTTATAAACCATTACAAATGTTATGTGCATTTTTTAATAAGCGCGAATTAGCACAATTCTATTCTAACAGTACGAGAACTTTAATTTTCAAATTCGAAAGTTTGCCGACATTGTTTTATCAATACTCGTACATAGATATATGTATTGTATATATTTCACTAATTTCGCATCTATTCGCAGTGTAGTTTTAAAGTCTTATGCAGTAGCCTAAGCTTTTTACACCATCCACACATTAAAACTTTCCACAATAGCGTTTAGTATTCACATGAAAAATGTTTCAGTCCAAGAATTCGGCATACCAACAAAGAGTCACAAATGTATTTATAGCCCACATATCGTAATCTTATATGAGGTACAATCCTTTTGAAATCTCTTCCGTTTGGTATTCGAACCCTGTACCTTCCGATCCAAATATAGCTGTTTTAACCACTGTGGTATTTGATTGGTTCGTTTAAATTCACTTTGGATTAGCAGAAATTGAACCGCAGCGTATTTTGAATGACATTTATTGATTTTTTAAACATTTTATGTCAGAAATAGTTAAAATCAATAATTTTATATTCAATTCATAAATTATTGAACGTATAATACTATGGCCCGAATTTATAATCGTTACTACAACTACAACTCATGTTATAGTAACAGCTTTCGTATTTATAAACCTCTCTATAAGAATGTAACAACGTTTATAGTGATCAAAATCCATCACTAAAAATATTGTTACAAAGTATCAAATACACCAAGATAAATTCCAAAATCACGGTTTGAGAAGTTTCAAGCTTAAATTCGAAAGTTTTTCTGCTGCCGTTAAACGTAATTTTTTCAACACGCAAGGTGTGTTAGATTGTTCAAAACGTGTTGATAAATTTTCATATTTCCTTGGTTTATTAAAGAAAATATTCGAAATTTATATTTTTGTGATCAGCATAAATTTCTTCAATGCCTTTAATGGAAAAGATAAAGTTTTTTGGTTAAACTTTGCCGGTTTCCGCTGAAAATCAGGTTTCGCTTTTGCATTATTTTACAGTATCGCAATGGAACGTGTAATCAAACATAACATTTGTAATGGTTTGTAAAACATTTATGTCGGAAATAGTTTAAATCAATTATTTTTGTTGTTCAATTTGGAAATTATTGAATGCAAAATGTGTTTTGGATGGTTCCGTGTAGTATCATTTAGGGGTGTGGATTGATTTTCTTTTTCCACAATTTAACGAAGGAAAATTGTCAAAATTTAAACTTTTGTGATAAGCACAAATTTCTTCGTAGTATTTACAAACTGAAAATATTAAGTTCATTGGTTAATCTTTTCTGGTTTCGGCTAAAATCAGGTTTTATTTTTGTATTTTTTTAACGTCTTTCAGGCGGAATATGAAATTTCTTTTTCCAGTTTCTCGGCTCCAAGGCCCATATTCTTGAAATTCACCGAAAAAAAGTCGCCGGTGACTTTTCAGCCAAATCACGAACGATTTTTTTTGATCGAATTTCAAGAATAGCGGCCCTGGACTAGCACTAATTTGATCGAATCAGATCATTAGTGTTTAGTAAGCGATAGTGTGATGATTAAAAATTAATTAAAAAGTGTTTTAGTGTGATATAAAATGCCGTGGAAAAAAATGGAGTCGAGCTCTTTTAGAAACTCTCTCCCGTTGGCATTTTATTCGTGACGGCCTTTTGTGAACGTCAGCCGTTAGTCTATTCCTTCCGTTCGTCCTTATCGCCGGATAACTAGCTGCTACGCTTATGTATCATCGCAACTATGGACATTTGTGGCACATCCACGAGGATATTCTACATTGAAGTTATTTTTGTTTAGTTTTACTGGAATAGTAAACTACACACTTTCACAAATAAATCCAATAATGTTTTTATTTCGGTATTTTTGGTTGTCCTGGTTGTTTGAACAATTTGAACAAAAGAAAAACGATTTCAAAGATAAGATAAAATATAAAATTTATTAACTTTATTGATGCTTTTTTACAACATGCAATACAATATAATCATATGAATGGTTTTTAACACGCCTATATGCCGTTCGGTGATGCTCGATCATCCCCGCCCAAATACATTTTTAAACTCAAAGGGTGAATTCATTTAAATAATCAATATTTAGTTCGATACGAATCATACAATAATAGCTATGAGCGGATAAGTTATGTGACATTTTTTTCATTTCCATTTGACCCCAATCCTCTTGGGATGATAATTCAATGGCAAACAACTTCGTTATAAAAATGATTGTTGGTTGATAAATTGTCTAGTCTATTTTTAGGGCACCTGTAGGAGTAGTTATTATTTTAATAGCTACAAATTGCGTACAACAACTAATTATTTATGATTCCCTTTATTTTTGGTTGCAGGAAAGCAAATATCACACGTCATCACTTACTCGTATATCTATGTACATTTATTCATTACGAGTCGTTCAAATATTTTTGATTGTACAATCATAAGTTTATTGACCGGTATAGTTGTGGGCCAAGACAAATTTAATTTTTTCAAACCGAAATCATCATTATCGCTGCAACTAGAAGTTTCCAAAAACGACGAGAAATATTTTGACGAGATTTATAAGCGTGAGTCGTCAGAGCAGAACTCAAAAATTCAAACTACGACAGAAAGGACAGAATATGCTCAATAATTGTGAACATTAGTTTTGGGATACTTCAGCCGCACCCTTATGTCGAACAGTATTCCACAGGTATTGGTGTACAGAAGAAAGTCCCTTTAAAATTACAGATTTTGGTGATAATGATTTTTATTAATGAAAATTGTCGAATCTACCCTTAGAATGGCTTCTTAGTACTTACGGCTAGAAAATTTTAGTCACATGTCACAAAACTTGATCAGAATGAGTTTCTCCCAGATCGGCTAACGCTTCAAATCATATTTTATCAAAATATTTATATCGTTTCATTTACGACACTTTGCCATTTCAAAATCTGCAAGATGGGGCGAAAACGAAATTTCCGATATTTTCATTAGAAAATGTGATAATCACATCCGGTATTATTCTTACGGTTCTAATATAAGAATTGGGGTTATTACTTACAACATTTTTAAAAGATAGTTTTGAGTGCGAATTTAAGTTTAGAATCAAAACGGCGAATCTTATACCGGTGAGCAAATGTTCGTCAAAGCGGATAGACGTGTTTTTTTCTATCCTCTTCAAAAATTTAATTTAATTTTATTTTTATCTTTATTTTTGTTTTATTTATGTAGTGTTATGTATATACTTTATAAACAGATGTATATGCATTTTAATTCTAATTAAATTCAATTTTAGTGTAATATTAATTAAAGTGTAGTGAAATAATAATTAAAGTGTAATTTTGGAAAATGCAGTCCACCGGGATGCATTTGTCAGGCAATGTTTTATATTTGTAGATAGAGAAATCAAAACTATTGATTTCTTGCTTAAGTGCATGATTTGGTGTTTTGTGTAATTGTACATAAAATTCAATTTCAATTTTAATTACTAAATTTAATAATTGGATAGTATTAAGATGATTTTAACTTAAATAGAAATAGATTTTATTTTTACGTACACTTATATATGTTGTCTCGTTCGCTCTTTACACAGATTCTATTAAGGAAATGTACTATGTTTTGTTGGTTTTTGTATTGTAATATACAAACTACAACAAAAAAAGATATTCTTTTTCGTTGGTTTTGGTGTAGTCGTCACAAATATTTTCCTATATCTTGATACATAGATCAGGTATGTTTGTATGTGCGCTATAAGGTCTCCTGCTACGCACATGAAAGATGGTAGAATATATTTACTGTCAATGTGTGTTGGTGATTTTAGTATTGTATAAGATTATGTTACTTGTATGCTGGTGTTGTTTTATCTCTTTGTGTTTCGCTGTATTCATGAAACAACTATGGTATTCTTGAAAACATGAACTAACTATACAAGCATAATGAGATTTTGTATATTCGACTCAAATAGGATTCTTATACTTTGTATAATCGAATGGGTTTGAGTCGAATTGGAATTGGAAGCCGTCTTATACAATTCATTTAGAATTGTTTATTTAGGTATGATTAATAATTTTTTTACAGGGTGTTACAAACTGCATCAAATTGATTTTAAATTAATTTAAATATTATAAATTATAAATTGACTTACTATATAAATAAAATGCTAATTTGGAAATGTTGGTTTGAGTTAAGTTAAGATTTGATCTTAAACACATAATGATGTATTCATTTATGTGTTGGAACAGGATTGTTGTATGTTCGCTGTGGGGGTTTTGTTTGTGTGTGTATATTATAGTTTATTATATTATAATAAATCATGATATGTCTCCTGATATACACTTGATAGATGGTAGAAAATTTTTACCTTCAATATGTGTTGGTGTTTTAGTATATAAGATTATGTTATTTTTATTTTGATGTGGTTTTCTCTTTTGGTGTTTTTTTTTGTATTCATGAGACATTCATAGTATTCTTGATCAAACATGATCTATGCAAGCGCAACAAAAGTTTAAGTGGATTCGACTCAAATAGAATTCTTATACTTTGTATAAAAGAGTAAATTTGAGTCGTATCGGAAACCGTCGTATATAATACATATAAAATAGTATATTTAGATATGATTTATTTTCTTATAGGATATTAGAAACTACATTAAATTATATTTAATTAATTTTTTTAATATTATATGTTTATAAATTAATTAAATTATATAAATAAATACTAATTTTGAAATATTAATTTTGAGTTGAGTTGAGATTTGGTTTGTAATACATAGGCACATAATGACGTATTTATTTATGCATGCCAAATTTTGATTAAAAGAATGTGAACAACGGAGAATTATGTAAAGGAAAATCGTAATGGTTAATGGATTGAACTTAAATAATTAAATTAATGAATTTATTGAAGTTTAGGTTACAGTTTTTACATACAAGAGTCAGTTTTACTGATATATACACAGATAAAATTTTTAAGAAAATATTGTTTCAGTTTTCTTTCATTGTTTTATTATTTTACTTACTTTGTATGCTTGATTTTGCAGGGTAATATGTCTATAAAAGGAGTTGAAATTTTATGTAGTATATAAGTAATAAATTTCGTAGATATTGATTTTTGTTTATCTTAATTATGTCAACAAGATTAGTAAAATTAAATCATTAATAATAATAATAATTTGTATGTCCTGATTTAGATTCGAAGAATGCTGAGTTCTGGCATTGGATTCCAGAGGAAGGAGCATCTAATCATGAGACTGCCAACGGGTTGAATATGTCCCAACCAATAATCATATCTTATTCATAGGTTTGGGGATGTATAAATAGTTGTTCGATGTGTACCCGGGAATACTGAAGATCCTATTATAATAATTATTCAGTTTAGTAATAAAATTTGTTATTACGGTGTTGTATTAATTAAATTTAGTTTTCAGAGTTGCCTGGGATTTTTTTTATTAATTTTATTTGTTGATTCTTGATATACTTAGAGTACCTAATTGAATTATTGATAAGTCTAGGCGTTGTGGTGCTGTAACATTATCATTTAAATCATTTTATATAAATTTTATAAAATTTTTGAATCTATTTTATTTTCTGGATTGGGAGGAAATTGATGACTCGATTTAAGTTAAATTTTATGTTTAAATGGTTTATTGTTTATATTAATTCGTGTTATAAGTAGTTCGTGTAAGTAATAATTATTTAATTGAGTATAAAAGGACCATGAATAAGGAAATATGTGTTGTTATTTTAAATTTTTCTTAAATATTTTATTAGGTAAATTAATGAAAAGCGGACAGGGGTGAAATTACAACATTAATAATTTTTAAGTCCTGATTTAGATTTAGGGAGTGCTGAGTATCCTGCTCTGGATTCCAGAGAATAACTGCTAACATATTTACTATATATTGTACTAATAATTTACTAACTATCGATCGCAAGGTGTCTGTAACCGGGTCGAGTCTGTCCCAACTAATAATCCTATCATATCCTTCGGTTTTGTTATATGCATACGGGTGTACGGTGTGGGCCCGGGAGTCCGGGAGATCCTGCTGTAATGCTTGGCTGTACACTCATAATCAATCAATCTTATACCATTTTTGAACAAATTTTATGATGTTTTTACACCAAGGTTTATTTATTGTGTGACAAATAAAGTTAAGGGAAACTCACATAATAATCAAAGTTTTTTTTTTTTTATAAAATTAATAAAAAGAAAATTTCAATACTGCAAAAATTCATTATACACATGACTTTAAACCTCAATAAAATAAGTACATATGTAGGTATGTGCATAGTCCTTGGCATTGTTAGTGTAAAATATTGCAACCCTGTATGTGTATTAGTGCACAATGTGAAATAAACTTTATACAAGAGAAATATAATATTTTGAGTATAAAAGTAAATAATACATAGAAAGAATGGAACTTGAGCAAAGCACGATAATACGCACAAACCTTTTAATAATTTTGGTTTTGAATGCTTTTCAGGTTGTTGTATTTTTATTTCTACCTCTTGCTAATATTTGAGTACACACATTAATTTTGGAATTTTTGGAATTTGTTCATAGTTCTGCTCGGGTGAATCGGAAATTAGATGGTAGAAAATGATGATCTAAAATTGGCTGAAAGATTTTTTGTCACACTTGGGTCGTATTTTATTATTTTGGTTTAGTACAAATATTAAGTCAAGTATTAAAAGAATCCTTTTCATTGTAATAAATCATTGAAATTTATTAAAATTATTTTGAATTTTTCTATTTATAAATTACTCACGCTAATTTATCAAAATATAATCAAATTAAATTTTTCTACCGTCTTATAGCGCTAAGGTTATGTTTACCCTTATATTAAGTCGCATAAGCTTTATATTTGTATACCACTACGATAATGAGAGCTGAGATCGCAAATAGTGTTGTACATTTTCTTATTGAACCGTAAGTGAGGTTAATTGTTTAAGATCCACTGCCGTTTAATTTAGGATCGGCACTCAATCATTAGTTCATCACAAAAACGGGACACGTTTAAGGGCTTAAGAAACATGTTGGAAGGCAAGGAAGGCTATTTAAATGGCTTTACAGTGAAGGTAGCCTTGACAACCTTGGGGTCGGTTTCGATCCGATAGCCAGGCCAACTAAAAAGAACATTTTACAACCATTTAAATGATCTGATGTTGTCTGTACCAGCCAGCATCTGAATTACGGTACTACGACAAACGAGAATGAGAAACACCGTTCACACTCCCGATACGACATTTCGACCGATAACAGAAGGATGATGACGGTCTTGTCTCTTTTATTGACACATACGTCACTAATAGGTTAAAAAGCGATATTTTTATATCCTTTATTCCAAAACTTATGTTTAATGTTTCATTAAATGGTTTTTGGGTTTCATTTTAAATTTAATGTAAAATTTTACTGCCCTAATTCTGGCACAAATATTTTATATGGTTAAACCACTGAGTACTATATAAGAGTAGTAAATTTCGTACAAAAAAATGTCATATAAATTTAAAAACGAATCATTTTATACTGATTGTAAGGCTAGTTTTTTAAAACGAGAAATATTGTATATACATTAAATATATCTATCCTTTTTGCTCTGCTAGAAATAACGAAAAAACAAAAACAATCAAGTTGGATGTGTGTAGTGTGTATTAGTAAAGCAAAATAAATCATGAATGGATGAAAAAAAAATATCAAACTACATATTTTACTATCATTGTTGTTTTTGTTTTGAATTTTCGTCTACCTAGTTTTTTAAAATTTAGGTTGTATGAGTTCATGTGAAGTAGTTCGCATGTATTCATACAACCTAATCTGCATTTTCGAGCTAATTTTATCAAGATTGTATAAACTGATAATTTTTTTTATAACTCATAAAACCGTCCTTATAATTAATTATTTAAAAAATATACCACAATAATTAAAACTGGATCAAACCAATTAGTTTTTCGTTTATTATTAATATTTTCGATTCATTCGAAACGTATAGAGGAATGAATAATAGTACATTTCTATAGGTATAAGAGTGTTGCGACATATCTATTGGCATTAATTCCAATTAACATGTATATATATGTATATATATATATATATATATATATATATATATATATATATATCATATATATACATATATATATATATATAACATATATATATATATATATATATATATATATATATATATATATATATATATATATATATATCATTTAAACATTCCTCGCAGCCAAAACCAACAACATAAAACATTTGCAAATTGTTATTGGTTTTGGTCATGTAAAATGTTATATACGTCGCAACACTTATACACCTTATACTTTTCTCTAACTACGTTAAAAAAGTAATATTTTTTCATTCTTCACATCAAATGACTTAGAATTGTATCAAAATCTTCATCAATGTTTATACAAGCCGTGCTGAAAGTATAATTGATAAATGCACTAAAACAAACGGTACATTTCCAAATGTGTTTAGTCAAATAAACGCATATAAAACGCACCCATACTCATATATCACAAAACAAAACATATATATGTGTATATACAAAAACGTCTCTAATAAACCAAAACCAACAAAAATGTTTATACATTTTTGTTGGTTTTGAATAAACACTAAACCACCTATGTAGCAGTGTAATTTTCCTTTCCTCTGCGTACGTTTAGCAAGGCTTGTACGACATTGTTGTTGTTTTTGCATGAAATAGAAACACCAATACTAGTATATGTTTTAGCTATTTTTTCACATACGATATCTGTCCAAATGCCCGTTATTTTGAAATCCCTTAGTTTCGTTCGAAATTTTGTCAGTTGTTTTTCGTTAAGTGCCATATCGATTCATAATTTTAAAATTTGTATTTAAACTTGCCATTAAATTTTTATTGGAAATGTCGAATTCAGAAAATAATAGTGCCTCCTCAGTGATTACGGATAATACCATATCAAGTAAATTTGCTTTAAAATTTTGAATCGGTTTTGTTCATTTGTTAGTGTAAAGTCTTATAGTCAAACAAAACTAACCAGGACACAACTTCTAGTTACTAGTTTCTTTGACAGGGACAGAACTCTCAGTGAACAAGACACTTTTTCTTACTCTTTTCATTATTAATTAATAAACATTTTCTTAATTAAATTTAGAAAAAAAACGTCAGTTAGAAACAAGAAAACTACACGTCATCTGTATTGTTCCAAATTGCCAATCTAAATCGACGAAATCGAAACTACATTTTTTTAAATTTCCGAAAAATAAAGAACATGAACAAAAGTGGATAGACTCCATTGGACTTTTACGAAATGCTATCGTTAATAAACACAATTATGTATGTCAAAGGCACTTTCTGAATGAAAATATTACTTCGAAAAATCGTTTGACAAAAAATGCTGTGCCAATCCTAAATATAGTTAAAACATTCAATATTGATGATGAACAAACAACATCTCTTAATCGTGATCAAGACAACATCCATCTGGAACAGGATTTTCCATTGGTTACAGAACCCCAAACACTAGTTTGGAAATCCATCGGAACCCAAACTGATCAAATTGACGAAGAAATAGAATTTTTAAAATGTATTGATAAAATGAACTGTCATTATTGCCAGACTCCACAAGAAAATGCATCTTTGTGTCGAAAATGTATAAAAAATGGAAGAGTAATAGAACTTTACAAGAAAAAATTAAAAAAATACCAACGGGAATATAATTTAATAAAAGCATCGTACAGAAATCTGAATCTTTGTTTAAAGAGAATGAAAAAAAAGCAAAACAAATTTAAAAAAATTGACGATCACATTGATAATTTAAAAGTTAACGAAACGACAAAAAGTGTATGTAAGCTTCTTGTAAAAGAAGATTTTTACTACAATGAAAACGACAAAGCTTTCGCACAGTCATTATTTTATAAATCGGCTTCAACGTATAGGTATTTGAGAGACCAACTAAATTTGAAATTACCGTCCACCTCATCTATATATAAATGGTCTCCTATAAAGTTTATACCACCAGGAATAAATGAAGTTTTATTAAATCAACTAAAGAAAGTATTCCAAAATATGACGGAAAAATCCAAAATTTGTGTGTTATCTTTCGATGAAATGTGCATCAAAAAAGACTTGGCTTTTAACATATTTTTAGACCGCGTTGATGGTTTCTGTGATGATGGAAATGAAAGAAAAAATGAATTGGCCACATCAGTTTTATTTTTCATGTTACGTGGGCTGGTGGATGATTGGAAATATGTTCTCAGCTATATTTTAATCAACAAATCTTCTAATCCGTTATATTTATCGGCATTAATAAAGAAAAACATAAGGGTTTGCAACAATTTGTTGAAATTAAACATTGTTATGGTAACGTGCGATCAGGCCGCTACTAACATTTCGACTTATAAAACACTCGGTGTGACTCCGGAATCACCATATTTTTTTGTTGATGATTTACAAATTTTGGCACACTTTGATCCTCCGCATCTCATTAAATCAGTAAGAAATGCATTTTTAAAAAATAAATTTCAACATTCAGATTTTGGAGTAGCTGATATTAACGTCATTCGAAAAATTTACGAATTTGATCACCAACAAAACGTTAAGTTAATACCAAAACTTACCGTACATCATTTTGAACCAAACACTTTTCAAAAAATGAATGTTAGATTAGCAGTTCAAATGATGAGCAGAACAGTAGCCAGCGCAATTAGAACTACGTTAAAAGTTAAACCAGAAACATTCGGTGAATACCTTAACAATGCCATACCAACGGCTGAAGTTGTACAACGGTTTAATGATTTATTTGATGCCTTAAATTGCCGAAACTTTAAATCTACCGCTCCTTTTGAACGACCACTGAAAATTGGAAATAATGTTTATAAAATGCTAGAAGACAGCCTATTATTTCTAGATAACCTAACAATTATTTCCAAAAATGAGAACTACTTTAAGTTTATGAGAGGACTTAAAATCAGCATAAAAGCTCATATTTTGTTAGTTACGATGTTAAAAGAAAAGTTTGACGTTGATTATTTATTAACAGGTCGAACCAACCAAGATTGCTTGGAAAATTTTTTTTCGGTGCTCCGTGGGAAAGGTGGATTTAATTATATGCCATCTAGTCATGAAGTAGGTGTACATTTTGCAAATATTATAGTAAGAAAAATTACATTAAATTCGCCATTTAGTAATTGCATGTCCGACGAGTCACAAGCTATTGAATTAGATTGGAATAGCTTTAAAACCGATTTTGAAACGAGTTTAAAATCCCAAGAATCAGCGAGTATAAATAGTTTACCATTGGACAATATTATTGCGGAGGCCGATATTCACATCATAAAAGAGAATGCATTAGTTTACTATGCTGGATATTGCATTATGAAAAAAATTGATTGTCAAAGCTGCCGGGAAAAAATGATAAAGAAAGGCGATGAAATTAAAATGTCAGACACTTTTTTGGCAGAAAAAAATTTCAAAATAAAAGAGAATAATTTTGGTTCATTAAGTGCTCCTTCGGATGAGTTTGCCACCATAGCCCGATCTTTGATAACTGTTTTTGAAAAATATTATCATCATAATTGTTGTTCCCATAACATATTAAAATTTTTGACGGATGAATGCCTAAACATGATGGCTGAAGAGTATTCATCTTTCCTACCAAATCCAAATGAAGCCTGTTATGACCATATACGGAAACTAGTAAATTTTTTTAATCTTGTTTTAATAAGAAAGAATTGTAGATGGTCGATGGTAAATAATGAATTTTCCAAAACAAAACAAGCAACTAGAAAGCTTAAAATATTAAAGAGTTGAAATAAATGTTTTTTTTAAATTTGAATGCATTTTTCTTAAATTTGTCTTGTTGGATCATTCAAAAATAGTGTATATCACACATGTCTTTTTCTTATTTAGAACCCACTTTGCTAAACTATTTACTACATCATTATTAACTACAATTTAGCCCTAATCAAATTTTTACAAGATAAATTAATATATTATAAGTAAAAGTAAATAATTAATTATAAGTTAATAAGTAGTTCGCATGAATTCACACAACCTAATCTGCATTTTCGAGCTAATTTTAGCAATTTAATAAACTGATAATTTTTTTATAACTCATAAAACCGTAAATTTGTGTGTTCACCTACAATTTTATATTTTAACAGGTTGGAAACAAACGTAATGTCCTTGCAACATTTTGTTATTGTTTAATAATGATATCCAAATGAAAAAGGTGAATGACCATTAAAAAAAAAAAATATTGCACACAATATATGTATATAACACAATACATAATCATAATTGAACGATCAGATGCGCATTTATCATTGTTGTCTACTCGAAATAAATTTTAAAAAAATAGGTAGACGAAAATTCAAAACAAAAACAACAATGATAGTAAAATTTTTTGATATTTTTTTTTCATCCATTCATTTCATCCATTATTTTGCTTTACTAATACACACTACACACATCCAACTTGATTGTTTTTGTTTTTTCGTTATTTCTAGCAGAGCAAAAAGGATAGATATATTTAATGTATATACAATATTTCTCGTTTTAAAAAACTAGCCTTACAATCAGTATAAAATGATTCGTTTTTAAATTTATATGACATTTTTTTGTACGAAATTTACTACTCTTATATAGTACTCAGTGGTTAAACCACAGAATATTTATAAACAGAACAATATCTTCTATTGCGCTTTAATCCTAAGTTTGTGAACAAATATTTAAATTAAGATTTAGAAAAGATAGAGAAACAATTTTGTATGGAATCAATGAAACAAAACAAAAATACAAAAATGTTTGTACCCACCTGTTTGTTTTGATCAATAAAAATCAGTACAATTTTAAAAGGAAAGGGAAATCTTTACACTTTGTAATGTGTTTAAAAGAGATAGACGTTCATAAATAATTTTTGATTTTGGTCTAGTTAGCTTTGCGAAACTTTAAAATCAAATCAAAAAATAAACAAAGGACCTCTTAGTGTTTTCGATAACGGGACACCAAATCATATCAAACAAATAACAAAGACAAAAACGAAACTAGAATAAGGTTGTGTATGTGTTTATGTATCATTTCACATTTATTGAGTCCTTCTTCAGTTTCTAATTAAAAGAAGGACGAACGTCCGAAACCGGTATTCCGAAAATATAAATAATTTTATTATCACATTAATGAAAGTTAAAATTATATAACAATTTTGTGTTTATTTAAATAATATAAATTTTTTTTAATGTGTTATTTATTTATTGTTTTTTAAATACATTGACAAATTAAAGAATTTAATACGGAAATTATAAAAAATTGTGTTTCAATATTAATTGTGATAAAAGCCACAGGAATATAATGGAATTGTACCATTCATACAACAATAATTAAATGTAGATAACTTAAATCTGATGTTTAGAGAGGATATCCATAACTACAATATCCGAGGGAAGTTTCATTTAGTTGTGCTGCCTGTCAGTAGGGGGGTTAATTGATAATGGGTTAATTAATAAGCGGTCCTACTTGATTGATTGATGTACATAAATGGTAGTTCTATGTGTTTGTGATATCAAAGGAGAGCAGAAAGTAATTAATGTATAAGGTAGACTGATCAGCACAGTTGGTTATCTGTTCGTTCAAGATTTGTTGCAATGAAAATGTTTAAATTAAAATCCCTAGCTCTCAGAAACCGCTCTCTTTAATCTTGACTTTAGCAGTGGATAGAGACACATTTGATGGAGTGACAAGTTTTAAATATTTGGAATCTCTTGTAACCTATGATAACTGTTTTGGGGAAGGACATCTGTTCGTAAAGATTTAACTTCTTTAAATTTATGTAAAATATAACGTAACTTCAACTTTTTTTCTATTTCATTATTTAAATTACAAACTATGGAAAGCTCTAACAAAACGCGATTATTATTGTTTAATTTCGTTCAACTCAATTGTACCGCAATTGAAGATTCGCAACTTGTTTGATCTCAATACATATAAAAAATCATCTCATTTTTGTAGGGCTAATTTTATATACAAATTCGTTTTGTTATTATTACATTTTGGATTCTCATATTATACGGTTGTGATTCACATCAAAAAATACAAAAATTGTCATTTTATAATAAATTAATTAAACAAATATTTCAAGCGATTTCAATTTTTAATTATTGGTGCATATAATTGTGTTGATTCGGCTTCATCTATATCGTGTCTCTACATCGATTAACGCATCTTTACCTAGTTACTGTATCCATCTACAACATAAAAATTCAACATCATCAGTCGTGCTTTATATCATACTAACAGCCTGCGTCAGCTACGCGTGCCGAATCTACAGTGATTGAGCGACCGCTTGCTTTAGGTTTTGCTTGGTTTACTGACAAAGACTCGATATTCAATGGTGAACATAAAATTAAAATTTATTTCATTTACATAATATAATTTTTTATTTAAAGCACTTCTTAATAAGTTATATTTTTGGTTTTATTGCAGTCGGGTATTAGGATAAATTGGTTATCGGAATTTCCAATTCTTGACAGACCCACTATAGTTGACCATGTGAAAAACATTCTAATCGCAAGTCTACCCCTATATACTTAAAGGTACCCTGTGATTTGTTGATTTTGATTGCGAAAGAAAGTTTAATTGGAAACTGAAGCCTGAACCTGTAGGGATCAAGGGAATGCGAGGTATATATGCTAGTTCTCCAGCTGCTGGTCCTGTGAGAATGATGGCTTCAAGTATGTTATTTCGCATTGCTTTGATTTGCAATCTGGTGCTATTATATTATACACATCGGTTTGATTTGGGTGGATATTATAGACTCTACCGAGAGTCGGATCCTTTTTAATACCTGGATGTCCTTCCACGTTTCTACCACGCTTTCTTCTGGAAAATACATGCTTGTTCCATGTGAAGTAACCTGGAACCTCATGATATAATAACGTTTTGGCAAAATCATCCAAACTACACAGGTTAAAAAAGCCAATAAGCGTAGTTTGTGGTGGATTTTGCACGATTTGGTGTATGTTGTCCTCCGTAAAATACACACGTTGACCATTTTCTAAATGTAGAGCCAAATGAATCACAGCGGGATATCGTTCATGGACGGGCAACTCAAATATTCGCCAGACATCCTCCGAAGTGCTTATGTATCGACCGTTCATATACTTCTGTATTTCATCTTTGTCATTTTGGATGCAGAACGTAGCTTGATCCGAACCCTTATTTATGTACTTGCATATATATTTGATTGCCTGCACGGAGTGACAATATTCAACATTTATATGAGCACTGAAGCATCGTAGCAATATTGGGCAATGCGGAACAACCCATCTGTTGTCTACTGTCACTGTTTTTCCATGCACTCTAAGGGTGGTAGTTTGTCCTCCATCTTGAGGGGCCCTTCGCCTGTATGTGGGATAGCCATCATCACCAGTTTGTGTTTCGGGAATAAATTGTGGGAGATATCTCTTCGAACACTTGCCGTTTATCATGCATGGTGAGGCTCGGTTCTGCTCGCCGCATTAAGTCCATATAACATGTTTTTGCACACTATCTCAAATAAAAGAGGGTCACGTTCCCTATCAGGGAGCTCAGCACAAATTATATTATTAATTTCGTCCGGCTGAATTTTCGGCTACAACCACAAAAGTGTATGGGAGTGGGGCAAACCCCGATTTTGCCATTCTACACTCAACATGTAACATTTTACCGTACCAAATATTTCATTTTTGGTAAATAGATGTATAAGCTTTTTCAATTTGAGGTTGAAAACTCTTGAAATTACATCGTGTCTATCGCAAGGTTTTTGACCTGGAAATAGTTCATTTTTTATTTCCGGCCAATCGGGGTTACACGTGAATGCCACGAAAAAATCTGAACGTCCGTAGTTACGTACATACGACAAGGCGTCCTGCGTCTTTTCTTGCATGTAACGTGGTGAGCCGGTAAATGACGACGGTAGAATAACGTACTGACCTATGTTAGAAGCATTCTCGTTAGCATCCTGATTTATTGCATCTCGCAAATCTGTATAATCGTCAGAACGTAGTTTTTATTGGTTTCGACGTATAAAATTTAATCTCTCGGAGATCATTTTCGCCATCATATCGACACAATACTGGTTAAACAAATTCTTGAACAAATGTATTTGATTAATATTATTTGCTCTAACCATGAGTCTGTAGGAATAATATTGCATGCAAGAGACCGTTTTGGTTTGCGCTCGATTTGGATTACCTTGTTGCGTTATGGTTAGGTAGTAGCCGTCTTTTCCTCTAATAAACATAAGGGGTACTGGAGCGGATCGTAGGAGCGATGCAGCTCAAAGACACGTTTTAACTGCCCGTCTCGGCATTGCAGGACGATGTCTCTTGGTCCCTTATCCTCGTCTACCAAAAGTACAGCCACTTCGTTTGTAGTAGGTACATTAAATCTACCGCTGTGTTGGTTCACTGGTGCTCTGTCAGCATGAGTCACTAACTGCAAATCATCTGTTCCTCCTCTGGATCTATTATCAAGATTATATTTTAAACTTTGGATGTAGCAATTGTTTTCTTGCAACCTTTTTTGAAGCAATGCGATCAAATCTCGTTTAAGGCTTGGCATAGTATTTGAGCGAAGTGATAATTGATCAGCGTCCGAAACAAAATAAATTTGTAGGAACTGAGGATTGTTATCAATAGTTGGGAGCAAACTTCCAAGGTAATGGTAGATCTGTCCTTGAACTTTAAAAGTGGGCACGAAATTACCTTCTTTTACTTCTTTAGCACCAAAGGAAGTCATTTGGAACAGAGTATTATACCTTCTTTTGTTGTCGAGAAAATGTTTGAAAAGTGGATGTAATCCCAGAATTAGACTCCTGATTGGTTCTGGCGGTTCCTCGAGTTCTGGAAGTACCACTTTGCCCCCAGCACAACAAAGTCCAGGTGCCTCCTTAGCCCATTTTTTTTGCATGGCAATGGTTACAGATTGTATCCATCTTACCAATTAGTACATCATTATTATGTACATAATCGATTTCTGGTTGGTATGATAACGCAGACCTGAATCCAAACACATTTTGATACGGCGTTCTATTCCGAGCAGAAAGAGGAGGACTTTGAGGAGTCGATTCGCATTGTCTATTGATTGAGATTAAAAATTCGAAAAGGTATGACATTTTGGCGTTAACAGGTAAAATAAAAATGCGTATTATTATTTACTAAATTTTGTTTTTATTTTATAATTTAATATTTACAATTAGATACAAATTATAATGAAATTGTTTAAAAGTTACCGATTTTACTAATCTTCGTGCCATATATGTATTTTAACACTTCATAATTTATGTATTAACATATTAGAAATGAGCTTGCATTTAACGAGGTCTGCCTACTAATTTCACGTATTCTTTTGTTTTGTTTATTGAAAAAAAAAAAATCTATAGACTTATTTTAATTGTTTGATTGTATTAGTTTCTAAAATGAAATGCTTTTCTTTTCTCGTTATTACTGAAAATTGAAACAACTTTTTTTCTACGATTTTCAAACTATTGAAAATGCAAATTATAGCAAAATATTTTTAATTTACGATATATTTCATTCATAAAAAATAAGTCAAAAGCCAATACAATAAACTTTATAAAATTTACAAACCAACAACAAACTAAAACAAATTGATGCGTAGAACGCTAAGAAAAACTCATTTTTGCTGATTGCTTAACTCGCTCCTAAAAAAGCCCGATCAATAGTCTAAAACCATCCCGAGGCTAAAAGGAAGCCAACAGTGAAAATTTGGTGAAAATTGGTCCAGTAGTTTTTAGATTTGCGCTCACTTACATACAAACTATCAACTTTATAATATTATATATAGATTATATAGATACGTCTACTTCAAAACTCCAAGCAGTGGCGTAACTACAAATTTCGCCCCCCCCCCTCCACAAATTTTTCTTGGGTCCTTAAAAATGCTTCAGAACAAGTAACGCTCTTAGTGATTCAGTTATCAATGGCCTCAAACAAAACGAAATTTCATGCAATCAACTTAATACTATGACGATTTCTAAATTTATGGCAAAAGCATCACAAATTTCAAGTATAATATGAAAAATAGCAAGAATTTCGAAATAATCTAAAAAATGTCGAATTTTCAAAGTATCTTGAATAGTTACATATATCAAAACCCTATACCGGCTAATCATTGTCATGAAAATTTGATAGTGAACGAGTAAATATGTCCTGTTTTGGAAATTTGAAAGAGTGGTCCACTTTAAACTGAGTCTGACCTACCACCTAAGTGATCTTACCTTTAAACTAATATTCGAACGGTTCATAAATCTCATGGGCCCTATTAACCGTGGGCCTCCCGCGGCTGCGGGTGCTGCGGGTACCTAGTTACGCTACTGACTCCAAGGATAGAAGCAACTCATCCACAGAAAGCTTTAAAATTTATAATTATATTTTTTGGCCTTTTAGATGCAATAATTTGTACAAATCGATAAGATATTAAAAAATAATTTGTCTATCAAAAAGTAGACACAACGTCCTTCAATTTTCATTGATGTGTTTATGTTAAAGAAATGTAATTTTTCCTAAAGAAATTATCATTTTCTTTAAATTTTTGTAACATTTTACAATAGAAGTTCTCGAAAATAGTTAGAAGCGACATATCATAGTGCAAGATATAGTTAAAGTCCTGAGGTGTTGGGCCGCTATGGTAATAAATCATCATTAATTATATATACATATATAATTCCCAAATTAATTTTGGTTGTTCTGACTTAGGTAGATTACCTTCATAATAATTCTCTTTTTAATATTTACACTAATAATTATCCCAGAACAAAAAAAGGAAACAATTATTAAATAAAATATTCAAACTATTTAAACATTTAAAATGTCCTTTTTCTACCAAGAAAATCTATAAAATATTAAACGACCGAAATCTGTAAACTAGACAAGGCATGCTGATGAAGTAAAGAAAACCAATAAAGTTGATGTTAGTACGTATATTAAAATGTTTATTTAGTCTGTAATTAACATCCCCAACCACGTTCCGCGAGTAATTCTCCTCCTGACGTACAAACAAAAATATCCGTACATACATCATATAGAAAACACAAAACACCCTGTGTATACGAAAAAAAAAAAAAAAAAAAATCTTGCGTCGACTCATTACTCAAATTCTATTTATCAACTAAACAGGACAGAATGTTATAAATACACCTATACACATATATTTGTATACAAATACTAAGACAATAATAACAAGTATGTAAATAGTACTTGCATTTAAAATGTGATATTTTATTTCCAATTTTCAGTTATTTATTATTTTATAGTTTTTACAATTAATACTGTGTAGTGAAAGACTATTAAAATATTATCGGATTTGGATAAAGTGTGTTAACGTTTAACTTATACTCGTAAACCGGTTAAATAAATTAAAAAAAAAAAATGCAAACGACATCGTTAAGTGTACCATATACTCAACATACGAATCTAAGGAGTAATTCAATGCAACGGTTGCAGACTGCTTCTGGTTCATCGATGTACAGTCGTGGTAATGTTAAATTTTTATTGTTGTTGAATTATATACGTTTTAATAATTTTGTAAATATTTTTAATCTGTTGATTATAGTATTCTAAATTATGTTTATTATGTGTATGCATTTATTTTGTGGAGTGGTAAAATCCTTCGTGATTTTATACTAGACAAATGGAAAAAACGTAATTTCAATTAGGTTTAATGTTGGTTACTATACAATGCATTATCGACAATATTAAATCACGTCCGTACAACTTTTTGAAAAAAATATTATGTATAATTTGATCGGGATATTGATTTTTACCAGTTCCCCTCTGGTAGTTTAACAATTCCATTACCGTTGGTGTCCGTTATTTTTGTTAAGCTTTAGTTTTTGGTTTTTTCGGATTTTTAATTATGTTGTTCTTATTAATACTGTTTTGGTTAGTTAGATGTAGTCAATTTGAATGTAAATATCATTATCTAAATCAATATTTAGCAATTATTTGCAGAGTGCACCTAAAGTAAACATGCAACAAGTTTTGATTCCGCACATACACATATGTAGGTAAAGAACTGTTACACAAAAAATTAAAGCGTTGTAAATTGTAATTATCATAATAGATTTTAAATTGTGTGCGCAATAAGTAATACAGTTAGAAAATTAAATATTTAATTATAGTACAATTTTCAGTCTGATTAAAAATGCATAAATGTGAACAATTTTTAAACAAATAATAACTGATATTAATATAACCTCAAATATTTTATTACCTTGTGCATTAAACACGATTTATTTATTTCTATTAAAAGTGGTTTGGCTTTTAAGAGCCGTATTATCATATTTCAAGTTACTCTGCACGAGATTTAATGAGAAATTTTAATCTGGGTACATTCAAAAATTGACCAACGGTGCAGATATTGCAGTCATTATTGCAGTCAGTGCCAGATCTTGTAGTCAAAATTGGGGGAATTGTCCGTTTTGATTGCATTCTTTAATTTGATTTAAGCTGCATTATCTGCGAATTTTTGAATGTACCTTCTGAATATACCTTAGTTGATAAGAATGTACGACTAAGCCTAAGCTAGACTCCCGGATGATACCAGACCCTCCGTAGACCCTTTACACATTACAAAACCGGAGGATAGAAAAGGCATTTTAAAAATTATATAAAATGATCTGGTTCCAGACACCTATGGTATCCAATACATATTTAGTATGTTTTGTGAGTACTACGTCTGATACAATAATTAGCACAAGACAACACAATTTATAAACTTTATGCTCGTTGGATACTTGAAATTTCTGGAAACACCTTAATTCTATTCTCAATCTGAACTCATCGCAGAAATGCTTATCTTCAACTAAAGACGCTACCGGAATGGTGCTTGTGTAAATTTTGGTTTTTTGAATGTTCGTAGTCTATTCTGCCATATTTACAAATTGAGAATATTTATCGATGTATTTGGTGTCGTGGAAACATGGCTTACTAGTAAGATCCATAATGAATCTGTTGCACTGAAGGGTTGTAACATCTTGAGATTTGACAGAACTCATAAAAGAGGTTCGGATGCTTGCATTTACTATAAAAAGTATTTTAAGATTAAGGTCTATTTATGGTAAAAATGAAATTTTTATGGCTGAAATGATAGTACCATCTATTCGTCAATTCTTACGCAATCCGATTTAGACGGTTTTCAGGAATTTCTGATAATCTTTTAAAAGCGAAAAATTTATTATCGGTTCCATTTTGACGTACCCACGATCGTACTTGGCTCGATCAATTTATTGTCTCTGAATCAGATTACTTTAGAATATTTTCGTCTAGTCAATATACGTTGCCTAATATTTCCGAACATGATTTACTGGCGATCTCTTATAAAGCGAAATCAAAGCACATTAAAATGGATTAGACGCTTAACTGGAGCTTTTTGTACTCGTCCAATAAAGTCAATTTCACGTTTCAGTGTTTTTATGATTCCCTATATTATTTTCATAATAATTGTGTACTAACGAAAACAAATAATTAATAGCCAATCTGTTGCTCCATGGTTTAATAGTAGTATTGCTAAAAGTATGCTAGCGAGGGATCAAGCTCATATTAAGTATAGAAGAACAGCCGATGTCAATGACTTACAAATGTATCGTAATGAACGTAATAAGATATATTTATTGAATTAATCAATAAGCTTGATAAGATCTCAAAACAGAAATACTTTTTTTGGAAATAGTAAATTAACCATGAAACGAATTTAGAATAGCTTTCGAATTTGGATTAGGGGCTGGAAAATCTAGTACTTTTATTTTTTTTATTTATTTATTTTAAAATTACCTTAATCGTCTAAAGCCAGTGACAGACAATTATTTCATATATTATAAACATACCCATACAATTAGTTCTTTATTTAACATACAAAAGTCAGATTTATATAATAAAAATAAATATAAATACAAAAAGATAATTATAAGAATTGCTTTCATACGAACTTTATTGCATTTATTTCTTTATATACGAGTAGCCAAGTCAAGCCATACTTCAATTATTGTGCTAATTAGGTATAAAATTGAGCTCTACGAGATCTCTGCTTTTTGTCGTTCAACCATTTTGTGATCAGGTGCTCCATCAAAAACCATTTATATTTCTGGATGTTTATCTCAACTCTAATAGCTTGTGGAAGCTAGCTTTTACTAGTATTACTTCTTGCATTATAAGAGTTTATTTCAGATATTCATATAGGTGTTTTCGTCAGAGCCATCTGAGATTTTTTAATAAATACCAATAATTGAAATTTCCCTAGAATCTCTAAAGGAAGTGTTTTGGGGGAGTACAAAGTTTTAGTCGATGTTAGTACTGGGAGGCATTTAATAGTTTTTATGATCCTGTTTTGCAAAACCCAGAGACTTTTCATGGAATTTTTCGATGCAGTTACCCACAGCGAGCTCATATGACACAGTCTAGAGAGTTAATATAAGCGTTATAGATTAGCCAGCCTGTTCTTTCATCAATGTGACTTCTTATTCTCTTTAGTGGAATTGTATAAGGCCATAACGATTTTTTAACTTTCTATACCTGTTCCTTCCATTTCAGCTTTTGATCAATGACAAGTCCCAAATAAGCTGTAGTTGCAACTTGCAATATTTTATTATTATTTACTTCCAGTTAACAGGGAAAATGTTCAGGAAATTGGCACTCAACCAGTACTCGACTTTTTTAATATCTTTAACTATCATCCGCATACATAAAAAGTTAAAGAATATTGGGCCAAGAATAGATCCTTGCGGTATGTCAGATTACATTATCAACGGTTCGCTTTTAATGCCATTTACATCGGTTTATTGCACTTGGCTAGTGAAATAAGACGCTAGAAGGGAGAAGGTGGCTAAGAAAGGGTTATGTGGTACTGTGTCGAAAGCTTTTTTAAGGTCTATAGTTAGACGGTAGCATTTTATTGCCCGCTTTGAAGACAGGGTGAACTATTGAAGTCTTGAGCCAGTCCGGAAAGTGGCCATGAAGCTTACATTTTTCAACAAATTTCATTGAAATTGCATGATATCCTAAACAACAGTTTGATTAAGACTTTTTATTATTGTGGAAATATCAGAACAATCAGTAACTGAGAATTTAAGTTCAGGGAGCCTTTCGTATTCTAAATCAGTTATGTTTTCAAAGTGTATATTCTACATTATAATTAGTTTGTTTCTCTTTTCCGCTTTATTGTTTTTACAGCAATTTATAGCACTTGAAAACTTGTCAGTGTCATGATGCCATTAATAAATCTTAAAAGCAAATTACTATGGGACGCCTTTAAACTAATATTACGCCGTTAGGGTGGAGCAGGCTTAGAAAAAAGGCTCTGGGAGATATAGGAAATGAAATGCTATGTGACAAAAAGGTGGGATTTGGTGACCAAAACACGTTAATTCTGATTTGGTATTGTTTGTGTTGTATTTTTTTGTATTATCGAATGGTCCAGAGGATTTCAGGTA
Source organism: Tipula vernalis (assembly GCA_958295665.1). Lineage (NCBI taxonomy): Eukaryota > Metazoa > Arthropoda > Insecta > Diptera > Tipulidae > Tipula > Tipula vernalis. The sequence goes on from OY282560.1 coordinate 226,069,724, forward strand.
ATTCTCAAGTTGCTTCAGTAATTTAAATTCTTAAGGATTTTCAACGGTATGGTCAAAGATGAGAATGGCGAATGCCACTTTGATTGCTGTTCAACACATCTGTCAGTCCTTAATTATCTAACATTAAATGTGAGTCTGTAATTTGGCGGCATGAGAGTAGAGAATTTATAATGTCGTGAACAATGGCAATTGTGATATTGGGGTGGTGGTGTCCAAATTTACGAAAAGTCGACTTTTAAGTACCTTGCCCAAAATAACGGAAAATGTTTGTAAAATATAAATGGTTGGTTTGATGATCTATAACGGATGCTTTGTGGGAAGAGTGTCGTTCGAGGAGTCGGATAGACCCAAGTTTTTTCTCATTTAGATGAAATAAAAATTCATTCAATTGTGCTCCGTCTTACATTGTGTCATTTTACTGTTTTATATTTCCTGTATGTACGTAAATTTAACTATTAAAGTAAACCTCAAACCACATCAGTTGATATATAAAGTATCAGATGCCGTGAACAACAAGGTTTGGTTGTTGTGCTGGGTATATGGGATAAGTAACATAAGTACACTAAATTATTAATATAAAATTGTTTCAAGGAAAAATAGTTAAATTATAAAAGAATACGGTTACATTTTAAAAGAAAGCTAACAATATAAGCTCGTCGTTTAAAAATTAATAAAACGATAACGTAAAAAAAAAAAACTGAAGACAATTAAAACGAATTAACCCTGACTATAATAAAATAATTTCCTGTTGCACGTACTATACTACTACGTACGTATATTGTAAATCCAAATACACCCTGTTCTATAATGTTCAAATTCATATTATTGTGTTTCCTTCCATATCGCCTGTTGATTTTAGGCGCATACTCGTTGCTACACAACACAAACCCGAGTATTCTTTTACTCCTAAATGTTTAACTCGTTTTGTTATTCCTCGAGCGTTTCAGTTTGGTAGCGAGTTTAGCGTAAACATTTTTTTTCTTTTTTATAATCTAAATGAATTTTGTACGTAAACGACCGAATTAGTTTAAATTAAAATAAATATCTTTGTGTTTGTGTAAATGTGTGTGTATGTAGTTATATTAATTTAGAAAAAAAAACTTAATTCTTAATCTTTAATATTGGTGTTATTTTGTTGTTGTTGTTTTGTAGCTAGTAAAACATAATTAAAGTAACAAGTGGTGTTTAATTTATGGTTCACTCCCCGCTAAAACAAGAAAAAAAAAAAATTTACAAGAACAATAATAATTTGAAATATTGATTGTAATCTTAAGGTGTTAACAATTTAGTTGTACAAATATATAGAAATTAATTAAATAATTTAAGTGGTAAAATTGTCGATACGGAAAATGCCTGAAGAACGTAATGGAGTGGAAGAAGGTAAATATATATCTTCGTACAAAATTATAATTGATGGTAAACATCGTCAAATATACCAAAATGTTTGCTAAGCCAATTAATTAACTGATAAAAATATTTGGTCCGGATAGGTTTTAAAAAATTATTTAATCATATTTAATTAATACGGGTTTATATTTTGTTTGTTTTTACTATATGCGGTGTTAGACGGAAGAAAGGTTAAATAAAAATAATCCTTTAAGGATTATATACCAATAGCGTTTTATATTTTATTTTAGGAACAATGTTCTATTTTTGATTTATATAATTGAAACATGAATTATAAATTAAATAGGTTAACCAAGTTAAGATTGTTTGAGAGCGTTTAACGGAATATTGCCACTAACTAACATTTTTCCAAAATAGGTCAACACTTAGGAATAATTAAAAATATATTATGGATAATGGTGTAAATTGGGCGATATACCTATCATTAATCAATCGTACTTAATGATTAGTTATCTACATTCAAATTAATTTATCATTAGTTACTAAAGTGTTTTTTTTTGTACGTATGCATATATCTATAAATTATTCAACACCCACAATTTAGTTTTGTGTTAAAGTTAAATTAAAATGTTACTTTGAAATTATTTTGTATATTACTGACGTACTATGTGGCTACGTAAGTGTACAATGCCCCCTTGATGAACAAATCTGTAGGGAGGCAACTATACATACTATTGTACATATATCCTAAAATGCATATTTACCAGTTTGTTTACTGACAATTATTTGTAATACAAATGTTTAAATGTCATTGTCTTTATTACTTATTAGCTCATATGTTATTTATAATATTGTATTTTTTGTATGTTGTTATTATTACTTATCGTAAGGCCTAGGCAACGTTATGCAACAACATAGAATTAATAATAGTTATGTACGTATATAGCACATTAAGACATAACATTGATTTCTATCTAAAACAAAACATTTGTTTTTTAATTTATGTGTGATTTTCGATGGCTTAAACCACGTGATTGTACATAAATAAGTAAATCATCATCAATTATTTATAACTGTTTGGTGTATGCTGAAGAAAAAAGGGAAACCTTGACGCATTAGGGTAAAATATAGGTTAATCCAAATATAAATTTATATGTTATGTTGGAGGTTTTCGTTACGGGAACGCATTGATTTTTGATAAAATAGGGGTGACTTTAATATTACGACCCTTGGGAACGAATTGAATGTGCCATAGTGATTGATGTATACGGCTAATATTATTTACGTCATTTACATATCAGAGTGTATATTCAGACAGCAACTTTCTATTACGGTATTAAAATAACACTAATTCGAAATATTATTGATTGATTGTTTGAGAGTGCACGCCTAGGCTAATCCTAAAGCAAGGTCTCCGGAATACGGGTCAATCGCACACACTTGTACTTATAACAAAACCGAAGAGAAAGAAAGGTATGTTAGTAATAAAAGCTTGACTCGTTTCCAGCTACCTAAATAGACGATAGTTTATATGTTTTTGTTAGTAATACATTTAGTTAATTACTACCTGAATTTCCCGGGTTCGCTCGGGAAGAGTTGAGGGCGTCTTTAGTTTCTTCTCGTGCAAATTAGACTACGCCACTAAACATTGCTAACAATAAACATTTACCGTTAAAGCGGGGTCATCTGCCTGGGTGGATTGTGAGTCATCGTTTAAAGATAAACATATGCTGTCAAAGAATTTTTTCTAAAAGTTTTATGGACAATTTAGTTTCTCTTTAAAACTGATAAAAAAACTTCTAGTTCAAGTTGAAGCTGAAAAGTCCGCCTTCAAAATCAATCGAGAAATCAATTAGGTCGGATTCAAAAGTTTATTTATTTTTTTTTCATCGCAGTCACTTTTCTACATTTTTCTTTGCAACACTTGCTTATATACTTTAGTCGCAATTTTATTGTTCGGGCTGAAACTGAATAACTTTTTAGGCGATTCAACTCGTGAGCATGTTACATATAATTGCCCATGTGAGAAGCACGATTCCTTCAATTTGACGCCACAGTATCGAAATGTTTGGCCTTATGGTTTGTTGACGGCCACACTATAGGCCCATTTTACTAGGAATTGCAATCGTTTAAAATTGAAGGACATTTCGGGCGAAGTTAAAGGTATTCGCGGTATACCGGTTTCCCTTTTCCTTTACCGGTCATTATACTCACCTCGATGATGCTATGTTGCAAATGTGGGATGCAGAGTCTTGCGCCATTGAACAATTTTGGCGAGTTTAGATTCCGCAGCAAAATCACCAATGAGCCAACTTACAGTTTCAGACAGTCGGTCATAGTGTCGATTGAATTGTAAATTTTCCCTTCGCCAGTTGTTGACGATTTCGTTTTTCGTCGTTATAGCTCGCATTTTTTTTGGTTGAGCAGCTTACTAATTCGTGGCTCGTTATATCATCAGCCCGGGTTTTGATTTTTAACGTTATATACAAAAATATTTATACACCTAATTAGAAAGAGCAATATGAATATTTTTGGTATTCCAAAGTCTCGAAAGCAATAAACGAGTTATGTACTTGTAAACAATTTTTCATAATTTATTATATAATTTTATAAGGAGCAGATGGGTACCGTACCCGTGTTACTCGTTATTACTTTAATAATTCAATATAGTGTTTTTTGGAAAACGCTATATCACTCACACCGCAGATGTAGTCTCCAATGATTAGAAATTTCTCGTGTTTCTCTAAAAATGTACATGTTTTGAGCTTCGCGCAAATTGAGGCAATACTTTAAGTTCGTTCGATACGTTCTTACCGTTATAATCAACTACAAAATATTTTCGGAATCTTCGCTGAACTGAAAATGGCCCCTCGTATGGTGGTGTTAATCGCGTTTTTATTTTATCCACCCGGACGAAAACTTGGTCAGAGTCCGTTAAGTCTTTTGGGATATAAATATTGTACTGAGGGTTATTCCAAGTATCTTTGGGAACGACGTTACGCATCGACTGTCGTAGTTTTTCGACCAGTGAAGATGAATCTGTTGATAACCCAGGCTGTAAAATAATAAATGCTGCATTTATAACATTAGTGAGCTTCACCAGAGCTTTCCTTGGCAGTTCTATAAGATTTCTGCAGTAATAAGATCGTACCCTAAAACATTTTTCGTGTTCTTCGTAGCTTTTATTACACACATGACTTCTTTTGGTTTGGTATTATCTCGGCTTCCAACATTTGGTGTTCATGTGGCTGCGGAATATTTTTTCGATATGTTCAGCAAATTCTCATCTCTCACCTGCTATTCTTATTGGAGGAATCTGCATTATTGATATTTTAATTATTTTGGTTGCTTTCCTTAGAGAATAATTAGTAGTTATTTTTCTTAAATAGTTGCTGATTGAATCATCTTTCAATTCTTTGATCTCTCTTCTTAATTGTTGAGTGAGATTGTTCAAATTAGTTTTATCTTGGGGAGAGGGCCCTTGTTTGTTGCCATACTCTTCTCGCAGGGTAGTTGTTTCCTTTGATTCTCTTTTTAATTTCAGGGGTATTTTTCCAAGCTGATTGCTGTATATCGTTTACAAATTTGTTAATTTCCTTGTCTAATTGCTCTTCGGTCTTTAATGGAACCATTAAGTTAATTTTCTCTTTTAGCGATAGTATAAAGCATTCCAAATTAGTGCGATTATTTACTAGAAATAGATTTCTTTATTTCTAAATAATTTTTTCACTTAACGTTAGAAATATCGGTGAATGAGAAGAGTTTAACTTTTATCTAAGAACCTATGTTAGTGTGAGTATCCACAGAAAAATCTTTAATATGCCAGATTGTAGCTCCACTATGAGGGCGGTAAACAGAAGGTGAATCAAGCAGCAGATTATAATTAACTTATAAATTACTTATAATAGGCATGTTCGGAAATAGACTAAAGTAAATTTATAGTACCCATCTATTCCGGACGTCTAAAGCAAATTTGAAGTAATTTTTTGTTGTTGTTATTTCATTTGCTACCAACCGCCATATTTGAATTTTATTTCTAGCCGATCGTTTGTGCTAGAAAATTAATCGAGTTTTTTAAATTAATTTTTTTTCAATACGGATTTTTATATTTACTACACGTTAACAAAAATAATCAAACAATTGATTGAATATCTGTCAAAATGCTTTTCCGAATTTTTTCGATATTGATTATCATAGCGCGTTCAACCCTGTTCAACCCTGAATTACTGATTTTCAGTAATTTTGTTACCAACACATCCAACACATTAAAAAAAAATTTTCTATTTATTTACTGTGATTTATTTCCGAAAACGCTTAATATTACATACAGTTGCAAACAAAACATTTCCAACTATTTGATTAACAATCATACGTACTTTTATTAAGTAATTTATAAGTAATACGAATTTTATTATGTAATTTATAAGTGTTATAACTTTAAATTAAAAAATTACGTAAAAAAATATTTTAAATGCAATTTTTAAGGCTGTCATTAAAAAGTTGAAAAAGTGTGATCTCCGAGCTCATAATAGTGGTATTAATTCCTTTTTTTTGCTCATTCTCCTTTTTTTCGTTTGCTAATTTTTGACATTACTTCATTTCTTAAAAGTTTTTCTTATTATTTTACCATTTTATTAATAAAACTTGTTTCTTTTTAGTACGATTTAAAATAATTTTTGATATTTGTATTTCTCCCGCCGATTTAAAGTAGTTTAATATTTTAATTTTTTGACATCTGTGTAATTTGTTTTTTTTTATTTGTGTTAAATTTCATTTTTGATAAATTGGTGGCGGTAATATTATTTAATTTCTAGCTGTCACAAAATCAGGTAAGCTTAAAAAAGACAGTTGTTGTTATCTTGATAAAGACAATTGTTGTTATCTTGATAAAGACAGTTCTTGTGGTAATTCTGCCATTTTGTTACAACACAAATAAAAATCGAAAAACTGAATGAAATTTAACACAAATAAAAAAAACCGAATTACACAGATGTCAAAAAATTAAAATATGAAACTACTTTAAATCGCGAGAGAAATAGAAATATCAAAAATTACTTTAAATCGTACGAAAAAGAAACAAGTTTTATTAATAAAATGGTAAAATAATAAGAAAAATTTCACAAATAGCACAATCAAAACACAAAAAACCAAATTAGAACAATTAAAAATTTACACCGATAATATATCCAGTAGAAAACTTTTACGAATTGAAGATATGTCAAAAAAACGACAAAGAGGAGAATGAGCAAACAAAAAAAACGGAATTGGTACTACTGGTTTGAGCTCGTGAGATCACAGGGCTGGGATTTTGCACAAAAAGCGAGAAGCTAGTTTTGTGTCTCTTTTAGTTAAACTGAATATGAACACTATTTCGCTCAGTAGAAATGAGTTTTATTATTGCGATCTCAACTAGTAAAAATAAAATGATATTCTATTTCAACTATCATTCGTCTGTGTCTCTCACCAACGAAGGTACGTGGTCGAAGCGGAGAAAAGGAGATAGCTCTTATACATAATATAATTGACTGAGATCGCAATAGAAAAAGTGACATAGACCGAATGAAATGGAGTAAAATTTATTCTTTTAAAAAGAGAAATAAACTCTCTTCTCGCCTTTTGTGCAAAATCTCACTCCAGATTTTCAACTTTTTAATTTTCATGAGGCAGCCTTCAATATTATTTTGAATTATTAAGTTGAATTAGTTGCAATTGTTTTGTTCGCAACTGTATGTCAAATTGGTTCGCTCTTTGGCTCGCATAAGTTCTAGCACCCAAAGCAGCATTTAAAATATGTAATGTGATACACCCAGCGATATATATATTCATGGATATACATAAATATATCGCCCAAAAATCATATTGACAAAAGATCATATTGGATATGTATCGCCCAAAAATCATATTGACTACGTCACAAAAAAGTGGAGCAAATTTTATTTTATAGTCTTACTACTCTTTTATATAGCCCTCTTTATCAAAAAAGTATTTCCAAATAAGTGCCATACTTGAACAAATTTCATTTCGAAATTTTTCGAAACAGATTTTTTTTTTTAATGAATGGAATAAATATTGGATAATGTTTAATTATTTTAAAAATGATTAATTAATTACATCAAATTTTAATAGTTAAATAGTTAAACATTGCGCTACCAGCTTTCGTACACTAATTTATAAATTAATAACCAATTCTTGCTTTAAATTTCAAATACATCCCTGAAAAATAAACAAGAACAACAAAATGCGAGTAAAACGTCAAAAATCTAGCATAAACAAACATTCAAGTGAATTCTCATTTTTTGTGTTTCAGGGCGAGTTAAGGTGCTATTCCATGGGAAAATTTTACTGAATAGTAAAATTAAAGGAAGGAAAATATATACATATAATTGCTAGATGGGGGAATGAAACAAAAAATCGAATCATTAAAAAAATATTTGTGTCTGTAGTTGTGACACTCCTCTAAAAAGTATCAAATCGAGAACTTTTTATAGGAGTGTCACTAACACACGTACATAAAATTTGTATATGATGAAAAATAATTCTCGCACACACTAATAATTTTAAAAGGATGACGATTTTATGGTAGAAATTTTTTTAATTTTTTATTTGCTGTGACGGAATTTTTTTTTTTTTTTTTTTTTTTCCCTTTATTTAATATTACAACTGATTTACAAATCATTTAGTAATTTATCTTTCTTAAATGAAGATTCACATTTGACGGGCAGTAGCCCAATGGTTACTCCCGTTTGAATTTACATAGTAATTATTTTTCTCTATCCTAATTAAATACAACTGCCCAATTCCAAAGGTTTCTGCCTTTGAAGTCTTCTTACTGCATTGGTGGTATCCAACAAACTTCGTATGTCTGCATTTTGGTGCCGAGATATCCGCTGAATGTGTTTCTTCGCATGATTTTGTATTTCTTCACTTACATATTCCATGTTTAAGTCCCTATGGAGGTTATCATTTCTAATGTACCATGGTGCGTTTACTATGCCACGCAGCACTTTGTTTTGAAAACATTGAATCATTTGTACATTTGTCTTCTTGGTACAACCCCAAAGTTGAATACCGTAGGTCCATATTGGTTTAAGTATTTGCTGATATAATAGCAATTTGTTATATATTGTAAGCTCAGAGTTTCTACCTATTAGCCAATACATTTTCCTATATTTAATGTTCAATTCTTCTTTTTTCTTTTTAACATGCTCTTTCCATCTAAGCTTGCAATCGAGAGTCATGCCGAGGTATTTGGCTGTATTTGCATTTGGAACCGGCCTTGAATTAAGTTTCACTGGAATCCAGTTAGCTTTCTGGTTCGTGAAGTTTACGTGAACCGACTTTGCTTCGTTTAGGCTAATGCGCCATTTCTTTGTCCAACTACTCACTGTGTCGGTTGCTTTTTGAAGTTTGGTCATTGCTTCTGATATACACTTTCCAGTCGCCAGAATAGCTGTATCGTCTGCAAATGTTGCTATGGTGGCACCTTCTGTATTTGGCATATCTCTGGTGTACAGGATGTACAATATAGGACCCAGTACGCTACCCTGTGGTATGCCTGCTGATATTCTCTTTAGTTCAGAGTACTCTCGGTTATATTTTACACGGAAATGTCGGTCTGCGATATAAGATTTAAGAATTTGATAGAATTGCTTTAGTAGATCTCGATGCAATTTAAATTCAAGTCCTTTGTGCCAAACTTTGTCGAAAGCTTGTGCTACATCTAAGAAGATGCTGGAGCATATCTTCTTATTCTCAAGTGAGTCTTCGATTATATCCGTTATTCTGTGAACTTGTTCTATCGTAGAGTGATTTTCTCTAAATCCAAATTGGTGTGGTGGAATCAAATTTCTCTCTTCTATTATTGGCTTGAGTCTCTTGAGCAGTAATTTTTCAAATAATTTTGAAATTACAGGAAGTAGTGAAATCGGTCTGTACGACTTTTTATCGTTCGCTGGTTTGCCTGGTTTGGGGATCATAATTACTTCAGCAACCTTCCATTGTCGTGGGACATATTTTAGTCTGAAGACAGCATTGATAATTTGAACCAATTTTCGTAGTCCCTTCTCGGGAATGGCTTTTACGACTTGTCCAGTAATTAAATCATATCCTGGAGCTTTTTTTGCGTTCAAATTACACTTGATCTCATTTTTTAATTCCTGTAATGTTACACATCGAATATTATATTCATCAATTTTGCTAATTGTTATTATGTTTTCATCTGCTGTTTGCCTAGGTAGCGGTTGAAAGGTGTCTTCCAAGTGAGCTGCAAATAAAATAGCTTTTTGCTTGTCACTTTTGGCCCAGGTTCCTTCCCCATTTTTAATAGGTGGCACATGCATTTTAGTTCTTTTTAATCCCTTTGTTGCTTTCCAAAGAGAGTAATCAGTATCTTTATGTTCGGTGAGACCATTTAAGTACTTGTTGATAGTTTCATTCTTAATTTCTTTTATAAGATGTTTTAGTTTATTGCATAGAAAATTGAGGATTTTTTTGTTTTCCGGGGCGCGTGTCCTTTGCCAGGTGACGGAAATTGTTCGAAAAAATGAAATTCTGATATGAGTATTAATAATATTTAATTTTTTAGATAATTTTGAGACGAAAAAATAATCAAATAAATACTAAATTAGTAAATACTTAATTTTTTGGTACCAATTATTGGTTATGTTTTTGGTTAATGTCAAAATTCCCCTTAAAACTTTTGCTATAAAAAATAAAAATATAAAACACTTTGTCTTTGTCTATTATATGGTATTTGATTTATATTTTCTCTTTTTGGCGTATTTTACTATTCAGTAAAATTTTCTCATGGAATAGCACCTTTAGTGCGAGTTTACGACCATTTTCTGATGACAAATTTTCACCAGATTCAATATATTTTAAATAGAAAACAAAAAAATTATGTTCGGAAGGGGAAATTTGTTTACGAAATAGACTACGTCGATTGGTTGCCTGTTGAAAATTTTCATCAAAAAATGGTCGTAAACTCGCACTTAACGACCATTTTGTGATGAAAAATTTTCAACAGACAACCAATCGAAGTAGTCTATTTTGTAAACAAATTTCCCCTTCCGAACATAAGGCCCGTTGTACATTTCAGCCAAGCTAACCGAGAAACGTAGTTTGTATTAGCATAGTTTAGACCGCTTAGCTCACTCCGTTGCACATTATAGCTAGTTACACCGCTCACACATTGATTTTTCTGCATAATTCATTTATTATGATTTATGACACAATACCTAATATAACTAAGTAGCCTACGAGTTAATAATAAAATATACAATAACATCAGTGTATATGTGAGCGATGTTAGCTGACATATAGTAAAGATACATGTTAAACCGAAAGTGATCTGACTGAAAACGCCCGAGATAAATTCAACATGTAAACGGTGACTTGACTGAAAGTTATCTGAAAGTAGTCTGAGTTCGGTCAACTCAAATTTGGTTGGTTGAGTCAGTTTGTATATTGAGTTAAACATGTAAACAGTTCAACTAAACGAACTGACAGATTTTTTCATACTGTTAAAAGGGCAAAATGTTTTTATACATTTTCCAAGTAGTTTTTAAATTATTTTAAATAATTTAAATGTAATTTTAGAACAAAGTGACATTTGAACTGTCAGCTCAGATCAAATAAAACAGTCCCATGTAAACACCAACCCAAATTTTCAGTCAGATCACGTTCAGATAAAACTCAGTCAGATCACTTTCGGTTTAACATGTATCTTTAGTAATAGCAAGCTGAAGACAACTCGAGCTAATATAGTTTGCATCGCTCAAAACAAAAAACATAGCTCGCATAGTTTAGCTCAAGTGTGCAACGTTCCATTAAATCTCTTTATTTACAACCGAAAGCTACGCACATAGCCCACATTGCGTAGCTTAGCTTAGCTGAAATGTGCAGCGGGCCTAATTCTTTTGCTTTCCATAGAAACAATTTTTAATCTACTGAAAATTTTTCACTCGCACTGAAGATGTGTTTTAAATGTGTTACCATGGTTACCAATGATTTGCAAATGAAACGTATGTTTTTGAAAATTTTAATATACATACATATGTTTCGGTCAAAGTGATAAATTGATAATTCTAATTATTTACCGGTTATTATATAAATTTATCTTCACACCAAAATATTGGTGATTATATATAATAACCGAGGATTATACATAATTACCAATTTATCATTTTAACCGTAACATATACGAGTACATAAGCTGTATTTTGTTGAGAAAAAATTATTTAAAGTTATTTTTTTCTTAACAGAATAGGTATGCCGCGAAATATTTTTTCGATTTAATTTTTATATTCTATATGTTGGTGTTTCTTCTGTTTTTCATTCAATCAGTTACGTATTTTATTTGTTCGAGCTCGAATTAAATAACTTAAAGTTTTTGTTCGAATTATTTAATTCCTGTCATGTGCAATTGTTGTTGTAAATTTCTCAACAAAATACAGCTATTGTTCCCAAGTATTTTTAAATCCAACTATTTCGTAATATTTCGCACTCTAATTCTAAACTTAGTTGTGGGTTTTCCTTGATTTGAGTTCTGTCTTATTATAAGAAAACTTATGTAATTGTGTCGGAATTATTTGGAACTCACAAAACTCGATATAGAAAAAGTTTGTGCTTGTGTGAGTGTATAAAATAAAATTGGCGGGAATAATTTTTCAATATGTGTGTTCAAATGTCAAGTTCGACATTTGGCGGTTAAGTTAAACATCTTTTAATGAAACAACATTTTTATTTCTATAAATAGCAACTTGTACTATTTTTTTTAAATACATAAGATACATAATTAAAATTATTTAAAAATAATTACATTATTTTATAAAATAAATGTTTATATTTGTATTAGGTACACATTGTTTGGTTATTTCGGAAATCACAGCAAATTTAGTTTTTTAATATTTCATTTAAACTTAAAGGTATATATATTTAATTATAAATAAGGAATTGCAAAAAATTATTTTATGAAACATTTTTAGTTTTTTCTTTATTTCGCAAATTTCATATGGTATTTCATTTTAGTCTAATTTCATAAATCACATAAAATTAATGATTAAAAAGTTAAATGATAATTCGGTGATTGTTTCCGACAGAATTTTTTTTAATTTACTAGCTTCAAATTATTATTATTTTTTCTTAGCTCTCTCTTGCAATTACGTTGAATTCTGACTGACCCGCACTTGGAAATTTTTCCAAAATACAATCTAAAATTATTATTTAAAATTATTTAATTGTAATAAAGTTTACCCTTCAAAATTTTTGTAATTTGAAAATTTTTAGCGGCTAGATTGCCCTGCCGTCCATTAAATGTGAATCCCCGAGACAGTTCTTCGGTAAATGTATTTTTTAAAATTTGCCTTAAAAATTTCTTTAAGTCCGGCTTCTTTCATAAATATCGATTTCTGAAGAAAACAATACAGTAAATATAGGTAAAAATCAATTCATAAAATTTAATTAATTTAGATAGAATTACCAATTGTTTTTTTGACTCTTCATCTTCCATAAGGTTTGTGTCAAACTTTAAAAATATTTCTATATCATTAAAAGGTAATGTAAATTTATAATTTTCACAACCAACTAAATATCGGATATTTAGCCGATTGTCTCTTAAATTGACGAACTCTCTCATTAGGTTTTGCTGCCCCTTTTGAATATTATGAATACACTGCATTAACACTAGAACTAGCGACCGGCCAAAATGACCGATTTACATTTATTGAATTCATTTTTTTAATTATTATATTAGAATTGTTTTGGAAATTGTTGATGATTTTTAATATAATTACTTTATTGCCATATTAAAAGTCATCATAAATTTCTAAAATAATTCTTACATAATACTAAAACAAAATAAATTCAACAAATGTAAATCCGTCATTTTGACGGGTCGGTAGTTCTAGTGTTAAATATTCAAATTGACCTTTATTAATCACACATTAATGACCTCAATTTAATTTAGATAGTTTTGGTGTTACAATCATACCCGAGTGCTTCCAAAATTTCCATTTCCTCAGCAAAATCTTTTAGGAATTTTCGAAAGTTTATATTTTTGCTACTTCCATGACAAGAGCCAAGGACGAAAACGTCTGAAAACCCTACAATATTCGCCATTAACCGCCAAAGCTGACTATTGGAACTTTAAATATGGGTAGTCCATCAATACCTAAATCGATTTCAACTTTATCGAAATTTGATAATTTGTACTTTTTAAAAATTAATCTAGTGCCCTAGACAAACTCAAGTAAAAATAGGACACACCTGAACCAAAATCTAAAACATTATATCGAGAAGAAAATACAAGTATCGGGCAGAGGTGTTTCAATTTCAGAAACGACACCATCTACTGCATGATAAAAATGAAAAGATTGTGTTGATGGCCCAGTTTTTGAAATATCATTTGGTTGCGAACAATACGATACCCCTAATTTTCGGTCGACTGCAGCTTTGACCCTTCGTTCTGTAGTTCTTTCTGACATTTTTCAAATTTGCAATTTATTACCAAATAAACTATATATATTTTGCAAATCATCAATTAATTTTTCGAATTCAAAGAATAACAAACAATCACAAAACCAAAACAAAATTCAACCAAAAAAGTTATGTCACTGTCAAGTTAAATTAATTTATGAGTACTGTGTTAGGTATAATCTATTTTCCGGTGACTATATAAGCAAGGTTTTCATTTATGAATCAAATTTCACAAAAAAAAATGAAACCCAAAATTGCTTAAAACGTAGGGTTTTTGCTGGTTCTTAAGGAGGAAGCTAAGACGAATCAAAAAGATTAAAACAACATTATTTGAAACTGAGACGTGATGGAGAATGGAGAAGCTTATCAAAATTGATTAAAATAACCTTGATGGCGCTGTCCAAATTCGGTTATTAAAATTACTCAAACATTGAAAAATAAAATTATACATTTAGGTATTATTTTAAATTAAAATTTTTTATTATAAATCTCAAGAGTAATGTTTATGAATGTAGAGAAAAATCTACCGATTTTAATATTTAATTAAGTAGAAAACCGTTAAATTGTGGTGACACTTCCACAAAATGTAAACCTCTTGAAACATTTAAATTATAGTATTGAAGGTACTATTCGGCATAATATGTTAGGTGAAATAAATAGGTAAAGTTAGTTGTCTTCATAGTGCCACATTTGGTATTTGTGTTGAAATTGACTTTCTTTCAGTTTGTCTGGATAAATTTCTGATCCGATATGAACTTTACACCCAGAGATGCAATTTTGGTAACCTAGCCGTTTTTCAAAAGATTCCTTTCTGTAGTTCAATCAATCAATCTATTTATATTTTGACCTGCTTCAGCCTTAGAATAGTTAGTACCCACTTCCTTCAATTTAAGTGGACAGTGATACAGTAATGAATAAAGTTTCAACAAACCATTCCTGATGTGAAGTGATACGATTGATTTTATGTTGATTTCCAAGTCTCTTGAACCAACATAACCACTTATGACCAAGCAAATTTACAACAACGTCCAGCCAAAGAAATAAAGGACTTAGTTTAAATGATGGTAAGTAATATATTCACAAAATTTATCTTTAAAAAATTTAAATTTCTTTATCGATTTAACTTCTATAAACGAGTTAAATAAAAATTACAGAAATCTAAATTATGGTTTTATCACAATTTTTTTGTAATACGCTAACCTTGCATTCACAGTATGGTTTTCGCCCTGCGTTTCGATCTTGTTTTGGACTTATCGTTATACAACATTGTTATAATAATTTATTATTTAATTTTTTTTTTGTTTAAACTGATCGTTTTTTGTGACGAATGACATTTAGATTTGTTGTTGTTGTTTTTATAGTAAATGCTTGGAAACTTGTAATTTTAGCTGAAATTTACATCCAAATGGGCATATAAGAAAGCAATTGTAAAAAAAATCTATTGGAACTTAATTTTGGTCGTAATAAATCATTTCGCAAACGATGAGCGATTGTGATATATGTTCGTCCTTCTTTAGCCGCATCAAGAGCTTCATGTACAATTTTTTCACTTTCTGTGTCGAGCGCCGATGTTGCTTCGTCCAGCAGTAGAATTTGTGGATTACGAATTAGCGCACGTGCAATAGAAATACGTTGTTTTTGGCCACCTGGTATTAGGGAAGCTTTTTCGCCAACTCGGGTATCGTAACCAAGCGGAAGCGTCGTAATGAAATTATGAATATTTGCATTTTTAGCCGCTTCATTAACTTCGGATTGTGAAACTTCGGCTTTACTGCTACCATAAGCAATATTATCGGTAATTGTTCGATCGAATAAGGCTGGCTCTTGAGACACAATAGCCAATTGTGATTGCAGTTGTCTAAACGATGGGGATGATACTTCTTTACTGTCGATTGAAATACTTCCATCGATCACATCGTAAAACCATTGTAAAGTCTTTATATGATATATTTCCTTCTGCTTTCCATTCATCTAAGCTTGGGTCGATTTTCTCGGGTTCCTTGATTTTAGGCTCGCGTTATAAAAGCTGGAATATTTTAGCGGCCTATGTTAATCCATTTTGTAAATTTGGAGCAAATGCTAATGTATTGGCTAATGAAACTGTACCCATAATTAAGGCTTGGGCTACTTTGAATAAGTCAGCATAGTACAGACCGTTATTGGCGACCAAATATCCACCGTAGTACATGAATTCCGCGAACAAGCCCTCTAAGATGTGTGCCACGTTTGGATACCTTTAGCGCAGGCGCCAGGATATCCATATATTTCATATGGAACATTTTGCTTTTCCCAATGACTACCGTTCTGATGCTTGATACAACTTCTACATACAATATTTTGTTATGAAAATATTTGTTCTCAAAACCCAAACATTTTTCATATAAGTATAAATGTCTGATTAGCTGCGTGGCGTCTATGTGGTTGCAAAAAATCATAAAGGCGAAGAGAAGCAAGGTCTGTTATCTGTTGAGGTATTCATTTTGAAGTTGGCAATTTATCAAAACAATAAAAAAAAAATGATTGACAGTTCTCATTTTTAAAATAAATATCGATGTGTCGATAAATTTCAAATTTTTTATTATGAAAACAACAAAAAATTACTATGGTTGACAAATTTTTTTGGATTCAATGTTGTTTTCACCGCCATAGCCACTATATTTTGTTAGTGCCACTAAATAATATTGGTAGAAAACTTGGATTTTTTTGCATGGGAACGATACATTTTTTATATGTTAAAGGAGCATTTCTTTGCTAATATCGTCAAGAAAAACAACAACAAAAACTAAAATCTGAAAACAAGATCGAAACGCAGAGCGAAAGCAATACTGTGAAGTGTGGATGCAAGATAACCACATTTTCTGAAAACTTAAAAAATGTATTAACATACTTTTCTATTAATGCGTGATTTACACGTTCCAACGTTTTTCCAACTTTTTTTGTTAAGACTTAGAGCTACACGCAATATAAAATATTTACATGCGATAAAAAGAGAACAGTATAAAACGAAAATGTCGATCATGCTATAACTTTGTGGCGGTATAAACTCTACGATGTCGAATAAGGCGATAATACAACTATATGTTTCAAAATTACAACTTTTCTGGCTAAAATAAAGCTTTTCGAAAGTAAACTTCCATTTTTAAACAAAAATTTATAAAGAAATAAAACAAAAATGTCGGGCATGCTATAATTTTTTGGCGGTATAAAATCGACAATGTAATTTTCGACGAATGCCGAAGCGATACCACTTTATTTATCAAAATTTCGACTTTTCTTGGCTAAAATGAAAATGGTTCGAACGTAAATTTTATTTTTTAAATAAAAATTTTAAAAAATAAAAATAAAGCGCTATAATAATTTTACAAACCGCCATTTTTAATGTGTTTGTTGTTGTTTGTTTCCATAAAATATACTCGGGTCGAGTATATTTTATAGTCCAAAAATTTTTTTATGGAAACAAAGTTGAAAAAAAAAGAAAAAAAGTCCAACAAAATTTTGTTTGTTTATATATTTGTTCTTGTCTTTCAAATGGAATTCGCGATATACTAATCTCTTCATTTTTTGTTGGGAAACATTGTTGGAACGTGTAAATCACACTTAATTTATCTGGCTTGTTTTTAATTTGCAACGTTTATTTTTTCCGTCTCTAGGTGACGGCTTACTTTGCTTTATCGCCTCCTACATATAAATTTGAATTTGGTATTCGAAAGTTCGGATTTAAAGACAAGGACGAAGATTTTTTTTTTCTTTGTCACACACTAAATACTATTTCAGTTTCTCCATAAATTTTGTTCTATCCCGTATCCATATTATATATTTCGCTGGATACACCTAATCGTGTCTGCTATAATACAAAGTTAGAAATTTATTTAATAAAAATATTAGAATCGCATAGTTTCAGTTTAAAAATTAACATACACAGTCGTTTGTTTTTTATTGAAGTATACATTTTGCAGAACTATTCAATAAATTATTTTAGTGCAGTTAATTCATTATAATGGCTATGATTTAGTAGACCATAGCATGTGACACAGCATCAAATTTTACAATGGTAGAAATATTTTCCTGCTCCTCAAAATTAAAGTGTTAATTTTTAACTAAAAAATGTAATAATTTAAGATACAGCAATAACATGAACTAAACAAAAATGCCGCTTTTCCAAAAACATTATTATGTTTTTTATACTTTTATAAGTAGTATGTAATGCATTATTTTTCGTTAATACGGAAATCCAAAATATTCGCAGCATCTATGTAAAATGATTTTTGGATATATTTTTGAAATATGGCCAATTATCCTGTAACTTGGCTGTTTTACGATGGAAAATGATTTTCTGATGAAATTAATTTCTAAATATGTATCTAGAAAAGAGCAGTAAATTCTCCCTTTTCCAAAATATTTCAACACAAAATTCTGGATAAGGAAATAAAATCTTCATTTTCCAGAATTTACATTTTCGTTTCTGTTTAATAGAAATTTAATATTAAAATTAGAGAGGAAATGTCCATTTTCCAGAATATTTCAAGGCGGAATATTTTATGTTCACAATTATCATTATCTGCATGCACTATTATCATTATTACTCGTCAATAATCAACATCATCATTACAAGGCATGACAATTTTCATATCAAAATCAAATTTAAAATGTTGATTTTGGCGTGGTTTTTTTAATTGATGGGAATATGTTCGGGTTTTAAATTGTACCATGTGGTGATATACATTCACGATTGAATATTTATTTATAGACACATCCTCATTTGATCCATTATCCATTTTCAATCATTCCTCTCGGCCATTATATCGCATTGTGTTATGAGTATATATACATTGTTTAAAATTGATTCTAAATCGTAATCCCACTTACGATGCCGTTTTAAACGAAGAAATCAATTCGTTTGCCTCACAAACAGACAATTTCATTATTTATAAACAAAGTATATTTTACACACAATATATAAATTATTAAAGTAGGGATTTTATTTTATTTTTATAAAAACAATGGTTCTTATCTACATATGTATATAAGAAATAATACGCATACTTAAGCCCGAATTGAAAGTCGTTACTACAACTATAACTCATGTTATAGTATCGGTTTTCGTATCTATAAACCTCACTATAAGATTTGTTTGTAATGTTATGTAGCAACGTTTATAGTGAACAGAATCCATCACTATAAACTAAACATTGCTACAACATATCCAAAACAATAAAGTAAATTCGAAATTCATATCGAATTTTTGACCGGATTTTGAAATGATTTCCGAAAATCGTGGCTTTACTAATAGAAATAGTTACGACTATAAATTCGGGCCTAAGATTTCCAAATTTATTTTAGTAAATATACAAGCTAAAATAAGTGTTTTTAACCCAAGACTCGAACCACAATAAAGTATTTATTAGGCGCATTTTATTTGACCATTTACAACAACAATGCCATGAATCCAATATTCCATTTTGGTATTCGTGAATACCCGCTGGGTACGTGGTTTTCAAAATCCAATAATAATTTTTAGTTGGGACGCGATTTCGAAATGAATACCAATTTAAATTTGGTCAATAAAATGCGCCTACTGTCAAATAGTAAGGTTTTCTAAACCAAGACTCAATCCAAATGTATGTAGTTTACCCTTAGTTCCGCTTTTTAAAAAATAGCGTTTTCAAATGGTATGTTCTACTACCAGTATAATCCAACTTTCGATTATATAAACTATCCAAGAGCTATAATTGGGAAAATGAATATTGTATGCGAACATTATCAAGCAAAAAAAATTAAACAAACAATTAGCCACCGCCATTAAATCAATTTCATGAACCACTTTATTCGTTAATGTCAGGAGCTTCTTCAGATTCGAAGCACTTCCTGCAAAACATAAGAAGGTACAAGCCATGCTTCCAAATGAGATCTTTTGAAACAACAGCAACGGTTAAAGAAACTGGATTCATGCCAACTTTATTACAAGGCCTACAATTGCTGCGTTCCATTTGACGTGGCAAAGTACAAATAAGTACTTGGGAGTAGATGGTAAATGGAACGCAGAAAATTAGTTGCGAAAATAAAATTTAATTTAAACAAATTTACGTGGAACATGGAAAGTTGGAAAATTAATTATTAATTTGGAAACTGATCAGCCATTTCTTACCGATTAGTTGTACTAAATATTCTGGTAACGAAGTCGCCATAAATTCGAAAAGCAAACTACTCATAAAATTTAGCAAGAGTAGCTGCTTGCAGTCAGAAGTACTTGTGTGTACTTTGCCACGTTAAATGGAACGCAGCAAGTATTTCACAAGTACACTTTATGGCTGATGACTGATGAACAATCGCATTGGACAAGATAAGAGAGATTTAATTATTCATCAACGGAGTGAATTTCGGAATCACATAGATCATACGATGCTCTTTAGTAACCACTAATATTTTCTGAGGCTAAAAACAGTTACCACTTTAATGTTATGCAAACTAATAATAGTACTGGTAGAACCACCAATAAAATGGTATCCACTATGGACTTTTCTGCATAGCGAATAATGGTGAGAACAGGTTCATCCAGTTATTTATTAAGGTGCTGGCATCTTTGCATCAATTTATTGCTGATAGGTACTCTAAAATTGAAAGTGATTGTCTTCTCAATATTAAGATAAATCAAAATACATTTTGGCTCGACGATTATATTCATTTGAGAGATGCTAAATACCCAATGACGGTAATTTTGTATAAACTTTGGCCAAATGGTTATCTAATCATCCGCATTTACGAGAAGTATAAGACATATGCAACAATACGTTCAGGATGATATGTCTTCTGTTCGGGTATAAAGACGTCCACATCTATTTATTACGTTCACGTGTAATCCGTCTTGGACTGAAATCGAAGAAGACTTCTTAGTTGGCAGCAACAAAGTGGTCGTCATGATTTAACGGCGACAATTTGTAAACAAAAGTTATCGAAGCTCATGTATGTAATAATTAAAGCTCATATTTACGGAGAACCTAGCTGTTGGGTGTTCTAAATTGAGTGGCAGAAAAGATACCTATCACATGCCCTCATCTTAATATGGATCAAGGACAAGATCCGTCCAATTGGAATGGACAATATTATGGTATATCGGCAGAGCTACTAAATCGAAATGAAGAGACTACACGAAATAATCACTAAGAATATCGACCGTGTGAGTCACATAACCGTAACTTACCAAGCATGAAAGGAAAAAAATGTTCAACAAATTACCCTCGCGGATTGATACAGCATACTCGCGACTATAAAACTAAAGATAGACAATCGGTACATGCAAATTGAAATGGATAACAGATGGGTTGTACCTATACTCTCTTGCTTTGTGTGTCTCATGTTCGAACAAAGTTGTCTGGTGTATTCCCAACTTCCATTCAAGAACGTTGTCATTTCAAGAACGTTGTTCTCCATCTCGGCGCTCATCTAAAAATGGACAATGTTAACGCATAAGTCACAGTAGCGAATTAGTAGCCTATAGTACAACATTTACATCATATTTCCTTTTCCATCTAATGTTTGTTTTTACGAGAGCGTGGTTGAATCCAGAAGTTCATAAATATTGTATTGTACGTGGAATAAATCAGGAAAGTGTCCTGCAAAAAAAAAACAAGTTAATCGAGCACCAGCTTACGAAGTGAGTGCACTTAATGGGTTAGGATGTGCAGGCACCACTGTTCATCCAAACCACACCGAATGCTATTATTCAGATTAATAATACACACAGTACGAGGGCCAACTTCTTTCGCCGACTTAAAAACTATCAACAGGGTGGTGTGCCGTACATTGAGAAAGAGAAATATGCCAGAAGCTGAATTTACTTGACAATGATTAAAATAGGGAACATAGCCTTAGGTACAAATTTAAAGAAAGCCTAATTGAGGATCTTCTTAGAGAACAACGAAGAGCTAACTAATCTGGCAATGGATTTAAATATTTCTGATGACATTTTTAATAAAGCCGGCAAAATGATTGAAGATAAATGTTTATCCATTAACAGTAAAACTCTTCTTCAAATTGAAGAGATTTGTGAAAACCAATCAGTTTAGTTGATGATCAAAGACTGACATGAAATTGCAAATGGAATCAGGAGAAATTGGCAAGACATTTTTAATTGCCAGACTTTTGATATAAAGTGAAATTGCTCTTGCGAATTCATTGTCAGGCTTTACGTCTTCACTGCCGTATGGAGGTCGAAAAGCACATTCAGATTTCATACTACCCTTAAATCCAGAACATTCAGAATTTCCAATTTGCAACATCAGCAGGCATTTTAGCAAAGCTAAGATATTATAAACATACAAAGGCGCACGAACGTTGCAAGACCTAAGAGGAAACAATGAAATAATGGGAGGAGATGTTCTAGTTCTGGCAAGGCACTTTCGTGCCTTTTCGTCATTTTACATTTTATTGAACAATATTTCTAGTTAAGTACAATATATCATAGGGAAGGATGTAAGAGTACCTTCTTCCATACACTAAAATGTCATTCGATTCACAAAACATCTTATTTTAGAATATTTATTAGCTTATTAAGGCGGAAAGAGACCAAAAAAAAAATTAATACATATACACTATATCTATCCTTTTTGCACCCAAGCGAAATATTTTTTTTTTTTTTCAATATTTTGTAAAAGGAATTTTATTTAGACAAAGCGATTATGGAGTGGCTGCTTACGCACACTTAGACCGGTGACGGTCCATTGTGATACAAAGCGATTATGGTGTTATTAAAAGAAAACCGGCTTTGGTCGGTTTTTTTTTCTTTTTCTTTCATCAAAACCAGGGGTGGGATGTTGTAACATCGCTTTCGATTCGAATTCGATAGAGTTTATGTCTCTTGTTTCAAGAATAGAATTGTACTCTATTTCGCTTTTTGATTACGCTTTTACTATTGCGATCCCTTTTTGTTGCGTACTTTTCCTTTTCTTCAAATCGATAAAGTGTCACTAAACAAAAATTGGTTAGAAATAGAATGTTGTTTTATTCGATCAAGCTGAGATAGCAGCAAATCAAGCATAATAGAAAAACGAAACAGAGTACAATTTTATTCTTGAAACAAGAGATGTAAAATCTATCGAATTCGATTCGAAAGTGATGTTACAACATCCCAACTCCGGCTACTTTAACTATAAGATGTATGATGGATAGTTGGTTACATCCAAGATATACAGAAAAAAGAGATAGTATACTATATTCCCGTGTCTCATTTTTGTCTTCCTTTGCGCATCACGTCACGTGTAGGCAAAAAAACATTTTTTATATTTTGGTGGTTTTTTGGCGGTTTTTTGATTAATTTTTTAAATAAATCAAGAATAATCGTAATTTTTTTTTAACAAACCGTATTTACAATTGATAATGATAGTTTACCGAAACCCTTTTTATGCTTTATATTTTTTTTTATGGTCCAAATATTTGAGAAATAATTCCTTCGAGTATATCTAAGTACATCTAAGATAAATGGAAAAGAGGGTAGATAAAATTATGAGTATATAACATAAAACAATTAAATTATTAAATGTTTTTGGTGATTTGAACATACGTACCAATTATTAAAATGTTTATGTTTTTACGTTATGTACTCAAATTTTTTGCATTTTCGTTTGGCTTCAAATTATTGGTATCCACGCACCTATTTAAATATTATGTCCATATTCAACGTTAAATATAAACGTTTTTTAAAATTCGGTTATTAAGCGCCATTAAAAATATAAATTAAAAAAAAAAGGAAATTGAATAAAACTATAAATTAAAATTAAATCTCTGGCTTATTTCATTTATTGTCTTATGGTTTTCGCTACAAATAAATCAAAACACCCATTCACTGTCTAGTGTTCTATATGTGTTCTTATCAGAAGTACAATTGATAGTTTTGTTGCAATAGGAATTATTGAAATTTAGTATATTTAAAATTCGAACACTCCCAAATTTTTGAATTAAATAATTAAAATCTAAACATGCAGAGAACGCATTTAACAAAAAAATTTTACTCATAAATTCCGAAACTAGTTATGCAATGTGCTCAAACAGTCTACTCTAGACACGAATATTAAAACACGCCTCTTTTCGCGATTTAATTCCAAAATTATTGCAGTATATAACTAAAATAAAAACTGAAATGTTTAATTTTAACATAAAGTCGAAAAACAATTAATGGCAAGAATAAAAATAAATTCATTTATTTGCCATTTATTTAAAAAATTAATAAAAATATCACGAAACTCCATATAAATATCAGCATTTTTGCCTACACGCACGTCAAATTGCGAAAAAAGGATAGCAACGACATGCGCAATATTTACCTGTATACCTTTATTTTCTGCATATCTTGGGTGATATCAGCAATGCTGCCATTGAACAAGAAACAACAATTAAAACCAAAAGCATTATACATATTGTTACGAACTGGGCTTCTGAGTTCGTCCGGATTTTGCAATTAAAAACACTGTTACTTTTATCTCCTTTGGCTTGAAGTTATTACACTCTACTTTTATACACACTGGAATATTCGCTTTTACTTTACTTCTTTAAATCTGTCCACTTGACACTGGTTTGGGGGGGGGGGGGGAGGGGGAGGTCTATGACAACAGATTTATTTCACTTGTTCCTCGATTTAAAGTAAACCAAAAACGGTTCCCTGCTTACCATCGGTTGTGATTATATACCAGTTTAGTACTGCTCTCGAAATTTCCTTTATTGCGTGACATAAATCATCTTCATTCTTGTGTATTCTGTTTATGACTCATAATCATCTGGAAATATCGTTTATGGCTTTTCATAATCATCAATTATTCATTATTGTCGACGGGCCGTGTGTATGCATTTGTGTTGTTATTCATTTTATTCAAAATCACTAAACCACGCCTCCCTTTGTACGATAAATCTCGGGCGTTCTTGTTTTTACTAGATCATTATTCATTTGTGCGTTGGTGAACAAACATGTTTCGATGTCCTCAATAAATAATTGTAATAAAAACATGAGCTACGACGAGCACCGACTATTTCTACGCGCCAACCATCTGAACTATCGCTGTTCATAACGTGAACTTGATGTACGAGTATGATGACCATAATCATTACAATATGTAAATTTTCCATATCAAGAAATAATATATGGCAACATTGCTTTTGTCACGAATCATTCTCTGGTGATGTTAGATTGTCAAGTAATGCACCTGTAGGCCCTTTAATGTCAAAAACCATTCCATTACGTCCAGATTTCACCGAATGCAAATTGTAAACAAAAGATTAATTTTGATTAGTACTACATTTTGGGTTCCATTTTTTAATAATTTGGATTATTGGAATGTTCTACAGACAACGCCAGGTTAATAATTATAAATGTTTCAGTTTTTAATTCATAATTTAAATTATTTGTACCCAGCTTATGTAATTTTTTAAAGAAAGAGAAAGCGATAGCAATTTAAATCGATTCCATCATACCTTTTCTAGTTGAAATATCTTGATCAAAATAAAGCACCTAGACATACAAGTAATCAGCATAAGACCAATTTTAAAAGAAGCTCAATTTAAGGGGGATACATTTTACGATTTCTTGATTTGTAAGAAAAATCCATTTTTTTGTCTTTCTATCCCCCTCTAGATGGCTTTGTATCAAAGCACCTAGAATACATGGCGTCAGCATCTAATTCGAACTTAGTATAAGGGGGATAGAAAGGAAAAAAATGGATTTTTCATACAAATCATATGGAAAGTGATGTTTTTTGAATTTTCTTTTTCTTAAATGAAAAATCTTACAAAACAGAATTTTCTACGTTATGAAGAAGAAGAATTGAAAAATAGATTTTAAAATCAATTAATAAAATCTTGTTTATAGAGATTTAATTAATGTTTTACTAAAACCCCTTTATTTACAAACACATCTGTATCCCATAATGTGTCACATTCCGTTCTTTTTTTTATAATAAAAAAATGTCGATAAATAGCAAAGAGGTTAAATTAAAGAGGAGAAATAAACTTTTTTTTCTTTTATGTAAACAAGCCATTCGTGACGATTTTGATTCACCAAGAAAAAGTTATCCAGCTCGATGAAAGATGATCTGTCTGCTGTCAAATAAATTTGGCAAAACTGACTTTTCTTGGCAAATTGAACAGTTTGAATTTTATTGGTGAATCGAAATCGAACAGTTCAAAATCTTTGGACCATCCAACAGCCCATGGAGTTCACCGGTAGTTCTAGTGCAAAAGAAAGACAGCTCAATGAGGTTTTGCGTAGATTATCGAAAACTAAACGATGTCACGAAGAAGGACAGCTACCCATATCAAAGTTATTCAGCACCCTGGACTTGAAGAGTGGATATTGGCAAGTTCCGATTCAAGAAGAAGACTGAGATAAAACCGCATTTACTACGGGCACCGGTCTATGGTAGCCAACCGTTATGCATTTGGCCTGTGCAAGACACCAGCTACGTTCGAGAGATTGATGGAGCAAATTTTAAGTGGGCTGCTCTGGAATACATGTCTCGTTTAACTAGACGATTTCATTGTAATCGGGAAAAGTTTCGACGAGCACCTCAAAAATATGTGCGAGGTGTTACGATAAATCAAGACTGCGGGAATGAAAGTGAGCTCGGACAAGTGTGCACTCTTCCAGAGAAAATAGAAGCAGTACAAAGTTGGCTAGTTTCGAGGACTGCGCATGAGGTTAGAAGCTTCCTGGGGGTCTGCACATACTACCGGAGATTTGTCGAACACTTTTCGTATATTATAGCTGCCAGCCTGCACAAACTAACCGAGATAAGCCAGCCTTTCCAGTGGACTGAAGCCTGCCAAACGTCATTCGAACAGCTAAAAGCAGCAATATACCAAACACGGATATTGGCATATCCTCGGCCAGATCAAAGATTCATTTTAAACACGGATGCCAGCGACATGGAAATTGGAGGTGTTTTGTCTCAACAATTGCTACTTCAGCAGAATCCTACCCAGG